>SRMA01026751.1:36859-204394 GCA_007224835.1 Danionella cerebrum
ATTTCAACGGAAAACATGCATTCTCCTTTGTTTCTGTTGAACATATCATCATGTTTTAGAGACGTTGTTTAAATCTGGCTCTTTAAAAAGGCAACGAAAAGGATGGGATTTGAACCCACGGGTGCTGAGCACAATGGATTAGCAGTCCATCACCTTAACCACTCGGCCACCTCGTCTTTTTTTCAAGTAAAAATGGGCTGAGGGAACGTTGGATAATATTGTCCTCTTCTTTTAGGTGGACGACAATTGGAGTTCCAATAAGGTAGAGTAACTGATGAGTCATAATCCACAATGAAATTGTTTAACGAACAAATGAGTTCTTAATGAACGACAAAGCTCAGTTGGTCATGTATTTCTCGCGAAAACTTGTTTTAAAGACAGAGGTCTCCAGAACTGAACAATTTCATTACAATGGAGCTGATTTCTACGAAAACATGCATTCTCCTTTGTTTCTGTTGAACATATCACGTTTTAGAGAAGTTGTTCAAATCTGGCTCTTTAAAAAGGCAACAACGAGGATGGGATTCGAACCCACGCATGCAGAGCACAATGGATTAGCAGTCCATCGCCTTAACCTTTCGGCCACTTCGCCTTTTTTTTTTAAGTAAAAATGGACTGAGGGAACATTGGATCATATTGTCCTCTTCTTTTAGGTGGACGACAATTGGAGTTCCAATAAGGTAGAGTAACTGATGAGTCATAATCCACAATGAAATTGTTCAACGAACAAATGAGTTCTCAATGAACGACAAAGCTCAGTTGGTCATGTATTTCTCGCAAAAACTTGTTTTAAAGACAGAGGTCTTCAGAACTGTACAATTTCATTACAATGGGGCTGATTTCAACGAAAAACATGCATTCTCCTTTGTTTCTGTTGAACATAACATGTTTTAGAGGAGTTGTTCAAATCTGGCTTTTTAAAATGACAACGACGAGGATGGGATTCGAACCCACGCGTGCAGAGCACAATGGATTAGCAGTCCATCGCCTTAACCACTCGGCCACCTCGTCTTTTTTTAAGTAAGATTGCACTGAGGGAACATTGGATCATATTGTCCTCTTCTTTTAGGTGGACGACAATTGGAGTTCCAATTAGGTAGAGTAACTGATGAGTCATAATCCACAATGAAGTTGGTCAAAGAACAAATGAGTTCTCAATGAACGACAAAGCTCAGTTGGTCATGTATTTCTCGCAAAAACTTGTTTTAAAGACAGAGGTCTCCAGAACTGAACAATTTCATTACAATGGAGCTGATTTCAACGGAAAACATGCATTCTCCTTTGTTTCTGTTGAACATATCATGTTTTAGAGAAGTTGTTCAAATCTGGCTTTTTAAAAAGACAACGACGAGGATGGGATTCGAACCCACGCGTGCAGAGCACAATGGATTAGCAGTCCATCGCCTTAACCTCTCGGCCACCTCGTCTTTTTTTTAAGTAAAAATGGACTGAGGAAACGTTGGATAATATTGTCCTCTTCTTTAAGGTGGACGACAATTGGAGTTCCAATAAGGTAGAGTAACTGATGAGTCATAATCCACAATGAAATTGTTCAACGAACAAATGAGTTCTCAATGAACGACAAAGCTCAGTTGGTCATGTATTTCTCGCAAAAACTTGTTTTAAAGACAGAGGTCTTCAGAACTGAACAATTTCATTACAATGGAGCTGATTTCAACGGAAAACATGCATTCTCCTTTGTTTCTGTTGAACATATCATGTTTTTGAGAAGTTGTTCAAATCTGGCTTTTTGAAAAGACAACGACAAGGATGGGATTCGAACCCACGCGTGCAGAGCACAATGGATTAGCAGTCCATCGCCTTAACCACTCGGCCACCTCGTCTTATTTTAAGTAAGAATGCACTGAGGGAACATTGGATCATATTGTCCTCTTCTTTTAGGTGGACGACAATTGGAGTTCCAATAAGGTAGAGTAACTGATGAGTCATAATCCACAAAAATTGTTCAACGAACAAATGAGTTCTCAATGAACGACAAAGCTCAGACGAGGTCATGTATTGGTCATGTATTTCTCGCAAAAACTTGTTTTAAAGACAGAGGTCCTCAGAACTGTACAATTTCATTACAATTGAGCTGATTTCAACGAAAAACATGCATTCTCCTTTGTTTCTGTTGAACATATCATGTTTTAGAGACGTTGTTCAAATCTGGCTTTTTAAAAAGACAACGACGAGGATGGGATTCGAACCCACGCGTGCAGAGCACAATGGATTAGCAGTCCATCGCCTTAACCACTCGGCCACCTCGTCTTTTTTTAAGTAAAAATGGACTGAGGAAACATTGGATAATATTGTCCTCTTCTTTAAGGTGGACGACAATTGGAGTTCCAATAAGGTAGAGTAACTGATGAGTCATAATCCACAAAAATTGTTCAATGAACAATTGAGTTCTCAATGAACGACAAAGCTCAGTTGGTCATGTATTTCTCGCAAAAACTTGTTTTAAAGACAGAGGTGTCCAGAACTGAACAATTTCATTACAATGGAGCTGATTTCAACGGAAAACAAGCATTCTCCTTTGTTTCTGTTGAACATATCATCATGTTTTAGAGACGTTGTTCAAATCTGGCTCTTTAAAAAGGCAACGACGAGGATGGGATTCGAACCCACGCATGAGAAGCACAATGGATTAGCAGTCCATCGCCTTAACCTCTCGGCCACCTCGTCTTTTTTTTAAGTAAAAATGGACTGAGGAAACGTTGGATAATATTGTCCTCTTCTTTAAGGTGGACGACAATTGGAGTTCCAATAAGGTAGAGTAACTGATGAGTCATAATCCACAATGAAATTGTTTAACGAACAAATGAGTTCTCAATGAACGACAAAGCTCAGTTGGTCATGTATTTCTCGCAAAAACTTGTTTTAAAGACAGAGGTCTCCAGAACTGAACAATTTCATTACATTGGAGCTGATTTCAACGAAAAACATGCTTTCTCCTTTGTTTCTGTTGAACATATCATGTTTTAGAGAAGTTGTTCAAATCTGGCTTTTTAAAAAGACAATGACGAGGATGGGATTCGAACCCACGCGTGCAGAGCACAATGGATTAGCAGTCCATCGCCTTAACCTCTCGGCCACCTCATCTTTTTTTCAAGTAGAAATGGGCTGAGGGAACGTTGGATAATATTGTCCTCTTCTTTTTGGTGGACGACAATTGGAGTTCCAATAAGGTAGAGTAACTGATGAGTCATAATTGGTCATAATTGATGAGTCATAATCCACAAAAATTGTTCAATGAACAATTGAGTTCTCAATGAACGACAAAGCTCAGTTGGTCATGTATTTCTCGCAAAAACTTGTTTTAAAGACAGAGGTCTCCAGAACTGAACAATTTCATTACAATGGAGCTGATTTCAACGGAAAACATGCATTCTCCTTTGTTTCTGTTGAACATATCATCATGTTTTAGAGACGTTGTTCAAATCTGGCTCTTTAAAAAGGCAACGACGAGGATGGGATTCGAACCCACGCGTGCAGAGCACAATGGATTAGCAGTCCATCGACTTAACCACTCGGCCACCTCGTCTTTTTTTCAAGTAAAAATGGGCTGAGGGAACATTGGATCATATTGTCCTCTTCTTTTAGGTGGACGACAATTGGAGTTCCAATAAGGTAGAGTAACTGATGAGTCATAATCCACAATGAAATTGTTCAACGAACAAATGAGTTCTCAATGAGTCTCCCAACTTCTGGTCCAAGCAATGGTCATATCAAGACTCGACTACTGCAATGCTCTTCTCGCTGGACTTCCTGCATGTCCGGTCAGACCTTTTAGATGATCCAGAACTCGGCAGCTCGACTGATCTTCAAAGAACCAAGAAGATCCTCATCTCTCTCCACTGGCTCCCCATTGAGGCTCGAATCAAGTTCAAATCATTGACGCTGACATACAGGACAGTCACAGGCTTCGCTACTTCATTCCTCCACGAACTCCTCCAGCTCTACGTCCCCTCCAGACGCCTCCGTTCAGAAAAAGACCTGCGTCTCCTGGTCCCTTCTTTGAGCGGCAAAAAATCTCTCACCTGGACCTTCTCCTTCACAGTTCCTGGCTGGTGGAATTCCATTGCCATCCCATTACGGAAAGCTGAATCTCTTTACACCTTCAAAAAGTAGCTAAAAACTCTACTCTTTCGAGAGCACTTACTGACTTAACCTACTTACTTACTAGTGATGTGTCGTTCAAGAACGTTTCGTTCTTTTTGAACGAATCTTTAATGTGACACTTTAGGAACGAGTCGTGTTGGAGAGGGTTTCGTTCATTGGCGCATGCGCATCATTCTTGTGGTTTTCCGAGCGTAACCCATTCATCATCAATGACAGAAGACCGAAAAGACCCGAATGACTCGAAAGATGAACTAATTTTTTCTGTTTCTGTTTTTGCAGCTCATGCTGCATTGGTTAACATTACGGAGCGGCCATGAGCCAGAACCCGAAAAGATTAGGTCTTTTTGCAAGTCTCCGGGTCATTTCGTTCTTTTGTCACGTGACCGCGCCACAACGTTAGGCAAAGTCAGTATGCAATAATTAGTTCATGATGAGTGAACGATTACTATTATTTTTATATTTATTACTACTACTGCTATTAACAGTTTTTGATGCTCAACACATAATGTGTTAATTAAGACTTAATTTGTTCATAAAATCATTTTCAGAGACAAGGTTTTTGTGTTTGTTGTGTTTTAAGTGTATTTTAATCTTCATTGTACAACACCTTACATAGCCTAAGATTCATGAAGCATTTTTGAGACTTTATTTTTAGTTTATAATAAATTCCCTTCAAGTTGTCATGTAATTGAAAAGTAACTTGCAAATGATATGTAATAACTAAATATCTTTTATGCATTTGATTCTTGAATTTATTAAGTTGATATATAATAAGTCAATCAGTGTAAAGATCGTCAGTGTATTGTTTGTAGCATATGATGTTTCAGATTTTATAAATACTTTTTTACACACTCTTGGATTGTTTATTTTTTTAAATACAACCTTAAAAAGATAAATCAAAATATACTTATATAACAGAAGACATTTAAAGTGCAAAACAAGCTGTAAAGTTATACAAATAAGTAAGTTTTAAAATAAATAACACGTTTGTGCCAAAAGAGCTATATAATAATAATGATAAATAAAAAATAAATAAGAATCAAAAGATACTAAATAACATTAACATATCAACACTAAAATCACAATGTAACAAACAAGACATCTAGCAAATTATGAGCCAGAAAGAGAAAAGACCGAAACGATCCGGAGACTCGCAAAAAGAACGAATCTTTTCGGGTTCCGGCTCATGGCTACTCCGTAATGTTAACCAATGCAGCATGAGCCGGAAAGAGAAAAGACCGAAAGGACCCGGACTCGCTAAAAGAACGAATCTTTTCGGATCCCGGCACTATAGCGGTCACGTGACAAAAGTGCTAAAGAAGCCAGTCCGACTCCGGACTGAGTGCACGGACTGCACACGTTAACGTCAGAGTGAAGTAATTTTGTGTCGAACAAAAGAGATTAAAACCTAAAGAAGACAAATCAGAGTTTGGGTAAACCAGACTGAAAGCCCCGGTTAGGCTTAAGTAATATATTTATATTTATTTTAAATTTAGCATTATAGTTTTGTCTTATTTGTAGTGTGATTCGCGTTTGTGTTTAAAACGCTAGTAGATGTGGAAGTACACACAACATTTATTGATATTTTAGTAAAATGAACGAAATGACTCGAAAAAAGATCCGTTCATTTTACTGAACGAGACTCAAAGAACCGAATCCGTAAAATGATCCAAACTTCCCATAACTATTACTTACTAACTTAACATAAGCACTTACTTACTAACTTAACTAAAAAAAAAAATTTAAAAAACCCCTCTTAAGCACTGATTTGAATTCACTTTCTGTACTAGCTTGAATGTGTTCTATGTGTATGTCTTCTGATCAATCCACTTTGTACCAAACTGCTTGATGTTTACTCCCAATGTAAGTCGCTTTTGATAAAAGCGTCTGCTAAATACATAAATGTAAATGTAAATGCAATGAACGACAAAGCTCAGTTGGTCATGTATTTCTCGCAAAAACTTGTTTTAAAGACCGAGGTCTCCAGAACTGAACAATTTCATTACAATGGAGCTGATTTCAACAAAAAACTGATTTCAACGCATTCTCCATTGTTTCTGTTGAACATATAATCATGTTTTGAAGACTTTTTCAAATCTGGCTTTTTGAAAAGCCAACAACGAGGATGGGATTCAAACCCACACGTGCAGAGCACAATAGATTAGCAGTCCATCGCCTTAACCACTCGGCCACCTCGTCTTCTTATCTTTAATTTGCACTGAGGGAACATTGCATCATATTGTCCTCTTCTTTTAGGTGGACAACAATTGGAGTTCCAATAAAATAAATTAACATTAAATAGTTAAACCAAATATAAGTTTAAAATGAAGCTTTTTAGAGTGTTACTCACCGTCGAACCATTAATCTAGCCACAGGGGTTTCAAGCCAGTGACTTCTGTGCCGGTCCCAAGCCCGGATAAATAGAGAGGGTTGCGTCAGGAAGGGCATCGGGCATAAATCATGCCAAAAACCAAACATGCGAGTCATCAAATCAAATTTCATACCGGATCGGTCGAGGCCCAGGTTAACAACGACCGCCTCCGGTGCTGTTGACTTACAGGGTGCCGGTGGAAATTGGACTACTGTTGGTCGAAGAAGGAGAGGAGGGAGAAGGATTCATAGACAGAGAGAGAAGAGGAAAGGCTATAGATCTGAGAATAGGGACTCTTAACGTTGGTACAATGACAGGGAAGGGTGGAGAGCTGGAGGACATGATGGAGAGAAGGAAGGTAGATATTCTGTGTGTGCAGGAGACCAGGTGGAAGGGTAGCAAAGCGCGTAGTATTGGAGGGGGATACAAACTGTTTTACTATGGTGTGGATAGGAAGAGAAATGGGGTAGGAGTGATCCTGAAGGAGGAGTTTGTGAGGAATGTTTTAGAGGTGAAAAGAGTGTCAGACAGGGTGATCAGTTTGAAGTTAGAAATTGAAGGGGTGATGTTGAATGTAGTGAGTGGTTATGCTCCACAAGTAGGCTGTAAGTTGGAAGAGAAGGAGAGATTTTGGAGTAAGTTGGATGAGGTGATGGAGAGTATTCCCAGAGGGGAGAGAGTAGTGGTGGGAGCAGATTTCAACGGGCATGTTGGCGAGGGCAACAGAGGTGATGAGGAGGTGATGGGCAGGTTTGGTGTTAAGGAAAGGAACCTAGAAGGACAGATGGTGGTGGACTTTGCCAAGAGGATGGAAATGGCTGTAGTTAATAATTATTTTCAGAAGAGGGAGGAACATAGAGTTACCTACAAGAGTGGAGGTAGGAGTACGCAGGTAGACTACATCCTTTGTAGACGAGCCAATCTGAGAGAGATCAGAGACTGTAAAGTAGTGGTAGGAGAGAGTGTAGCCAGACAGCATCGGATGGTGATGTGTAGGATGTTTCTGGTGGTCAGGAAGAAGAGAAGACGAAAGATTGAAAAGAAGACCAAGTGGTGGAAGTTGAAAAAGGAAGAAGATTGTGAGGAATTCAGACAGAAGCTGAGACAGGCTTTGGGTGGTCAGGAAGAGCTTCCAGATGACTGGGAAACTGCAGCAGAAGTGATCAGGGAGACAGGGAGAACGGTGCTAGGTGTGTCAGCTGGAAGGAGGAAAGAAGATAAAGAAACATGGTGGTGGAATGAGGAAGTACAGGACATCATCCAGAAGTAGAGGCTAGCTTAAAAGAAGTGGGACATTGAAAGGACTGAAGAAAGTAGACAGGACTACAAGGAATCACAGCGCAGAGTGAAGAGGGAGGTGGCAAAGGCCAAACAGAAAGCATATGATGAGTTGTATGCCAGGTTAGACACGAGGGAAGGCGAGAAGGAATTGTATAGATTAGCGAGACAGAGACAGAGATGGGAAGGATGTGCAACAGATAAGGGTGATTAAAGATAGAGATGGAAAGGTGCTAACAAGTGAGGAGAGTGTGCTGAGAAGATGGAAGGAGTATTTTGAGGAGTTGATGAATGAGGAGAATGAAAGGGAAAGAAGGGGGAAGAGGTGAATATTGTAGAGCAGGAAGTTGAAAAGATTAGAAAGGATGAGGTGAGGAAGGCCCTGAGGAGAATGAAGAGTTGAAAGGCTGTTGGTCCACATGACATACCAGTGGAGGTGTGGAAGTGTCTAGGAGAGACAGCATTGAAGTTCCTGTCTAGGTTATTCAACAGGATTTTAGAGAGTGAGAAGATGCCTGAGGAATGGAGGAGAAGTGTCTTAGTCCCAATCTTTAAGAACAAGGGTGATGTGCAGAGTTGTAACAACTACAGAGGCATAAAGTTGATGAGCCACACAATGATGCAATTTGATGCAATTTTTGCTCTGAGATTGTTAATGGAGAAGTACAGAGATGGTCAGAAGGAGCTGCACTGCGTCTTTGTGGATTTAGAAAAAGCGTATGACAGGGTGCCGAGAGAGGAGCTATGGTCCTGTATGAGGAGGTCAGGAGTGGCAGAGAAGTACGTCAGAGTAGTTCAGGATATGTATGAGAGAAGTAAGACAGCAGTGAGATGTGCTGTAGGTCAGACAAAGGAGTTCAAAGTGGAGGTGGGGCTACATCAAGGATCAGTTTTGAGTCCCTTCTTATTTGCTATGGTGATGGACAGGTTGACAGATGAGGTCAGACAGGAATCTCCATGGACAATGATGTTTGCAGATGACATTGTGATTTGTAGTGAGAGCAGAGAGCAGGTGGAGGAACACCAGGAAAGTTGAAGGTCAGCTCTAGAAAGAAGAGGAATGAATTCAGTCGCAGTAAGACAGAATACATGTGTTTGAATGAGAGAGAGGGAAATAGAACAGTGAGGTTACAGGGGGATGAGGTCAAGAAGGTGCAGGAGTTTAGGTATTTGGGGTCAACAGTGCTGAAAGAGGACATTAAGGTAGTTGGTGCAAGAGTAGAGAGGATACATGAGGACAGAGTTAGGTGGAAACGGATGATTCGCTGTGGCGACCCCTAAACTGGGAACAACCGAAAGGAGAAGAAGACTCACCTTCGAACCGTTGTGAGATAATGGTGCTGAACACGAGCACAAAGCTGGATGGCGAAGGATCCAAGTGGGCGGAGTGTAATTGCATCTCTAAATGGGTCAAATGAACACTGTTGAATCAACTCTGTAAAATAACCCTGGCCCAGAGAACCACTTAACTCTGAATGTGTTAAAATAACTCACAAGGTGGTAAAACCAACTCAGAAGAAAATAACAAAAATGAGTGAACATCAGCAGTTTAAAAATCTTGAGAACAACTCATTAGATATAAGCCCAACAGAAGAGAATGATGCTACTGTAGATCCTCAGGCTGCTGCTGCTGAGACATTAAGAAGTCAGAGAATACGTAAACTCACAGCGAAAGGCCAAGAGCTCTGATATAGTAAGTCCAAAAGGCTTCAGCATCTCTTCACATTTGCTTATGAGAAGTGGAAAATACAAGCTAAAGAGGTTAAGAAAGATCTCAACAAGTCTCAACAAGAACTTGTGATTAAGACCTGTAAGGCTTCAACAGATGTGTAACAAACCTATGAAATCTTAAGGCAATATTGTACTCCTGACGATGAAACACGCTGGAGAGTAGATACTTGTGATACTGTTTCAAAACAAATGGAAGAATATGCATCTAATCTTCTTGAAGAGAAAGACAAAGAACAGGGTGCAAATAGTGACTATATATGGCTCTTACCACAACTATCTGCCCTTACAGCAAAAGTAGTCATTATAAAACCACAATTAACCACATTCTAAAACACTTTTAAATATTGTAACATACAATACATACAATATTTTAACTCGTTCCTTCAATACGGCACTGTGGTAAGCTTTTTTTATTGAAACAAGCATAAACAAAAAGAATAGTAGCTTTGGTTTAACCACACACAGCAGGTCTTTTTAAGAAATTACAATTTCCAACTTCTCTGGTTTGTGGTTCCCCAGTTTAAAGCAGTGTTAACTTAAGCAAATAATTGAAAAATTAAATTAAAAGTTCTTCTAGATTTGACAGAACGGCACAAGCATTTGCCTTAGCTTTTTAAAAGTTGTGTTTAAAATCCAGTTTCTTTCATAATTCATTTGAAATTAAATTAAACCAAATATCTCAAAGGAATCTTATTTGCGACACCATTAAATGTTGTTGAAAATGTTATTTTAAAATCCAATTGTCAAATCAAAATTTCTAGAGGTTTTATTTAAGTTGCACATGACTGGGATTGACCGGGTCACAGCTGGCCGGCTGTCTGTTGGTGATCTCTTGTCCTTTCTTCACAAAAAGGCATATAAATCTCTTGTCCTTTCATCACAAAAAGGCATATAAACACCAAGTAGTTATCTAATAATCCAATCAGATCATTCAAGACTAACTTGTGTTAGTTTTAGACTATTTCCCAAAGGGGCCATAAATTCCTTGGGGATAGTAATACACTCTTCCCACTTTTCTACCAAAAACTCAGTTAAGAAAAACACATTTTGAAAGCCCATTGATTCTAAGACAATTTAATGAAATTATGTAATAATTATTTTCACCCATATGTTCTCATAAATTTTTACTTTTGTGTTCTTTAATGACTTAGACTTCAGTTGAATAGCTTGATTTGACTTTTAACAGTGAACTGTTTAGTGTACTTAACTTGGGTAGTTTTTACATTAATAAATTAGAAAATTTTAGGAAAGTGTGTTTTTCATGTGACATTTTAAGTTTATTGTACCCATGACTTTAAATTTCATACACTAAAAACGCATAAACCGCCTTTACACACCTATGCAGGTTTTTTATGCAGGGGCTGCATGCAGTAAATATTTAGCCTTAATTACATGGGCACTAATGTGACTATACATACCGGCCGGAAAGAACGCTGCGTCATTTTTCAGGAAACACAGCGAGGTGTTTTTATTCCAAGTAGTGCATCAAATGCTGTGATTGGCTCACTTGGTCACATACCGTTAACTGGGAAATGGAGCAATAGGCGGTGCTTGGAGAACAAGGAGCTTTACTCCAATAGAGGCAGAAGGAGAAAAAGTCAGGTCTCTTCAGACTAGAGACAGTCTGGAGCAGCATCCAATCGTTGCTAAATTCACACAGTATGAGAGGATTTCACACGGCAGAATTTTAGACAGAAATGCAGAGGATTTTGTCCATGTTCTACAACTATGTCTTGCAACCAAGGCCTCCGGAGAAAGATTTGAAAACTGTGCCACACTAAGGCCCAAGACCGGGATTATTATCCAACTGGAAGCATGCAAGTTTTTAGTTCATTTATTGGGTCCAAATAAACTGAAAAGAAACCCCCTTTTGAACCAGAACCACAGTATATATTGCCATCTATCTTTGCAACTTCACATTGCCCTTCATATGGCTCTCCTTGCCTGTAGATCACGGACAGCAATGGAAGGTGCAACAAACGCACAGGTGTGTAAAGGCCTCTACCTTATTTAAAGCTCAATCAACCTTTGGGGTTTACAGTGTAATAAATTCTTTGAAACTAATAATTTTTAGTACCACCCCATCTTCTTTTTTAACAATTTTGTTCCATTACATTACACAACAATCCTGAAATTGCACAAACAGTACAATTCGGAGTAGTAAATATCTTTCTTTTAATGCAAAACTGACCAAACATTTTTAATGAGACAAGTAGAACTTCATTACCCCAAAGGCAAGTCAAATTAATTTGAATGTTGCACCAAAAAAAAAAAAAAAAATCAGGTGAATCTCCTAAAACTTTTTCACTTTTTGTTCCATTGTGCTTTTTTTGGGCCAAAATTTTTTGGAAAAATACAAGCCATATCACAGGTCTTCAAAGGGTTACCCCTTCTTTTAACCACTTAAATGGCTGTGATGTGCCACATTATATTTGAAATCCAAATTAAACAAAAGCTGGGTTTGGTCATTCCTACTTAATTCAAAACATACACTACTCAAACGTTCCTTTTAATAGCATTCTTCTGGTTTATTTAGTTTGAAACAGAAATGGGAGCATTTGTTACAATACACAAACAGCCATGTTCGTAGCAAAAAAATAACACAAACAAAGTGCAGAGTCTAGACGAACAGCTCATCTGTTCCATGTGGATAAATACACAGCTGCTCTATCCCTCTACCCCTCTAGAGAGCCGGATTGGACAGCATCCTGGTAGGAAGGCCCACCCTCTTTCTGCTCTGGGAAGAGCTTGATGAGGTCATCAATTCGAAGGATGGTGATGGCAGCTTCAGTGGCGAACTTCAGACTCTTGGTTTTAACCATTGTTGGCTCGTAGACTCCCGCTTGTTTGTTGTCTCTCGGCTTCCCATTCACCAGGTCCAAACCAATCCTGAGGGCAGAGGCAGTGAACTTCTTTTAATCTACAAGGAGTCTGCAGTTGTTTAGGTCCTGCATCCTACAACCTTTCAAAGCATTTAATGAGGGAGGCATCTAAGCCAGGGCTACCACTGACCATTTGAGGTTTTTGCGTTCAGGGTTGACCTGCGCTTCGTTGTGGAAGGCTCTGAGTTTAGCCACCAGGTCTGTGGAATCCTGTGCAGCATTGACCGCCAGAGTTTTGGGAATGACCAGTAGAGATCGAGCAAACTCTGCAATGGCTAACTGCTCACGAGAACCCTGTGAAACACACAAGATAATGTTCAAGACACCAGCATTAGTCACATCCTGATGGAAGGTTTTACTTAAAATCAAAATCTCGAAATTTAAGATTTCAGCTCGAGTATGATTATTTTATTATATTTCCTTTTTACTTTCGGCTGTTCCCAGTTTAGGGGTCGCCACAGTGAATCATCTGTTTCCACCTAACTCTGTCCTCAGTATCCTCTACTCTTGCAACAACCAACTTTTGGCCTCTTTAAGCACATCCATAATATCTCGTTTTTGGCCTTCCTCTTGACCTCATCTCCAACATCCTTTACCAATATGTCCCTCCTCTGCACCTCCAAACAATCTCAATCTGGCCTCTCTGACTTTTGTCTCCAAACAACCAACCTGAGCTGTCCCTCTGATGGACAAGATTAGGAACGAGCACATCCTTGTCACTTCTAAACTGAACCTCAACATCCTCAGTGTTTCCCTTACCATTATATTAGGGGGGTGCCCCACCCCCCCAACGGCACCCCGCGCCCCCCTTGAAGGTCAAGTTAATTTTATTTTCGTCAAATAACGACAGAAGTAATTTATATACAACAGGTCTTTGCTTTTTTGTTTTATTAAACTAAATAGCATTATGTTATTTATACGATGGCATGTAATTTCTGTCTCAACGTTTGCACGTTTACAATTGTCCTCCGTATCGGGCACGGCTGAGTTCCGCCCCGATGCGCGCGCACTGCGGAGTTCCGCTCCGATGTGCGCGCACACACACACCCATCAGCGGACAGAGAGAGACCGCGCGTTGGAGAGTATGTCGCCGCAGGCAAAAATTTTTTAAACGCTCCCAAGGTGGTGACGATGACAGCACGTGTTCTGCTGCGAGCAGCAGCCGGTGTAGCTTTCCTACTCCGAATCAAAGTACAGAAAAGAGCCCAAGTGCTGCATGTCTTGCCCCTGACAAGCACCAAAAGTCTAGCCACCACAGAACGACAGGTTTTGACCCAGCTTGGCTGTCAGAGGGGGAAATACTCCCCCTGGCTGTACAAGACTGATCTTGGTAAGTAAGTAAATACACACAAGCATGAATGAACGAATTGATAAATAAATTGCTTAATTAATAGCTAGCTAGTTAGTTATACAATGGCATTTCCTGCTTTAAACTATCACTATGTTAAGTTGATTTTTACTGTTGTTACTATCAGTTATCACTTTTAAAGCCTAACAGTTAATGTATTTACAGGTCAAAACAGACATATGCAATAGGCTGCAAGGGGACCATCTTGCAGCCTGCATGCGGATCTCAATAAATGGGCCAGAAGTTTCAGACTATCCATACCAAGATGCTCTGGAAATGTTCTTTCAGAAGCCCAGAAAGATACACTGCAGTGACAAAAGCTGCACACTTTGTGAATAATTAACATATTAAAATAAATCTGATGTTTAGTGTTTAGTTCAGTGTACAGTTGTTTAGTTATTGTACAGTAATTGTTCAGACATTATAATATATTGGTATACTGCAATTAAAAGAAACATATAAACACTATTAAGTGTTTGTGTGAGTGTTTTGCCGCACCACCCATAACACCACCCCACCCCCCCCCCCCAAGGCCATGATCCTAGGGGAAACACTGATCCTCACATTGATCCTCACACTTGAGTGTGCTGCTCAAGATTCTTGTCGATCACACAACCATTTCAAGTGAACCAGGGTTTCTTTTTATTATTATTATTGTCTTTCTTTGGTTACGATTTAGTTTAGGACCACGTGTGGCACTATAAGGCATTGTCATCTTTTTCACCTGAAAATCCGCTTCTTCCCTCGGTCCAATACCTTCCACTGATCAAGTAGGTGGTAGAAACTTGGCCTCAAAAACATAAATTTCCCGGGTGTGTGTGAATCGTCATTTTTGTGGTGGCACTACAGAAAGACCATGTGACAAACCTCTGCGTTTTTTGATAACTTTCGGTCCCTTATGGCTTAAGAGTCATCAGACCAATTATCAGCTCAATCTGACCATTTTCCTAGGAGGAGTTTGTTAAAATGTCTTTAGTTCAGATTGTTTTTTGCATTCAAGGAGGCGCTGCAGTGCTGTCATCCGAGGTGCAGCCACGGCAACAGTGTCAGATTACCATATTTATTGAGCATGAGCATTGGGCAAAATGTTGTGGGTTTTCTAACATGTTCAGGGGGTCAAAACAGCTAATAATACGATTTTGGAAACATTCAAGTGGGTGCTGTAGAGCGCATTTTTTGATGCGATAGAGATAGAGTGAAAAGTATGTCAATTTTTGGAATATTTTTGAATGGTGAAATTCTTGGGGTCGCCACCCAAAGACCATTTGACGTACTGCTGCACTTTTGATAAATTTTTTGTCCACAGTGCCTTATGAGTAATCACACCAAATTTCAGCTGGATCGGACAGTTTGCCTACAAGGAGATTGTTAAAGTGCAAGGTGATGTTTTTTCAAAATGACTTCCTGTATAATTTGGCAAAAACCTGCCAGAGACTTTTGTCTTTGAGTAGAGGTGCTACATATGTGCACCGATTTTCATTACTGTAGGTCGAACTGGATATAGCGAAAAGTATGTCGATTTTTGGCACATTTTTTAAGTCTTTTGAAGTGCCACCCAAAGACTATTCGACATACTGTTGCGCTTTTGATACATTTTTGTTGGATTTTTTTCAAAATGGCGGACTTCCTGTACAGTCTGGCAAAAACCAGCCAGAGATTTTAGTTCTTGACTAGGGGTGCTACATATGTCTACGGATTTTCTTGACTAGGTCGAACTGGCAAGGAGTCCCCATTTTTTCCCAGGGGGTACTGCAGAGCCATTTTTCATGCTACGATCACGATGACTGTGCCAGATCTGCATTTTTAGTGAGCTTGACTTTACTGCGAAATTCAGTGAGTTTGAGCACGTCTAGGTGGTGAAATCTGTGACAAAAAGCGCAGATGAAAAATGTGTACTCACCATGCTCGTGGCGTAGTTCTCCAGATAAATGGAGAGAGCAGCCTCTACAGCACCACCTCCTGGCACCACTGATTTGGATTCCAGGACCCTTTTGACGACACACAGAGCGTCGTGAAGGGAACGCTCCATTTCATCACACATGAAATCATTGGCTCCACGCAGGATGATTGAGGCAGAGGTGCGCGCCTTTGTGCTAATGAAGGGCAAAACCAGAGAAGAAATTATAGAAGCCACCCAGGCCTGCATGACCACACCGCATGATTGTGTTGGTTCTTACTTTTTGATGAGGATTAGCTCATCATCGCATACACGTTCCTGCACCACCTCCTCTGCCTGACCCAGCATGGATGCCTCAAAGGTCTCCTCGCCCTCCAGGTTTGACAGAGATGAGCAGACGGTGGCTATGACCAAAAAGCAACAATTTGACAACTATTTACAATCACAAAACCAGTATCCCAAAAAGCAGGCTGAATTCCAGTTCAACCACATAGCCCTAACACTGCACTTTCATGCGAGTTGAGTGGTGTGCGGGTTCTTTGTTTATGAATGCCTTTGGCCCCTAATTTGAAAAGGCATTAACCCCAAAGATTATATATCCCAACAAAATAAAGTGACTTGCAGATTCAGAATCTCCAGAAAAGCAGCATGAGGGATGCTAAATATGTCTTAATAGATGTTTTCTAGACATTTGGACCATGCACAGAGTGGAGATAAAGAAAGCAAAAGAAAGAGGTTTTCTGAACATTGTCATTTTTTAGATAATTTTCATTCTGGGTGACTAACAGTCTCACCTCCAGTGGCTTTAGCGATGCGCTTGAGGTCCCTCTTGAGCACTCTCCTCACTGCCATGGCCCCCACATCCACAAAGTACTTCAGACACATGTCATCGATGCCCCCGGTTGTAAGAACCACATTTGCTCCAGATGCCAAGATTTTCTGCACACGTTCCTTTGTAATGTCAGACTCCCTGGGAAAGGGAAATGCAGCATTACTATCAGGTCTGCATGAGACATCAGAGAAACCATTTAAGCACTGTTGCCGATATGAGACTAAACTGATGTGTGGCAGCAACTTAAATTGGACAGATTTAGGACTGAGATAAGTCAGCTGTGTTGTCTTCACCTCTGTCTGATTTGGTCGAGTTTCTCTGGATCACTGATGACCACCTGGACACCCATCTTCATCTTAGTTTTCTGTAGACTGAAGTCTAAGCAGGCAATCTTTGCATTGGAAACACGTTTCACCATTCCTAAACCAATGAAGGACAGCTTTGTAAAGGGAGTACTTATTGAGGTTATATGATGCCATTGCAGTAGCCAGACCTCGGAGGATCACATAATGTACAGTTGTGCAGACAATTGTTTGTGAAAAAAGCAAGTGATTGAAGACAGACCTATGAATCAGAAAAGATAATGTAGTTCCTACGAGTAGGTCTTTCGATCCATTCTACTGCCAGAACAAAATGGAACTATTATCTGGAAGGCCTATGGGTCAGTAACTATGAAATAAAGTGAGCCTGGTGTCAAGAGCCTGTGGCTCAGTTTGTAGAGCATTGCACTAACAATGCAAAGAGTAAGAAAGCATTTACAACAGAGTAAGAAAGCATTAACAGACCTTGAGATCCCACTGTGCAATTGAGAGCATATCCGTTCACCAGGAAACTCTCTTTTTGACTCCGTCCATGAGCCTTCAGCACATTGACTGAGTTGATGGGGTACCGAGCAGCACCTTTACCATCCACAAACTTCACAGCTATAGCGGCATCTACCACCATATTAGCAAAGAAATCCGCATCACTGGCAGAGCGTCAAGGAACAATGGCCCTACTATTGCCTATAAAGGTGTAACAGTACTATTGTGCCACAATATATTGCGAAACAAAATTGTCATATAATGACAAAATAATCATTATGTCATGATAAAATAGTCACAGAAAAAAAAATTGTGATGTTGGCTATTGTGATCATGGACATATCAAGGTATTTATCGTATCGTGAGCTGAGTGTTCCGTTACCAGGGTTCGAAATTACCACCCGCCAAATGCGGGTTGAAAATCATTTTGGTGGGTATTGAGTAGGGATGTAACTATACTTTGCTCACGTTACGATACATATCGTGATATTATGTCCACGATACAATATACATCACAATATTTAACACTACATTTAACAAATTTCAAACAATCATTGGAAAAATGTAATTTAAAAAGTTTTGAGATCACAAGGTTTGATACGACCCATGCACTAGGTGGCAGTGTTAATTTTTACATTAAGTCACCTTTATTACTCTAAAGGAAGGAGAAAGCTAATTTTATCTTAAATAAATCTTTAAACGTGAGTAATTGGTAATTGCCTTCTAGTAAATATTACAAAAAACAAGAAGACATGGTTAAAACGTTTCAGACGTGACTAGAATCTCCCCGTGGCTCCATGAAACATATTGTCACTATTTTGTATTGAGATATATTTTGGCTGGCGATGCATGAACCAATCATGCAGATGTTAGACACTCTCGTTGGTTCCCTCTGTCCTACATTTCACTTAAACACAAGACAATTTTTCAGATACCAATATGCAGCAGCGTGCATATTATTCAACAAATCCAAAGAAAACCGAAATCTATTAAAATGTTTAATTTCAGACATAAAATTACAACTATTTCTGTTATATATATGGTGCTCCTTACAAGCTGAATACCATCCCAGAATATCTACCAAGCAATTCTTAACCCCATACAATACACACGACTTGGCAGATAATCTTGTGAGATCACGTAACCACCTAGTGGCAAATACATATTGTGGTATTTTTGCTTTGCGAAATATTGTCCCACGAATTACTGTTATACCTTGGGCGGGACAACAATTCAATAACTATTACATTTAAACCTATTTCAATATACATCAGTGAGAGAGATTGAGAGCGAGGGAAGGAGAGTTCATTGTGTGTAGTATTTCGAACACAATTTAAGAAACATTGTTATGCTAAAAAACATTAATAAAATGAAAAAAAAAACTGCTTGAGTAAGTATTTCCCCTCACTTTGCAGCAGCAATATGACCGGTCTAATTCGTTTGGCGAAAGAATTGGTGCAGATACACATGTAGCGGATGTAGCTATTAGGGAATTATTTATACCTCAAGGTATAATTAATGGCTGATTCAAATGAGTCGACTCAACAGTGATTTGGAATCATTTGAACACACGTGACTGAATGTTGAACGTAGTTACTGTATGTATTATGGAAAATAATATACAGCGCTAGCGACTTGTTAAAATAGTACTTGTCTGTCTTAGATATTTTCCAGTAAATATTTACTGTCATAATAAAAGAGAAGTATCTCGTAATGTTTGCAAGTTGTTGCATTATTATGGAGATCCTTTGCTACCATGCTCTTAAGATTTATACTGTACTTGTAGTACAGTTGGTGGAGAATAACAGTTATGATCACAAATATTAAAAGGGCGGCATGGTGGAGCAGAGGGTAGCACTGTGGCCTACAATTTTAATTATAGTATACTATTTGCGCACACACACGCACAAGTTCAATGTCCTTTGTGCAGAATCATCTGTATTTGAAGCCGGTCGCGACGAACTTACAACACTGAACTTTGGCGGAAAAGAAAGAAATCGAGTGAAAGTGTTGCCCTTGTTGAAGGTCTTCAGAACTTTACAAAACTTCTTCAGAAAAGGCTCGGGAGGAGGCTCGTGTCTCCTCCATGGAGCATGAGACCTTGGAGCACTGTGCTGCTCCTGTTGCTCTTGAAGTTTCTACTTCCTCAATGTTGCATTCTTATGCTTACTTTTCCTGCATTTCTCTTAATACTCACTTTTCTGCTGCTCTCCACAATCACCTAGTCTCTTTTGTTTGAATTCAGGGAAATCAGTTTTAAAGGGCGGTTCTGACTAATCTCTCCTCTGAGAGGTCCCATCCAATCAGACGGCAGTTCCTGAAAGTTCCCCCTCGAGGGAGGTCTCGTTCAATCAAACTACAGATTACATCACTGGTAATCGATCACACTAAAGTCTTGCCGGCTCAAACTTTGCTTGGATCAATCTGAAATCAAATGCACACTTGAATCTTCTCCAGCTAAAATAAAAAACAAAAACACGGCATTTCTGTACAATAAAAAGGTCATGTTTCTGAAGGATACACGCCTATAATCTTGGAGGACATTGAAGTCTTGGCGGCATTGATGAGACAGTCTCTGCCCAAATCATCTGTGCCGATCGTAAGATTCTCATTGATGTATCTGACCGCCTCCCTGTAGACAACAAGACCTCATTAAATACAAACAAGCCAGTTAATAACAATGAAAGAAAACAAATAATTACCCTTTATCTAACATCAATTAATTTCCTCTTGCATGTTACTTTACAGAGTGGGGAATAGCAGACATATGTACTAGGGTTATGTTTCTGTTACATAACCCTTAGTACAACTATTACATAACATTAGTACAACTATTACATTAAGGTGAAATCACCTCTTTGCTTTTAAGCTTTCTGCCACATTAACATTTTCAATATGATAGCATAAAAACAACAAGCATTCGCTTCATGACATCAAAGTACTGCTAAGAAATCAAATTCTAAAGTAGGGCTGCAACAAACGATTATTTTGGTAATCGATTAATCTATCGATTATTAGATTGATTAATCGATTAGTCATCGATTATTTCAATGATTAATCAGCAGCCTTTGAGCGATTATTCTGCCTTTTCAACTAGTTAAAATAATGAGTTACAAATATTCTAACTAATAAATAAAATAAGAAAATCACTTCAGCTTTTGAAATAGTTGTTATAATGAACTTTGAGGCGACTAAACATGTCATTCTCTTTAAGTTTTCTGATTCTGTTTCACTCAAATTACACACAAATGCTCTCTAAGCATTGTTTACATGTTTTATTCTAATTCAATAGAAAAAAGAAATAATCAGCTGCATTACAGACAAAAAAAGTCTGTGTAATCACGTGATTGAATGCGCGTTCACACAGAGGGGAGTCGAAAAACACCGGGATGCTTCCTCTTTAACCTCTTAAGCCCTGAGGCCTATTTTCCGAAAATCCTATACTTTTAGTTTTTAAGGCATTTCTCAGCTTTTACAAGGTCTAAACTGCAAATCTTGGTATCAAAATGAAGATAGGTTCTTGGGGAGTGGTGTGGATGAGTTAATTTGACAGTCAAGAACACTGGGTAAGAGTAATTGATGTTGGAATGGCCAAAAAAATGAACTCCGCCTAAAAAAACAACACATGTTTCCTCCAATATCTCCTTATTTTACTTCTAACGAAGCAAATAAACACAATCAATTGTAACCACTACATGTCAAGGACATCTGTAGCAAGTTTGGTGTTCATACTACAAGAAACTAATATTCTGTAAAGGTTTTGATTGAACAAAGTTCAGGCGTAATCCATGTTGGCACAGTTTGGCACAATAACTGAAATATGGAAAAAATCTTGTCCAAAGCTTCAGCTACGTTCATAGTCTTCTTTTCTTGCTTACGGGACATGATTTCAGCAAAAAAAACTCCTAAAGAAACGCTGTAAAAGGGGGGTGGAAGCTCATTTACCCCATCTTGCTGCGCTTTTGGGAACCTTTCATTCACAAACGCTTTCGACGTCGAGTTTCTGCGTGTCCCTACCCCCCGACCATCTGTCCAATCCGGAAGCTCTATATATCGCTGGAAAGCTCTGATTCTGAGGCAGCCAATGATAACCATTTTGAGACTGACGGGATCGCCGACGAATCACCCGACGCGCAGCGTGGAGAGACCACCTCTTACGCACTGGGAGTCATTCCATATTTGGTGACGTCATGAGGCCACGGAGCAACAGAAAAAATACAAAATGGAGTTTTCGCGAAGCTATCGACCGGACATAACAACAAACGGACTTTTATCGCTATGGAAATAACTTTTTGTTGAAAAAACGGTAAGACAAGATTTACATGCTTTCTTGGTTTTCGCTGGCGTTTTTTCGGGGAACTTTCGCTCCCTGGTCTAAAAGACTTCATGCAATGTAATTGAGTTGCATATCGCTGGATTCAGCTGGTTGTTAGCCTTCATTTGATGCCATGGTTTTGGTGTTTCCGTTTATATTGTGGATACATATCGCACATAAACAAAAACGTGGTCATGAATTATACTCCGGCTATGTTGTTGTTTATTTGCATGGCGTTCGAGCTGTGGTTCACGGATATGAAATTGAATTAGATACGTTTTTAGAGGAGTTTCCGCTGAACACAACAGTATTTAATATGTGTGGGTTATTCTCAGGGTTAGTGAGCTATGAGCGAAAATGTAACGCACAAGGGGGCAAGTCCCCGGTACCGGGGACTCTCGGGCTGAAGAGGTTAAGTGCTACAACATACACGTTGTGCTCCTGTGAAAAGCAAGTTCCGTCTTGCATGTATTACACACGACAGGATTTTTGGTTAAGTTAAGTAAAACTTTCCCACACCTTACTCTTCGGATTCGTTTGCACTCCATCATCATGACAACACGTCAAATATGATAAAACACCTGACAGTACACGGAATTAATTTACTGCAAGAAGATCACGCCGGTGCAGTCATCATCATCATGATCATCCTCTTCTCAGTATTTTCCTGACTCAGCCTCCAACAAAATGCCCACCAAAAGCATCGCCTTCCGTGACTGATGAGGATACGGCGCGATGGCTGCTCCGGCAGGTAAACAGACATTCAAAATCAGCTAACTTTTAGCGATTCGTGTTTGTGTACCGTTAAAGTTAAGTTTAAGTTTGTGCGCGGTCAATTTATTAATCGTGTTTCGGACTAACGTACGCTGTAACATTATGTACGGTTTGATGGCTTTAAATACCTAGCTAAGTTGATACTAAAATGCTTTAAGGCACATGTGTCAAACTCAAGGCCTGCGGGCCAGATGTGGCCCGCCATATAATCTAATGTGGCCCGCGAGAGCTTAAAAATTTTGAGTGTCTAAAAATAACTTAAAAAAAAACTACATTTCCCACAATGCCTTTAGCCGCTAAGCATCCTTACTCACGAGTAAAACTGTAGAGCTGCAAACTCGCACACATTAAACGTAAGAATCACGCATTTGAGTGATCTCTCAGGTCACACCTCCGATTTCTCACGCTAACATAATTTAAAGATGTGAAATGGGCGGAGCTAATAGTTTATCGGTGATCTGTTTCTTGAGCCTGATGATAAAAGATGATGATCTATATGCATCGTCTTCAGTTTGTGAGGGTTTTTTTTCGCTAAACAAATTACAAAAAATGCCATTTTTCTTTATTCACTTGGACAGTTTGATTCTTCATTACTGGAGTTATGTAGGTTTTCATAAGCTGACAAATCTAAAGGATTTACATTAGAACAACAAGCATAAAATTGTTTCAATGCAACTGAATTGTCACTTGAAAAAGTTATAAATAATGAGTTATTTAACATTAAGGAGTAGTTGCATTTATTTTATATTACATTCGATTACATTGTTTTACATTTATGAGTTATATCTGGCCCTTTGAGGACAGCCATTATGCTAATGTGGCCTCCTGTGAAAATGAGTTTGGCACCCCTGCTTTAAGGTTAACAGCAAATGTTAACCCCGCACTTTATTCATTTTGTGCTTTTGTTCCTTTGCTTATTGGTCTGAGAGATAAGCCAGGTGTGAAAAGTGTCACAAACATCCTGAAAAAATAAAACCAAAGTTTCTCTGCGATTGTGTGTTATGTAATCTTGTTAAAATCTATATCTTAAAATAAAAGTATCAAAAAAAGTATCGTTTGGAAACGGTGTCGAATTCAGGGTATCGTTATTGAACATTTTTGAACGATACCCAGCCCTATCCCTACTCTCAGTGCATCCCTAATTCTCTCTGCGTTCACATGGTGAGCTGTTCCTTATCGTGGAATGTAAAAAAAAAAAAAAAAAAGCTAGCGCATTTAATAGCCACGTCTCTTACTTGCAGGCAAGCCTGTATCCACTGATAATGGAGGTGGGGTGGATCTTCTGTTTGACCAGCTCATCTGCGCTCTTCAGCAGCTCAGCTGCTATGATCACCTGAAACAACAGTTACAACAAGCTTCGTTAATCTGGCATGACAGCCAAATAGAGATCATGTGCAGGAAAGTACGGCTCACTATTTGTTTATGTATATGTACACAAACAGTGTCTAAAGCACAAGTGTTGGATTCTCTTGCATCCTGCGCTTGAGAACTGTACCACGTCATCCACATAATAATATCTATATCGACCAAAATAAATGACTGATATTGTGGTACAGTTTTCAGCCGTATCACCCAGCACTACCTTAATGTAATATCCAGACACTGAGCTTCCGTAGAATTCAACAAATTTGTCCCATGTGTTTACTGAACAGAAAGCCTTTTTTCTTCATGCAAATCAATTCACAACTTTCTGATTAATCATTTAAATACAACACTTAAAAATTTAGTACTTCTGTTGTCTATTCTCATTAAAGGCTCACTTAAATATGAATCAATTAATAATTATCAAGTGCAGGTCGTCGGTTAAGTTAAGCAACCGAACTGCACAATCCTAGCACCAAAATATATAAAGATTAAAGAAACACTGAATTTTATCATAATTTGGAGACATTTCATTGCTCATGATGTGGTAATGCAACCACTTGACATCTTCCTTTTACTGAGGATTATTTTACAAGGGGGATTCAATCAAAGGTCTTCTGCTGGCTTCTAAACTAGCATGTTAAACATACTTTTTGACACTGAGCAACAGTTGACTTACCACAGATGTAGTCCCATCCCCGACTTCCTTGTCCTGAAGATCAGCCAGTTCACACAGGACTTTAGCTGCTGGGTGCTCCACTTCCAGCAGCTTCAGGATAGTTGCACCATCATTTGTGATGGTCACGTCCTGAAACAAAAAAAGAACAAACATCTAATTAAAGATTCAGGATAACTTTTAGTTAATATTACTTAAAGGACAATTAAAACCCTAGTGATTTTTACACGAAGCGACAAATAACAGTCAGCTTCAAAAACTGCACCATTTACAACAGTCCAGCATGGCACCATCCAACAAATTTTTATAAGAGACATATACTCACCCCAATATCATCCACCAGCATCTTGTCCAGACCAACAGGGCCGAGAGAGCTTTTCACGATGTTTGCGATGGAGGCTGCAGCCATGACTGAAAAGGCACAGACATTACATCAAAATACAACACCACTCCTCACATTCAGTGTTCTGAACCAGCTGCACCATGCTTGAAATACACCTCAAAACTGGCAAAAACCTTAACATGCCATTAAGATTCACCATGCGTTCACCAAAACAACTTTTGGAATGAAAATTTGCAATATAAATTAATAGTAATATGCCTCAGCAGCATGGTGGCGCGGTGGGTAGCACTGTGGTCTTCCAGTTAGAAGGTTGTTGGTTCGAGGCTCGCTGGTGACCTCCTAGAAAGAGTATACATGTTCTTCCGGTGCTAGCGTGGATTTCCCACGAGTTATCCGGTTTCACCAACAATCCCCAAAACACGTGGTTAGGTTAATTGAATAATATCAATTCTTCTTCCCTGCGATGGACTGGCGACCTGTTGAGGGTGTACCCCTGGCACTCGCCCAACGTTAGAAAATGAATGAATGATAATATGTCTCAATACTAAACAATGAGCACCAATAGGACCGCACTTCGGAACGAAACGAGTGGAACCAACAAAAAAAAAAATGCAGATATCAGGGAAAGAAACGCATGTCCGTGAGTAAATGTCGAACCAATGAACTGCTCCTTTGTGTAAATATAAGGTATGCGTGAAAACAGGTTTTTTTTACTGATTAGGTTATTGAGGCTGCAGTTAGGCGCTGTCAGGCAATTTTGACATCAACGATGTCCAATGTGAAACATCGAAATGGACAATGACACGGTTACAATCACCAACTTATAAATGTCAACAAACACAACTTTCTATAGAGAGCAATGCTGCCTGATACACAGCAACATTAGCAGTCAAGCAGTGCAAAAAACACCTGAAATCGATTAAAAATGACAAGAAAACATTTGAAAAAAACAAAACATTCCCGAATTCAAACCACAACAGTATTTGCAGGTAATTGATCCAGACTTTGTTCATCTCACACAAACAGCACGAGAGCTCGTTAGAATACACAGGCACTGAACTGCATGAAACGAGGTGTTATATCTGGTCAAGTCATTAGTGGATTCACTTTATGTCCCTTTCCAAGATGGGTGACATACAGAAAACTCTTAGTTGTCCTTAGAACAACTTTCTTGCATTCGGATTGGTGCAGCATGGCGTAAGTCCCACCTCATCTGAGATGTGACCTCATCTGAGATGTGATTGGTCTGTACTTGGCCAGAGAAACGGTAGAAGAACGATAAAACCTCCCCTCGGGGAGGCGTTTTTTTTTTTTTAGAGCGCGGGTTTCAGAATTTCAGATCAAAGAAGCAAGAGAACGCTGTCAAAAGTCATGTGATCGGAAGACCGCAAATGTGTAGACAAAAGTGTTGCAAAGAAAAAACAATAAAGTAAAAAAAACAAACTAAATCATTCATCTCCTGATTTCCCCATGTAATGGAGAGAGAGAACATCTGAAATTCTGGAAACGCAGGCGTTATAAACGGCATGGGTGCAATGAAAGGTTTGAGACTGAAAATGAAACTCAAGAGCCACATATAAATTGATATTTACAGTGATTTAAAATACAGTGGTACCCCGAGATATGAATGCTGCGAGTTACGAAATGTTCGAGATACGAAAGCCAGCCTGAAACTGATTAATTTCGTATCTCGGGGTACCACAGTAGTCAAAACTCAAGTTTCAAGGTTTCAAAGGTTTTTTGCAAACTAAATGAGGTGGGAGGACAAAGCCGACATTCCAAATTTGATATGTACATTCGAAAAACAGTAACGGGGCAACGAGAGGTTTGAATCTCTGCAGATGTGATGATGAAACTCTGTAATAAGCATGTTTCACTTAAGCAAAATAAAAATTCAAATACAATAATGTTTGTAGATTTTCAGCCTTTCAAAAAAGGATACAAGGTTTCAAAATTTAATTGAAAAGTGTCAACTTTTCTCATGTTAAAACCCTTTTTTGTCAAGTTCAGATTATGGCAGGATACTGATTCCGTGGACTCCTCCCAGATTAGTAACAATGGCCATAACGTAATTTAACACCGATTGATGATTATCCATAAAGCCTCATGTGCAAAAACTAAGCAGATAAAACGAAAGCGTTTAACAGATTAAGGGAAACGCTACCGTTGACTTAATGTTACTTAAAATGTACAGACAACAATAGTTGTCGGTCACGTTATAGCTTCCCGTTTCTAGCAAAGCCGCACGTGCGACCCCAGACACCGATAGTTTTTCTCTAAACCCCAGCACATGAGGCCTGTTACCGCGACATTAGCTTGCATTAAGGGTCCCCACAAGCCTGCATAAACTCACCGTTTTGAGTCCTAACGGACTCGCCGCTCGTCCTCTGGCCGAGCACATTTAACGGGCCCTCTGTCATGGACATGTTGGACTGGAGAGAAGAAAGAGACGCGCCTGCGGAGGATTATGGGTAGCAGTAATCAAGCGCGCGCTCCTGGAAGCTTCTAGAACTCTCCAAAAAAAAAGTCCTCGCTGCAGCGAAGACCGTATCGAACCCTAGCCCAGACTAAGATGAACTCACTTGGATGGAAACCTCGTACATGAAATCAAAATAATAATAAAAAAAAAAGTAAAATATTACATAATGCATATCCCTCCGATGATTTTTCTAAAAAAGTAGATTTCAATTTGAAGTAGAAAATTGTTATTTTTGTAAGTCTTAATTTAGAAACAAAAAAAATGAAACAATAAAAAAATATCTGGACACTATTAACACAATTGCTTATAACTAAAAAAGGAAACAAATCCAATCTCTGTGTAGTATAATAATGACCAATATAAATTATGAAGTTATTTTTAATAATTTTATTATATTTACAAAATTGTATATTCACACGTACATTTAGTAAAACTCTGCAAACCTGGATAGAAAAAATTAAATAAGTTTATTAATCTCCTGCTTAGACCTTATTAAAAGCCCACAAGCACCAAAAAACTCACATCATTAAGCAATATAGCTTATCAATTTTGTAACTTCCTAGTAGTGACTCATAATTCATTCTGTTTTTAAATTCTGAAGGTTATTTGCTGATTCTGTCTGTACTGTCATCCTAGTTTGCTCTGTCTTTATTCCTATGTAATTTTGTGGAAGACTATCGTTCATTGTCTCTCATGTAAATGTTTCATTATAATGCATTATCCCACAATGCTTTGCGTTTTTTTTTATTTTTAGAAACAACACAAAACACACTTAAATTTGTATTTACGTGTAAGTTACACGTATTTTTTGTAAATAAATGACAGCATATTCAAGCTTTGAATGCTGGTAGTGTTAGGCGAATTGTAAAACATATTTTTATTTTAAACATTAATTGTAAACATTAAAACACGCAGCCAACTAAATGTTAACAAAGTATTGGTGGATGTCATTATGTTTTAAGAAGCAGACGAAGGTGTTTATGAAACTTATGAAAACAGAATCAAGCTAGAACAACATACTGGTTTAAATTACACACAACATAAAATAGAAAATAATCCCATAGGGAAATGTGACCAATGCAACCAAACGAAAATACAGAGCTCGTTTAATACAATGTGTTCATAACAAAATAAAAAAGACAAAAATAAAAAAGAAATAGAACAATTAAAAACAAACTCTAAAACATAAAATAAAATATATTAAACTAAAACATAAAATAAATTAAGCAACGAAAGAACTTACAGTGATCTTACAAATTTATTATGCACAAAACATAAATATAAAAGAATCACTTAAAGAAAAATATTAACAATACAAGAACGTTTCTTTCATTCATTTCGGGATCCCAACTACTGATCCAGCTGGTGGCGCTCATGCACCATAAAGCAAACTGCCTGAAACAACAGAAGAAGAATAAGAGGCTTGACCGTCTCGTTTACCAAGGGGGTTTGCAGCCTTCGGAAGATCCTCCCAAGCCGTAGCCTTAAAGGTTGGGTAGGAAGGACCCTCCGGAGGCTTTTAGACCTTGGATTGGTACACAGCCTTGGTAAACAAGACGGTCTAGCCTCTTATTCTTCTTCTGTTGTTTTTTTCTCTTGCTGAGTGTTCTTGTGTTGTTTTATGGCGGTTTAGAACCTAGGAGCATTACCGCCATCTGCAGGATATTAAGCTAGGGGTACGATATGGATGAAGAAAAGGTTTTGATTTTATTTAATATATATATTTTTCCCTATATTGTGCGTTTCATATTCATTTTCTGTAAAGATCTAATTATAGTTGAATATGTTCTTTCATTACCTAATATTTTCTATAGTTATAGATGAGATTTTTAATTTTTTAAATTCTTCCATCATTTTTATTCTTTCTAATAAAAGCTTGAAATATTCTACAGTTTCATTTCATTTCCTTACAATGGTCACATTTTTCCTTTGGGAATAGTTAAGGCATGTGTGTCCAATTCTTAGTCGTATTATTTTTGCTTATTTTAGTTTGCCGTTTTTTAATTTCTGTTCTTTGTATAAATGTCTTCCTGTTTCACCTACATCCCAATGTGTTTGCCACATATTATTTATTTTCCTATTTATAATGTCTCTAATTTCTGCTATGCTGATTGTTATTTTCAAAGCTAACTGTTTCATCTGCTCTTTCATTTCCTTTAATTCCTACATGAGCAGATATCCAAATAAAGTTAGCTCTGATGTTGCTCTTTGTCATATTGGTTATTTCTTTTAAAATTGAAATTTGTCTTGTCTTGTTTCGGATTTACCTGTATCTATACTTGAGAGAGCTGATGTACTGCTGATGTACAGCTTCTTCTCTTATATGATTTCGTTTGATCCAAATTACAGCTTTATTGATTGCTCTGAGTCCTGCTGTATAGACTGTGAGATGATCATTCAAGTGTTCTTTTATTACAATTTCCTTCTCTGGAATTACCACAGCTGCATTCGTTCTTCCTGATTCAGGGTCTTTAGAACCA
Organism: Danionella cerebrum; assembly: GCA_007224835.1. NCBI lineage: Eukaryota > Metazoa > Chordata > Actinopteri > Cypriniformes > Danionidae > Danionella > Danionella cerebrum. The sequence goes on from SRMA01026751.1 coordinate 66,556, forward strand.
TCAGTAAATATTTGTATCATATTGTTATATCTTTCTTCTATAATTATTGCTTTTTGGGCTTTATCCTCTATTTGTTTCAGTTTTTTTAACTAATGTGAAATTTCTATTGGTTGTACATTGTACCATGGATTTTGTTTTTTATCAAATCTTTGCAGTAATTATACTTATCTATAGCCTTAGCTGTCATATTTCCTACCCATCCTAAGTTATAAAAGTCTGATAGATTGTGTTCCCAGAATTTTACTAATATTTTTATAGCTGGATGTGTTTTGTTTTGAGTTTGAATGTGGACCCAATAGTTCACCATAATTTTAGTTCTTCTTAATGGGAGTTCTCCAGTTTCAATTTGTATAGCTGATGCCGGTGATGACTTTGTTGCCCCACAGCTTATTCTGAAGCGCCATCTAGCGTTCAGGAGAGGCTCTGTGCAGTGTGCACTCACTTTTAAACGCAGAAAGACACAGAGAGCTGAGGACGTAGCGGGACTGTCCTCGCTGCAGTCGACAGAGTATGGCAAGCCGTTTTAACATTTATAAACATCTGACCTGACTATCCGCAAATGCATTTAAAGATAGGAAAGATAAATGTATTATGACTAGTAATAAAATATATTTTGACTCGTCGTTAAGACATTCAGAGATATCCTCAATTCTAATTGCCCTAGTAAGAAAGTAAATTTGAGATATCTCCAATTATATGTTGACTAGTCAAAACTCATTTGAAGAATGATTGGTCTGCACAGGTTTTTAGACAGGCTGGTGAAACTCCTGGTGCTTTTTGTCTTTTCTGTTTTTTGAAGACTTGACGCACATCATCTTCACTGATCTGAAGTACAGGATGGGGGGAGAGAGTGCTGCTGAAGGTGTTGATGGTTGAGCAGTTAGATGATCAGGACGGGTGTGAGGTGTGAGACCGGGGGTTTCAAATCTGCAGTAAAACTCATTCAAGTCATCAGCCAGTTGTTGATTCCCTACAGAGCTGGAGGATGGTGTTTTGTAACTTGTAACATCTCTCAGGCCTTTCCACATTGAGGCAGGGTCGTTTGCTGAAAACTGATTCTCCAGCTTTTTAGAGTAGCTCCTCTTTGCTGCTCTTATCTCCTTTGTTAATGTAAACAAGATGCGTTAAGTAAAAAATTAAATGCATAAAGTAAAAAAGATGCATTGTGCTTATGAAATTCATTTTGTGCCAAAAATTCGACGTAATTTCAGCTAAAACTAACAAAAATAAAAGAAAAAAATCCACTTGAAAACAAAACCCTTTAACCCAGCAGAAATAACCCAGCCTTTTTAGAGTGTCTGTTTACACACCCTGGCTGATTTAGTAATTTCTTGCCCATTTTTTATAGTCTGAACGATAACACGAAAGCATTTTTACACTCATGGTTTACTCTTTTTAAATCATAATGACAACATAAACTTTCCAAAAAACCCTCACCTAAAGTTTACATACCCTGGGCCCGGGTTTTCAAAAGCAATCGACTAGGATTTTGGATTAAATCTTGAAAATGAAACAACAACAACAAAAATTAAAAACGAACTACTAAATCACGTAAACCAATCTTAGTTTGGATCCGGATCAAACCTTTAGATTGGGTTTTTCAAAACTTTTGTTGTAGGATTTGGATCACCTTGATCCAAAAAACTCTGGATTAAAATTATCCCATCAGAAGGGTGGATTCAGCTTGGATTTCATGCTCAAAAAGTAATGAAAATTTTACAACTATATCAACTAATACTATACTCGAATCATGCAGTATCTTACAAGATATCCTATTTATTCATAAGGTTTTAGTTTTATTTATTTATCTGTCGAGCTACAGTGATTAGGTGGGTTTTAACATATTCAGCATTTCAGTATAAGCCTACAGCAAAGTAGAAAGAGTTTGGTCTCATAACAAAATGTATTACACCATTATTAAAATTTAGGTACCCTGAGATACGAATGCTTCGAGTTACGAAATGTTTGAGATACGAAACGTCTCGTAGGAGAGTTTTTGCTTTGAGATACGAAGAAAAACAACCACAAACAGTTCTACTCTGTAATCCACTTGCTTCGTCTGACGTCGCGCTGCGCTTCCGGGTCCTGGTGCTCCTATCTCCCAGTGCAAAAAGGGTCTGATATGCTTCAAAACACTTTAAATCAGTTTTAAATCGAGCAAAACAAATGTTAGAGTAAAACAGTGTTTCTTAAACTTTTTCTGTCATTCCCCACTTTGGAGGTATGGAAGTGTTGTAAGCCCCACCTGTCCCAAATCATCCCCAACAAAATTGTAATAAAGTTTAACTGTTCAAATTTATTGAAATAACATTACATTTTAAAACCATAACTTCATATAACAGCATTAAAATCTTTCACACATGGAACCTAAATAAAACATCTAATAAAAGTACAAATATATTATCACTTTGCATGAAATAACACTTTGTTCAAACATATATGATAACTATAATAATAATGCATTTATGTTTGCATTTTACCTCTGATAATCTCAATTTAGAAACAAAGAAAATAAAAGTGTTGTGTTTTCTTTATATTTTATAAATTATATTACTTTATTTTTTTATTTATTTTTTACTATTTTAGTGGCTGCAATGAGCCTGTTTTTAGCACACATGTTTTCAAAACGAGGTTGAATGCTTGATACTGCCACTCTCAAGTCATGCTCAATTCTAAGATGAGATCTGTATTTTGTTTTCAGTGAAGCAACAGCTGAAAATCCGATCTCGCCTTGGTTTTCTCTGCCGGCGCCGAATCTCCAGTTTTCTTTTCGTTCCGCGTAACAAACCTATCCATTTTAATTATACCTGCAACTGTGTACCGCCTCTCCACATTTAATCATTCCGCTTCAATTACTCCGACGTAAAATCACTGTCGTAAAGTACTGCGCATCCACGTGACATTTTCAATGCCATTCGTTCGCTGATGTTGTTTTAATTTAGGATTACGTTTAAATGTGTCTTTGTTTTGTTTTGGGTGTATGGTAATTAAATAAATGAATTAATAAATTTAATAACACAAATAAAAATAAATAAATGAATAAACAAAAAAGTCCACCTGTATTTCGCGCCCCACTTGTCATGTCTCTGTTCCCCACCAGAGGGGCGCGCCCCACACTTTAAGAAACTCTGGAGTAAAAGAAATAACGTTTATAACGTGGAAAGTGCTGTTCTGTAGCGCAACTTAGAGAAACCCTGTGACGTGTTCTCAGAAGCGTCTCTCCATCTGTCTGCGCTTGTGCTTAAAACCGTGTTTGTGTTTGTAGTAATTCGTAGTCACAAAATTTGTATTCGCTTGTGTTTTATTATCATTTAATACATTAACAATGAGTAGATTTAAGGATTGAAGAAACGTTACTTGATTTTTCTCTGGTTTTCCATTTTTTTTAATCAACGTATACTATTGTTTCTGAGAACCGATGCACGAATTAGGTGTTTTGTAAATGCAACAAATTACTGCAACATGTAAAACTTGCTTCGAGATTGTGTAACAATAAAATGGCCAATCACTAATTATGAGTGGAAAAAAATTAACTATCGCTTTTTGTAAAATCAATCATATTTTCAGAAAAATGGCCAAGAAATAAAAAATTTCGCCAGGGTTTGTAGTTTTACGACTATCTGTAGATCTGTAGATATTGATATGAACAAAGTGAAGGATCGTAGTAGAAATTTGTTAAATAAAGAATACTTACCTTTATTTACGTTAGCTGGATACATTATTGATGCTTTTGGTCCTTCCATGGTAGCATCTATGTGGAAATCAAATAATAAAAACTGCATCCTTAAGTAAAACAGGCAATACCAGGAGGTCAATGTTTTTTTTTTTTTTTTTATTAAACATGCCACTAAAGAGCATATCTCTGTCTCTCCACATCAAAACACATGCCTTCCTTTGCTGGTTGGTTACAAGCTTTGCATTAGTAACTTTACAATTGAAAATATGTTGTAAAAGCCCTCACTTTAAAATAATAATAGGAATCATAATAATAATAGTAGCATGAAAGTATTTACAATGAATAAACTATAACATCAATATATATATATATATATTACTCTCTGTGTCTAGTTTTGCTTTCAATTCTCTCTTTCGTGTTTGTGGTACTTGACTGCAACTCTCCAGACTCAACTAAGATAAATTTGATATATTTATATGTCCCTGTAATTTCTACTGGTGAAGTATAGGCATTTCATTTGGCAAATTAAGACTAATCCTGTTGCATTCACAATGAGGAACCTGGACCTCAGATTTTGTGTTGCTGAATATCGAAAAGTTTAACCCTGATCTACACAACAAACAGTCAATATTCCACCTGGATATGCCCAATACAAAGCACTGAAAGACTTGGCAAAACATGTTTGATATCATTGTTTTATTAAATAATCCACGTCATGAACATGCTACAGTCCTGTGGGACCTCCATTGCACTCTATCACAGCTGGTAGAACCTGGTGAAGGTGATCAATGTACTTGTTGCAGTCAGACTGTGTGACACGATCTTCCCAGAAAGTGGTGAGGGCTACAAGAAGCTCTTCTTTGTTTCTGGGCTTTGCTTCTAGTCTGACGAACTCCTTCATTGAACGCCAAGCCAGCTTGAGTGGATTGAAGTCAGGTGATCTACCGAGAACAATTAAAAGAGTTAGAAAAAGTGTTTCAAATAAAGGACAAGGCTTCTCAGAATGCACTCAAACAAACATACTCAGCTGGTGTCTTCACCCAGTTGATCCTCTCCTCTGCAATGCACTCATGGGCTCTTTGGTGAATGGGATCATTGTCTTTAAAATAGAAAGGAAATATTTTATTAAGTCATCAATATTAGCTTCGAAAAGAATCAATGACACACACATTCAACAATCTTACCTTGGAAGAAGCGGTGAGGTATTTTGTAAATGTTTCTAACATATGGCCCCAAGCATCTTTTTATGATGTTCTCTTCATAAAATTGTTGGTCCATGTATCCTGAAAGTAAATGTAATAGCCCATCAGAAAAGTTAGCATGTTATGATTCTAGGTGCTGAAACAATTGTACACAGCTGTGTGGAGCACAACTAACCTTCAAACACAAGCAATGCCCCAACTCCTTGCCGGGAAATGGCGACCCAAACCTGAAGACTGACATTATCCTCTGTCTGTGGAAGCACAACGGTTGTTTTGTCAGAGAAGATCACATCGTCAAAGTTGTCCTGGACAGCTAACCAGTGCTGAGCAAAGCTGAGACGCAGGGCCTGGTTTCTCTCACGTATCCTTGACATTATCCTGTAATAGGATTTGACATCTTAAAATGTGCATCGGGAAATTAAGTTTGCGTGACCCTATTGTTTAATATTTGCTAAATGAACCACATTTCTTTTGTAAGCAACAGTTGTTTAGGTTTATCCTTATGGATGTGCTGAAAGAGGACATGGAGGTAGTTGGTGCAAGAGTAGAGGATACTGAGGACAGAGTTAGGTGGAAACGGATGATTTGCTGTGGCGACCCCTAAACTGGGAACAGCCGAAAGGAAAAGAACATTTTACAATAAGTAAATTTTTAAGTTAGATTAAATAGTCTTTAGTATGGCCCTGTTTGCACTGAAAATGTGTAAAAGTTGACGCATGAGCCAAGAAATGGCCGGAAATGCAAAACCTCAAGGGTGAAGAAGTTAAACTCTTCGCTCTCGGCTCTCGGGGGCACTGTGAATGTAGTTTAGCATCTGTTCCTGGTTACAGAACACGTTTGCACCAGGTCTCACCTGAACATAAGGAAACCCGCTGAGCTCCAGCGCTCCACGGCGATGTGTCTGATGATGGCCGCGAGATCTTGCACCTGCAGACTGCTCTGAAGCCGTCTCTGAAACTCTCGCACGGTCATGTCTTCCTCACGCAGCAATTCGTGGATATCTTGGAGCAGTCCGCTGGGTAACAACACATCCGAAATGTTAGCGAATCTACCTTTACTTTGTTCAATATTTAGGTTTGTTCTACAGTTACCAGTTCAGCAGGACCTCCCGCAGGTTCTTCAGCACGGGGCTCAGTGGACCGAGACCGCATTGTCTCCTTACGGTCCCGACTGAGACGTTCACCCCGGATAGGAGGAGCTCTGTTCTGATGTCCCACGGCGAGTAGCCCCTGATCCACAAAGCCCTGATCCAGTCGCTCATCTCTGGAGTGATACTGGTTGTGGTTGGGGAGGACATGCTACTGCTTGCTGGAGAAACACTACACTGCTCCACTTTCAAATCCAGCCGTCATTTATTCCCAGCAGAAGACCTCTGAAACTCTGCAGACGTGCGAGCATTAGCATAAGCGATAACGGGACGGTGATTACGTGATGAAGAGTTTCGTGAAAGCGCGAAAAGACTCATCACATTAGCATTGCTGTACCAAACCCATCAGCTGCGTGCTCGGGTTCTTTTCACAAAAGCAGCACCGTGTTCTCCAAAAGCAAAGACAATTTAAACATTTACAAATGTGATCATTTAATGCGACACAATGGCCCAGTGAAACACCAGTTAATGAGCATTAATCAGAATAATGGTGTCTGCGAACGCTCCAGGCAGGACGAGAGGAAACCCCCGTTTCAAAACGAATACTATATACTTGTACTAGTTTCTCAAGCAAACTGGAAAGTGACAGACTTAACTGGGATTGGACACCTAGTGTACTGTCAGCATCTAGTGTTTGGGGAGAATTCTATGCGAGTTGCAAACAAACCAAAACCAATTTGCAAAAGTAAAACAGATGTTATATACGTGTATCTCTCAACACGATTTTCTAACTAAATTCTAAAATACTTGTGCCAAACAAACACGCACAAGGCATTTCATCTATAATACAACGAGGCTTTATTAATAACGAAAATACAGATGATTAAATATTTACAGTTTGATTAAAAGCTTCGTCCAACCATGTTTTACATTTTGTCCACGATTACGAATAGTTTTCGCCCAAAAAGTCACTTATGATATCTAACAATGGTTAATTTAACTGGAACGTATGTGTATTAGTATCTAAAATATTTCTTTTAGAATGGCATGTCACAGGCAAGCTACATGATTTATCTTTGTTGCTTTATTTTTCATATTTAATGTTAAACGTTTATTAATAATTCAAATCAAATATGTGGTACATACTTTTTTAATTGTGCCAATGATATTTTACAATGTGCTTTTATCAAATTATTTATCATAAAGGAGCTTTGTACACAATGAAAAATGGTGCGTATGCTCCTGAGTCTGAGTATTTAGTTACTTGTAAAAACAAAAATTAAGTTTACGACAATCAAGACATGTTCTGCAAAAATGTTAACGCTTGAAAAATATTCTAAAATCTAATTCCTTTTTGTCAACATGTTTTTGATTAGTAGTTAAGTACAATAATTGTATATAATCTACTTAAAAAAAAGCAATGTTGAATGTATGAAAAAAAGTTTAAAAAATAAATTACGATGTGATTCGTGACCATGCAATATTCATATAATGCTCTGAAGCAATGATCATTCTGTGAAACCACCAACAGAATATTACGTATAATGGGTCATAACTGAGAACATGGATTTTTCTCAATAATAAAAACCCTGAAAGTTTAACAACTTTCTTTTAAAAGCGAACCTTTTATCAGTAGCACACAAAATAAGTAAAAACTGATGAACATACATAGTGATGTTTGCTGACTTAATAAAGTGTTTTAGAGCATTTCCATGATAATGGCTAGTACATCACAATCAGTGCTCAGCTGCACAAAGAAATTAACATTAATCGTGTTGGACCTTTGTCTGATGTAAATGTGAAACTTCTTCCTGCAGAATTCATATGCATATGGAAGTCAGTGGAAATCAATAGGGTGAAGTGATCACTCCACCATCTCTCTCTCTCTCTCTCTTTCTCAATCTATAACAATTGTTTTGATATGTTTTAAATCCCACAGCTCTCGCCCAAAACCTAAATATTCACAATTGTTTTATAGAAACATTAACAGCAGTAACATCAGTGTTTTCATCAAGATTTATTTGTAGCCTGCAATATCCTTGACAAGCTTCTAGGCAGACAAAACTATTTTAATGAAGATCATAAAAGTGAGCAAAAAAGCAACATTTATCGAAATGTACATCTTTACAAACCAATGTTTAAAAGGAGGGAAAGTGCAAAGGTAATAAGTTAAATCAATGCATTACAGGAGCAAACACATTTAGCCCAATACACATGAAAACTATATAAACATTCTTCATTTAAAGCATTCATCCAAATGTAAACGCTAACCTATTTACAGGTAATAGATTTAGGCTTATCTTATTTCAGGGAACATTTTGATAACATTTTGGAACGCTATATTCTTCTTTAAAATGAAACAATAAAAGCATTTTAAACATTTTCCAAAATGATACCAGCGAATGATCAGCTAAAACATAATAAATATTATTTTCACCGATTGAAACAAAAGCTTGAGGTGAAGGGGGGTTGGTGGTATAATGCTATTATTATAAAAAATAACCCAAAATGTGCTCCCTTATAAACTTGCAAATTATGTGCCTGAAAAACAAATGTTAACAAACCAGAATCTTACAGCAAACTAAAATGAAACAAAAACATAACAAAAAAAACTATTTTATATAAAAACGTCTATTTTGAAACTTTCCAGTGGCGTCTTGATTTGAAACGGAACAAAACTTAATTCTAAAAGCAATATACTAAGTTAACTACTGATGTGATTTTGTCTGAAAGATGGTGGATGGAAATTGGTTCTTAACCACATTTCTAAATGTTCTTATAACTTTCCAGTGTGATAAGCCTCTGTCTATAAAAGAGGATACATTAAAATGATTTGCAGCTATTACCAGTTTCACATCGAATGCTCATCAACTGATGTTCATTTCCGGTAGATGGAGCATCTTAAACTCTAAGTTTGCTGGCATCTATTCAAACTTCAGTAAGCTAGCTCATTATTGAGGAACTATCAACACATTTACAGATAAATGGTGACATTTGAATATCACGGTCACTCATTTTGTGGCTTATGTTAAAGCTTGTAAGGCAACATTAAAAACTTGAATTTAAATCAGTAGATGAAAAATAGAGCTGTGTCCCGATTTAATGACCTTAGAATGTGGACTCAGAAAGTGTGACTGTATAATACAGAACAGAGCACTTTCATTTGGAAAGGTGTTACCAGATCTTGTTGTATATTAAACTATAGCACACCGGAGTCTGAAACGTTCTTTTGTTTTTTTCTTTTTTGGACACTCAGATGCATACTGTTTCTGAGGATAGTGTTAGTTTTAGTGTCGTCGCAAAAACACAACAAAAATCAAATAAGGAAAGTGGCAAAGAGTGTGGATTTTAATCCTGAAAAAAACCCAAAACAAAAACAAAACAGGAAATAAGGGATCGTTCGATTCTAACAGCAGGAAGAGGAAATGGAGTTCAACCACCTCGTTAGTGAACTGAGATGATATCCAGATTCTGCACGTTGGTACTTTAAGTTGAACAAACTTTTTCAATTGCTTTTATGACGGTGAATATTACAATTGCGAGATATACATTTTTTTGATTGAGTGAAAGTTTCATATGAAAATTTTGTGGTCTTTAAATGGGACACAGTTATATTCTAAATGGTACTATAAACAATGTGTGTTTGATGCTTCATAAAAATGGAAAAAGACTATAGAAATATTGTGATAGATGCAGAGGGCACTTGTCTAGACTTCACTTTAAAGTACAGAGATAGTGAAAAGCATAATGTGTTTTTTAACAACGTCTATGTGCAAGTGTAAATCTTTTCTGTATATGTGCTACACATGTGACCTGCTGCCCGGTCACTCCTCTTTCTTAAGTAAAACTGCTTGAGCTGAGACACTGGAACTTTTCTCTGAGTGACTGAACAATAGTGGGCTGATTCCCATCCTGCACTCTGCAATCTGGATCATTCCAGATGTAACCCTGCAGACCCAAATCAGGGTTGGCGGAAGCCTGTTGTGTTTTCTCAAGGCTTTGCATACTGCCTTGAGTTGGGCTGCTGAAGTCTACTGTGGCTGCCGATAGATTGAGGGGGGCTGGCATCTCTTTCTTCATCTCTTCACCCTCATCTTCAGAACGGATCTCTACATAGTCATCCTCATCATCCCCAGTGTCTTTAAAGTTTGCCAAGTAATTCTCAGTGGCACTTTGAGCACTCAGTGGAACAGATCTGTTCAGGATCAGTATTTGCTGGGAATCCCGCAGTATCATTTCACATGTTGAGTCTGAAACTCTCTGGACTGGATTCTCTGGAAGACTGTGTTGACGAGCCATTTGTGCCCTTGTTTCTGTGCTATTCAGTTCTTGCAGTTGATCAGAACGACTTAGATTGTTATCTTTCCCGTGCTGGTCTGTCAATGAAGAAGAGGACTGGCAACGATTATAGGATGCCACTTTTGTGTTTTTTGGTCCAATTGAGCTATAAATGTGTTCCGAATCATCTGTACTTTGAGTCACACAGGTACTCCATCGTTGCTTGGGTGGAGAACTAGGAGTAGGTGGTAAGTTCTTCAAGACAGGGATAGATTTTGCTGAGGTAATTCCTCGCTGTGTGGTTGAAGAGCCTATTGTTTCTGCTGGCCAGGACACAAAGTCTGCTAGCTCCCCGTTACTGTAGGTACAATTGAACCATTCAGACGCTTGTATTGAGCTTTCTGATAAAGATGGAGAAGAAGTGGTGCTTGGGAAAAGAGGATGGTGGCCAGCAATACTGATAGATGACTTGAGTAACGGAGGATTCGTTGGCGATACCTTGTAGACCACGTGTTCATACAAGTTTGAGTACTCTGCTATTCTTGCACCTAAACAATCAGGAGATAAAGACATATATCAAAGTTATATTTTTTTACATGACATCGAACATGATTCATTAAAATAAAACAATCTAAAAGTCAAGGGTTTCTCACCAATTGCAGTGCCACCTTGTTTCTTTTCCTCCAATATGGCCGCCAGATCCTTCTGCTGTCTAAGCTTAAGCTTGGTACAACTGGGTTCATGGTCCATGCTTTTCATCTTCAACAACTGATTGGCCTTTTTAATCTTCTGGCTGTACTGCCGAGCCATGAGGAACACTCGATTCTTGCCCTTTTCCCCAAGATCAAGAAACTGGTCCCCAGGTTCTCCAGCCATCAGTAGATTAGAGGATGCAGTGTCTAGACTACTGAACAAGGCATGAAACCCAGAGTCTTTCGGTGAAGGCAGGTCTTCCTCATCATCCATCCGAAAGCTTCCACTGCTCAATCTGGCAAGTTTATTGCGGATGCTCTTTACGGTTCCAGGTTGAGGCTCAGGGGTAGGAGGCAAAGGGTGGGAAGGTGCTGCAGAAGAAGATGATTCCTCTTTTTCATCCATTTCAGTTTCTGTCAGTATGTTGATGATGGGAATCCGAAGAGGTGGAGGGGGTTTGGAGGTAAGTGGGATAGGTATGATAGGTGATACTGGTGTAACCGCAGGGATGTATTTAGGGTCTTCTTTAGATAGAGACTCTCTTGACGCTTGAGAAGGACCTGCTTTTTTACTTTGAGATTCTTTGTCTTGAGAGTTCTCTCTTTGTAGATGCCGGCTTGTTTTACTTGGGGAATCTTGTGTTATGAGAGCTTTATTTTGCGATTCATGTGCTGTTTTGGGTGGGTCTTGGGACAGGCAGGTAGTGTCTGCTCCACTTACAGGGAAAGCAGCAGGAAGTCTTTCTGGTTTCTTTTCATTGTTTCGTATGTAGTTTTCTAAATCGGTCCAGATCTCTTCTACCTTCTCCAATGTGTTATGAGCTGTGGATGAATGCGGGGAGTCTATCCCTGAGAGAATGCTCTCCTCAGAAGCATTCTCAACTGAATTCAGATTAGATACATCTGCCTCACATTTGTACACTTTGTCTTCTTTTACCGGATCCACCTTAGCCACAGGAACTGGGTATTCATTGAAGACAAGTGTATCATAGATATTCTCCTCATCCTCAACAATTTGTAGATCACATGTGTTATTGGGCTGTCCTTCCTGAACACCAGACCGATAAGTGTCACATGAGTTGTGTTTTTCAGTTGGAGTAATGATTACTTCTGGTATTCTCGATTTGGGCTCTGCATCTTCAGGGACTACATGGTGTTTGTGAATCAGCCCCATGGCCTGAAGATCTTTGAAACTAATGTTATCATAAACATTCTCAATATCATCAGGTGTTAATTTCTCAGCAGAAGATGACCCTGAGATTTCATTGCTTGAAGACTCAGTCTGGTTGTTGGTTTCCTTCTCCTGTAGGGTTTGTGTTGTAGGACTTTCTTGTTCACTCTGGTCTTCACAAACACTGTTTGCCCTTCGAAGGACCTTGCCTCCGTTTTTAGGAAGATCTAGCCGAAATGTTTTTGTTTGTTCAACATGCCAGCTAAAGGGTCTTTCTGGATTTTCCACAGACCCATGGTCACTTTCAGTAGTGATGCTGCTTTCATCATTCTCTGTTGGAACGAACGTCTGATAAATGTCCTCGTCATCATCAATTTGAAAACTCTTTTGACGAGTGGGAAACATTGCCCTCCGTACTCGGTGATCTGTCCATATATTGCAGAATGCAGGAGCCTGTCCTGTTCCTAGCATATTACGGGTGTGCTCATCGCCATCTGATTCAGGAGGTGCAGTCACCCGCAGAATTGGAGGGGTGATTACCTTTTTTTGCAGAGATTCTTTGGCAGTCTGTTTAAAAAGGAATGAAAGGATTATGGATTATGCAAATTATTCTCCAAATGATTCTTGTTTAATAGAATAGGTTTAGATTTTTAAATGAAAAAAAAATTCTTCTGTTGTTGAATTTACCTGCAAATATGTTTTTTGATCAAGTGAATCTTTTAGGTAGCAATTTCCATGTTCTTACCTGTAGGTCTGCATGATTGAGATCAATATTTCTCCATTGTTCAATGCTATCCACAGAGACTTGCTGGTTCAGCCTTTTGCGACTCCCCTTTCCAGGTACCCTCAGCTTTCCACCAGAACTCTGCTTATGCAAAAAACATCATCAACAGCCAATTAAAAGAAGGGTGGCATGGAGGCTCTGTGATTATTGACTGGGGCCAATCCACCAGACATGCATTTTTTGTAGAGCAATTACCCTTTTCTCATTGAAAGGTTAATTAAATTACAGTTACAAACCTGATCCATATGCAAAGCTTAGGATTTTGCTAAAAAATTTGGAATATTCAAATACTAAACTCCAGCTAGACTGAGGTGACTAATGCTGCCTTTTCTCTTTCGCCTTTTGGGAGCTTTTCCACTCCATTCTTTAACCATTGATGGGTCAAAGTGAGACATTTCTCTGATTGGAATGAATAGTGTGACACAACCTGGTTGGCTGGTAAGAATTTTCACTGCATATGCATCATTAAAGTGTTGTGTATTTCTGTTGCATTTGTTAGGATGTCACAAAGGGGAACTAGAATGACGTCTCTTGAGTGACATGTCTAAAGCAAGCTTACATGAGCCGATACCGAGGTGAGTAGAGCTAGGTCAGGGGTGCTCACACTTTTTCAGCTTGCGAGCTACTTTTAAAATGACCAAGTAAAAGTGATCTACCCGCTACAAAAATGTAAAACATCAATCAACAAACAATTATTTTCAACTTTATTGAGAATTGACAAAACACACATAATAATTAATTATTTACATTTTTTATAATAACCTGAGTTTAATTTGATGACTTGCACTGAATTGAATCATTAGAACAGTTGTGTGTGACCTGAATTTGTTGGTAATAGAGTGATTTTTATGGGAGCAATTGAGCTTTGATACAAATAATCAAGAATAAAAATGATGCTCTAACAAATTTTTCAATATTTATTAAAACTGAGTCGTACAGTACAATATTCAGGTGAGGAGTGGCGTGTTGCTTGATTTTGGTTGTAATAGAAGAATTTAGAATGAAGTTATGAAGCATATTCTGGGTAAAACATATTTTGGATCTGGTAATTTGCAGACGGTCCCCGATTCCATGTCAGCGGGTTGCTCATAGACGGTAATGTGTTTCTGCGAATGTCGAGGGAAACTTGTTTTGATAAAAAACGTTTTGTAGTTTGTCCGCTACATAACACAGATTAAAAATAGGTATTATTTGTTTACTAAGAACTTTCTGGTCTCGAGCTATTGAGCAGAGAAAACCGAATCCGTGAATCTGCAGCTAACTTTACTGAACTTTGACGGGATGGATGATCGGATGAAATTGTTTCAATTTCACGCCGCGATCCACATAATGAGCACCCCTGAGCTTGGTGTAGGGTGTGTGAAAACCACAAGTTTCTCTCTCTCTCTCTCTCTCTCTCTCTCTCTTACTGGTAAACTATACATAATGTTTCACTGTGTTGTTTGAAGTGTTTTGAAGCGCATTAGACCCTTTTTGCACTGGGAGATAGGAGCGTCATACAAACAAGCGGAAAATACAGCAGAACAGCCTGTAATTGTTTGTATATCGAATTTTTCTTTGCATCTACAAGCAAAAAATTTCCAGCGAGACCTCTCGTAACTTGAAGCATTCGTTTCTCGGGGTACCACTGTATATGTAAAATTTGTGGATCTTGATTGTTAGAGTAGATAGCTTCAAGAAATAATTTTGGATAGGCTTCTGCTATGAAGATGGTTTTCTGATGCTGTACATTAATTTGCCTGATACTTGGTTTCCGACATTTGATCCATCTGTATATATGGGTGTGTAGTCTGAATTTAGTGCTCTGATATTAAAGTAGTGTTGCAAAAATATTTGCTGATTTGTTTCATTCTTCTTGAATCTTGCTAGTTCCAGGTTGATATTGAGAATCTTGCCAAGAGAGGTTGCTCTCTTTATATTCCAGGGTGGGCAGCAAGGTGGTGCAGTGGGTAGCACTGTGGCCTTCCAGTTAGAAGGTTGTCGGTTCGAAGTGCTGGTGACCTTCCTGGAAGGAGTTTATATGTTCTCCCCGTGCTTGTGGGGGTTTCCTCCGGGTACTCCGGTTTCCCCCACAATCCCCAAAACATGTTAATAGAACAATTTAAATTCCCTTTAGGTGTGAATGTGTGAGTGGATGTTGCCCTGTGATGTACTGAGGACCTGTCCAGGGTGTACCCCTGCCTCTCGCCCATTGGGCACCAGCAGACCCCCGTGACCTCAAAAGGGAATAAGCCTCATTTTGTTCTGTAAAATTTTGTTACTTACATTTAAAAACAAATTCAAGTGTACTTTGTGTTGATTTTGGGATATCTGACGCCACGAAGGATGATGTAGTAGGACGCATTTGAAGGGTGCATTTGAAGGATCCTTTGAGTTTTGGCAACATGAGATGGTCTTGGCCCGTTGTGATGTAAGTGGCCTTAAAATACGCATTCAGGAGGATGCACACTTCTGGATTGGGACACAGCTTAAGAGTCTGTAAATCCTCATGAAAACATCAGACTTAGCACTCCATTTTGTCCTGGCTAAGACTAAGACATTGTATGCACAGTTGGAGTTGTCTTTCAACTGTTCTCATATCCTTTTCCTTATACACTACACATATATATTATCAACAAAAAAAGGCTAGATAAGATGCTACTGTTGGTTATTTTAGAAATTATATTTATTTTCACAATGAAGAGTGTCTTTTTGACATGGTATTCCAAATCTGGATTCGGAACTTTTTATATTTGAGAAAAATTTTTGAGTTTTTATATTTGAGAAAAGTAAGTCTTTTCGTAAGTCCTTTAAAATGCCATACTTCAATGTAGTATCGTAGGTTTTTAAAATACAGTTACTGTATGTTACTTGTTGATAAAACCTCTTCAAACAAAGTGTTTCATTCTGACCATATGATACAGAATATTTCTAGATTTTCTAAAACCACATTGGAGGTTGCTTAGAAGGTTGTCAGTTTTCAGCTTCCAAATTAGCCGTGTGTTCATCGTCTCCATGGTTTTACACATGGAGCTCGTCAGAAAAATTGACGTATAATAGCTGGGTTCAGAGCGATCTTTGCCTAGCTTAGGGATTGATATTACAGTTGCCTCAAGCCAGGTTTATGGGATACTTCCAATTTTCCAAAAGTCATTATAAAATTTGAGCAGGGTCAGCAAGGAATTTCCAAGGAGATGTTTTAGAAACTCATAATGGATTTGGTCTGGTCCAGGTACAGTGTTATGGCATTCTCTTAGGACACAAGTTAGTTCATCTAGTAAATGGTAAGTTGAATGTTTCTTTGTTTTGAGATGTAAAATTAATCTTGTGTCTTTCTTGATTCAAGCAGGTTTTCTGAAATTCTGGCGAGTAGATCTCTGCTGACGATTTTCTATCAAAAGTTTTTAGTTTTCCTGTTGTTTTAATATCCCATTTCCATTAGGTGACTCATTATACCACTGCCTCTTTTGTCTACCATTTGGCTTCAGATCTTCTAAGGAGATCAGAAGAAGATTCATTCACACATCTATGGACTTTGGCTCTCAAAATTTTCAACTAAGAGGTTTTCAGCCGTAGGATAATTTTGGAATGTTCTTAGAGGTTTCTTCCTTTCTCATCATTTAACCATGGGTTCTGCCTTTTGGGTGGTCTTTGGGATTACTGTATCAGCTATTGCTATTAAATGTTCTGAGAATTGGTTAATGGAGAGTCTGGTTTGGTGAGTTCGTCCCTAGATACTCATAACACATATTTTGGAATTGATACCAGTCTGCTTTATAGATGTTCCATTTTTTTGGGAGCCTCTTGCAGCTGTTTCCATGTTTGTCTTCTCTGCAAATGCAGTACATTGCTTTGTTTTTGCATCCAGTTGCACAATGTTCGAACTTCTAGCAATTAAAGCAACATAAGGGATTGGGTAAGTATCTACTGGCACACTTAAGTATCCAATTTGGATTCTTTTCTGGTTGTTGTGGAATGTTAAATGTGAGTATATAGGTTCCAGTTTGGATGATGGTGTTGTCTCGCCTGAGGGTAATTATTCTAGCTTCGGTTATGTTTTGGGATGCTAGCTCTTTTACAATTCCATATTTTCCATCCAGTTCCATGTCAGGGACTTTATTCCAAGAGAATTAATTTTTACCAGTTGTCAACACTTAGGGAGAATTTTGTGGTGATATGTGGTTCCCTTGATCTATGTTAGGTCGTTTGTGGGTTTGTTTGTGTAATTATGATTTTGGTTCATTACCTCTATTCCTCACCTTCCTCAAAGTCCAACTAGGGGATACATACAGCCATGGATTTCCAGTGGATATGCAACAAAGCTATAGTGGTAATATCCTCGAGTATTTGTACCAGTGGTTTACTCTACTTGATTGGCCCATTGCCACTGTCTTTTGGAAGCAAAAAGGAAATACTCCAATAGCCGAATTGGAATAGCCAAAATTCCAAGCCGAAGCAATGTGTTGGTCACTTGGCTGCCGTAGCTTACCAGCTTCCTCAATTGCCAGGATCTCTTAATCCACCATAACAGGTTGCAACTCTCGGCATAACAAGTTGCCCCATGTGTTGGGGACTTATTCTACACCGGATCCCCACGGGGAGCAGCCAACAGTTTAACCAGAGTACTAAGTACAATCATTTGACAAGGAGTCTAAATTGGTATAATGATTGGAGCACATTAGAGGCAGAAGCGTGCTAATGAGCAACTGAACCAAATGAGACTAAACACACTGAGAAGAAATGAATGAGAAAAGCTAGTACAAGAGAACCTAACACTAGGCCATACCGAGTAGTCTTGTCGCTAATAAAATCTAGTGTTAATATAAAGCCATATAAAGATGATTGATTTTTGAAACCCAAAATAACCCAAAGTTCAGCCATTTATGTCAGAAATGCAGATTTGGTCAAACTGAAGTATGAATATCAAGACTGACCAGACCAGGTTCGTCCTCATCATCAGCATCCTGTGTGTGCGGCTCCTCCTCATCCATGTCACTGTGGTCTCCAGGGTCCAGAGATTCCTGTGATTCACTCACAAGGCTTCGAGATCGACCAATAGAGCCCAGAGTGGCTACTGGGGACAGTAGGGTAACCCCAAAACTAGAGCGCTGCTATAGAAAAATAAAAATGTAGACATTCAACTAACGGCTAAAAATGGTAAAAGAATTTCTGCTGGGAGTGAATGTTGCATGAAGTTTGCTGCAAAAAGGAGTTACCGTAATCTAAATACCAAAATTGTTTACTAATATTTGTCAATAACAATTAGCCCATCTATTGTGCTTACAATACAAATCCGTTAACTAGATGGGTAAAGTTACAACACAAACCTTGATGTTGGCTCGTAAAAGTGACATGTAGAATTATTTTAAAAAATGTGCCTCTTGTGACAAGGAAATTGAGATATAGATCTGCTGATTTGGTAGCAATAGTAAGTTGCTATTGAGGGGTCAGTGTACCCTATGTCAGTATGACTAAAATAAACTAAACCCCATGCCTCTATTATTTTCCAAAGATAAGATAAATATGCTAATTTGGTTGCTATGGTAAAAAGTGTTCCCAGTGTCACTGTGAGTAAAATAACCAAGTGTGTCTTCAGACTTTCACTGGCACCCTTACTATTGGACACCCCAACTGAGACTCTCCTACTATTGGACCAGTCCTGACTGGCTCTCTATTGGATAGCACACGACACATGACTTCATTTCTGTTCCTGAAGCACAGTGTGGACACCAAACTTTAAAAGAGTACTGTCAATGTAAAGATTAAAATAAATGTTAAAAATATTGTGCTGTAGTTTTTTCCTTAATCTATCATGTGGTCGACTTCTATAATATAAACATGTTCCTTGTGAGTAAAACTGTGGTGCTAAATATTAAAAGATACAACTGTTCAGAGTAAATAATTATGGTACTTGAACCTTTTTAAATTGTGAGTACCTGTTATATCGTGGATAATTATTACATATTCACATATTCATTTCTGCATAGAATAATACTGTTTTGTGATTGTAGTTCATTGAAGACCAGTAGAGGGCGCTATGGTGATTGAGGTTTACTTGGTTATTACAAATAGAGAAGAAATGAGAATAGAGAAGACAAGAGAATGTATGTGTAATGTAGAAGTGTTGTTCTCAAAAATAAAGTACCGTTAACTTTTGCAAAATGTTAAAAGCTAACTTTATATAAAGATGCAACAATGAATCTTATGTCAAATTAATTTTAACTGTAAACCAAAACCAAACTGCACAATTTAGGATTAGTTGTTTTTACCTCTACCCTTATTAAAAAAAAGAGTGAATGTCGCGTGTCGTGTTTTATCCAATAGTCCGAGAGTATCAGTCGAGTGAAGTCACATGCTTAGAAGTCTCACTTAGAATTCTCCTTCTCAAAATAACCCCCAAGTCTCTATCATTTCAGAAATTTTGTTTGCAAAGGTAAACGTGTGAAGTCATGACATAAAAAATGAAGTTGTTACTATGATTAAGATAAACAAACCTTTGAAAGCAAATGATCATGCTACTGGTGTGACAAGTTCCAAAACACACCAAAGAATTTGTATTCATATATTTACCTGCTGTGCATCTGGGCTTGAAACTAGAAGAAAAGAGAAAAAAGAAATCTAAGCATATACCGGTAATTGAATCTTTATTAAAAGATGGAGGCAACCAAAAACGTATCCAACGTACTGATCTGCTTGGAGTTTTTCAGTAGCTTGGATAAAGGTTCAACTGAAACAGGGAGAATGAATAAGTTTGAGATTTCTGTAAAAATAATCTCTGTCTGTGGAGCAGAAGTCTCACCTGTCTTCCTACGAACTCTGCGAGGTGAAGGGCCCTCTTTAGTGTTGAATCTCTTGTCATCAGAGCTGAAGTTAAAACCTGGATGATCTGAAAGAGAGTTAAGTGATTGAAACCTAATAATGGTAAAACAAAAAAAGAACAAGACCGTTTAGGTTACATGCATAAGCCCAAGTTCCCTGAAAGAGGGAACGGAGACGTATGACGGTAGGAAAACCGACTAATTGGGAACAAATTCCATCAGAGACTTCAGCCGGGGAAATTAATTTTGCGTGCGTAGGTGGTTAGCAATCAGCTGGGTTTTAGACCGGGGATGACCTACGCTCATTCTATAATTTCCAGAGGAGCCGAACCCACTTACCTCTCTGCACCTCAGATCCCTGACTTCCAGGGCCTGGCAACAGGATACGTCTCTTTAACGGAATGGGGTCCTGAGAAGGGAGCTGTATATCTACACAGAAAGGGAGCCTGGTAAGCAAGCTGGATAGCTTCCACAATCCAGTGAGCTAACCTGCTTGGAGACTGCGGAACCCTGGTACTGGCCTCCGAAGCATACGAAGAGCTGCTGGGATTTACGGAACTCCCGGGTTCTGTCCAGGTAGACCCGAAGGGCTTGGACTGGACATAGTGAACCCTCCAAGGTCACCACCCGATCCTGAAAGGGAACCATGCGAGGGGGGAAGGACTCGGACCGTCAGCATCTTGAACCTTAACTTGGCCAGGCATCGGTTCAGATTTTTTGAACCCTCCTGATTTTTTGGGGACCAAGAAGTACGGGCAGTGAAACCCACTCTCCTCATCGGCTGGAGGAATCAGCTTGACAGCTCCTTTGTCCAAAAGGGCAGCAATCTCCTCCTGCAGAAATGAAGCACCTGTCCAGGGGACAGGGGTATGTATCAAGCCTCCAAACCAGGGGGCTTTCATGAACTGAATTGTGTAGCCCTGCTGGATTGTCCGGACGACCCACTGCTTCCGCCAGGCTCCCAGGTAAGCTGACAGGGATATGAGTCGGGACATGCTGATGGTCACCCTGGCGGGGCTGCCGTGAGGCAGGCTTTGTGGCGGAATCACCAGGGACGGACCCTGGGAGATGGTCAGATGAGAGGAAGGGGTGTGAGCCCCTCTGCTCTCTGCCATGGCCAGCAGAGCTCATGCCCAAGTCGGGGTCTTCATCGGAGATGAAGAAGATGAGCCCCAGACCGCTGGACATTGGAGTCCACTATTCTCGGGCAGGAAATGAGAGGACGGCAGTGAGGTGAGTTTGCCGCACAGGTGTGCTGGAAACCCAAACACTCCACGCATTTCTCATTACTGTCCTTCGTCGAGATAAACCCACCGCAGCCAGGAGTATTGCATGTTTTGCTCATCGTGTCATGAAAAAACGGACAAGATATGTGCAGAAAAACACTGGACAGGCTCTGCTAGAAGGATCAGAGGTGCAGCGGTACGGTAGCTTTCTATCTGGGATTAGGATGCTAGGTAAGCAACCTACTAATCTCTTTAGTGTAGTATGAAAGTAGAGTCGACACTCTGTTTGCTCCGAAGGAAAATCATAGAATGAGTGTAGGTCACTCCCGGTTTTATACCCAGCTGTTTGCTAATCACCTGATTGCCCGTTATATAGAGTTCGGCTGTAGTCTATCATGGAATTTGTTCCCAATCAGTTGGTTTTGCTATCGACATACGTCTCAGGAACTGACTGAAAGGGAACTTGAGTTAGGAAATGATCTATTTACAGTTAAATTCTACTCACTTGCTGTATCCATATCCAGAATAGCCTGTTTGGCCTGCTCAGACACAGAACAATGGTTATTTTCAACAGTTTATAGTTGTTTGTAGTTTCAGACCTTATTTTAATATTTAGAGCCTTTAAACAACCAAAGTGCTGTATAAGGTAAAGTATTTTAATGATAAATAATTAATGATAAAAGTAACAAGAAAAAGGATAAGAGTTTGTAGGTAAACAACAAAAGGGCTGGAAAGGTTAGTCAGCACTTTCATTAGAGGAGCATTAAAGTAAAAAACTTACCCAATGATTTAATGGAGATGATAGAATTAATTTAAAATGATTTATTTTAGGTTTCAGCACCTTTTACCTTTGTCTGTCAATGGGAGAGCCATGACCCGAAAGTGCAGCGCAATGTCAGACTTAACAAGCGGATTCTCCCTTACATCTACCGCGAGCATCAGACTTATCTATATCTAGAACCAATAGGTGAGTAACTGGGAAATAATTACAAAGTTTTCAAAATGAAAATCTCAACCCATTTCCGGAATAAGCCAGGGATACAAAATGAAGATATTGAAAGTGTTTTTAACTTATCATAAAGACTCTATTTTCTATTTCTTTTATAGAAAAAAAAACACATTTCCCAACCAATTAGACCAACGTGAACAACATATTCTTAAAAATAATAGAATGTCATGCCGCATTTAACTGTGAGAAAACACATCTGAAGGTGGATTGATACATTCAACTTGGTTGTTCAGACACGGGTCACTTTAGAAAATATTTGACACGTATCCGATTTACCACCACATATGAAAGCAACCTGGGTTGTATTTAAAAAAAAAAATAAATAAAATAATAGCAATCGGGCCGTTCAGGCTGTTATGAACAAGTTGGATACAGGTCGGATATGGACTAAAAAATCAAATTTGGGTCGCATTGGGATGCAGTCTGAACGTAGCCTTTGTCTCGTACTGAAATACCGCTACTGTGCCTGATCTAGGTTAGAGTCTCTGGCTCATTTAATGACGACTTCAGGTTTGCGGGAATAATAAAACCGAAGATAAAAAATAACTATGGATGATGTACAGTGTCACAAAAGTGAGTACACCCCTCACATTTCTGCAAAAAATTAATTCTATCTTTTCATAGGACAACAGTGCAGTAATGACTGTGGACACAATGAGAAGTAGTCAGTGTAGAGTTTATATAACACTGAAAATTAGTCATTTTCCTTCTCCTGTGTCATGTAACTCATAAGTGTTGTACAGTCTCGGGTGTCGCCAGATAGCAGGTGAGTTAAATTTGGTGTAAGAGCCTAGAAGAAAGTCTCTTCTAAAGATGATGCGCAAGAAAGTTTGTAAACCATTTCCTGAAAACAATGGGCCAGGATTACTGGAACCATGTCCTGTGGTCTGATGAGACCAAGCTAAAATAATTTTGGTTCAGATGTTGCCGCCACACGCACTTGACACCATTTGAACCAAAAAGTTTTATCTTGTACTCATCAGACCTAAGGACATGGTTCCAGTAATCCTGGTGAGGAGTACTACTCTCAAAAATTTTGAGGGGACAAAGGTACACTGCTATAGAAAATTTTCTCTGACTACTTTTTATTGTGTCAGAGTCATTTCTGTAGTGCTGGTCTATGAAAAGATATAAATTAGAGTTTATAGCTTAATAATTAGAGTTGTTGCGATTCCGATACCAGTATCGAAAATGCTGCCGATACCACAAAAAAAAATCTGGCATCGGTATCGACGAGTATTTGAGTCCACATACCGATCCGATACCATTTTCATAAACATAACCTAGTTATGCCCGCTAGTTTTGCTTATCGCTGCAAAGCGGAAATCAATTCTTCTTCACTGCTCAGAATGCGCGGCATGGTGGCGCAGTGGGTAGCACTGTGGCCTTCCAGTTAGAAGGTTATCAGTTCGAGGTTCACCGGTGACTTTCCTGGAAGGAGTTTGCATGTTCTCCCTGTGCTTGCGTGGGTTTCCTCCGGTTTCCCCCACAATGCCCAAAACATGCTAATCTAAATTCCCCTTAGGGTGTGAATGTGTGAGTGAATGTTGCCCTGCGATGGACTGGACCTGTCCAGGGTGTACCCCTGCCTCTCGCCCAATGTGTGCTGGAGATAGGCACCGGCAGGAGCCCCGTGACCCCGAAAGGGAAGAAGCGGGTATGAAAATGAATGAATGCTCAGAATGCAAACACAGGAGGTTGTGTTGTGTTGCCACAAGCAACCAAGGAGAAGGACAAGCCGCGCCAGACGCAACAAACATTGGAAGCTTCATTCAAACAAAGAGAAAAGTTTACACAAGACAGCCAACGAGCAATAAAGATAACCGACAGGATTTCGCCACTTAATTGAACATTTGAAGCCCCGGTACAGTTTGCCGGGTCGCAAATATATCTCAGAAACAGCGCTCCCTAAATTATATGAGACAGTGCTTGAACAAATTTCTTGTAAATTAAAGGAAGTGCGAACTATCAGCTTCACTACTCACATCTGGTATAAAAACAATGAAAAACTCTTCTTGAGGCCGTCAAGAAACGATTCACAACCATCGAGGTAACCCTTGTATGCAGTTGCCACTCTCTTGTATACACGTTTCAAAGATGGGGTATGTCTATACATTTTTTTTCCATGTCCATATTGATTATTGCCATTGCCATATTGAGTATATCTGAAGCATAGCATAAAATAATTTATTTTAAATTAGAAAATGTATAAAATGTTAATTAATACAGGGCTAGTAGTATCTACAGCTGTATATACAGACACACACCCAGGTATCGGATTGGTTCTCGGTATCGGCCGATACCCTGAGCCCAAGTATCGGGATCAGTATCGGGAGGGGAAAATGGTATCGGAACATCTCTACTAATAATTATAGTTTTGCTGAACTTAAATATTTGTTGCATTCCCCAAATTCCTGCTTGTGTAAAATAAAATTACACTCACATTAATTGGGAGATGTTCCAGAGAAAAACAAGGTCTGTTAAAGCTCATGAAATAAATGCTTTCATCAACCCCTGTGCGAGCATACATTGATATAATCCCCTATATTACCTCTTGGTGGTGCTATGATATCATTTCTTCACCTCTAAAAACTTCAGCTTGACTTTCAGAGTTCTAGTGTTCTCTTTGAGACGTGAACTGGTTCATCGTGACAGAGCCCAATATGAGCAGACCAGAGCAGAAATGGAACTCACCTTGGCCGGAATTTTTGCAGGATGGTTTTCAAGTATCAGCCGCTTCAGATGCAGAACCCACATCTTCTTGTCCTGTTGAGACTTTGCCTGGCAGAGAATTAGAGGTTTTTCAGCATGATGTATATGTTTTCGACAGAATATAAACTCATGAGAAAAAATGACTTAATTAATCCTTAGTTGTCATGTTTGCTTGAACGGAGGACTCTCTGCATCTTAACGGATGACTTCTAGGCTGAGATCTGATGAACCAACACTGGCTTTAGGCGAGACTCGTACCATCACTCACACTTGTGTTTGTGTGTAGTCATACATGCTGAATCCTGTGGTCGAGGGGCGGGGTTATATTAGGGTAAAGTTCAAAGGCTCTCTGCAAGAAGCCTAGCCTCAGGCTGGACATTCCTCGGTTGGTTTGACGCAGTGCACTGATCTTCAGTTATACAGTGTGAGAGAGAGAGTGTCTGAGGCGGAAGCTTTACCTGCACTGTGTGTTGAAGTTTGGGGTTCTTGTAGTGAAAGACGCTGAAGCTTAGCGGTTCTTTCGGAATGACTTCTACCAGCATCAGGTTACAACACTGCAGAGAGAGCGTGCGAGAGTGAAATAATCAGATGATGCTCAAACATCCCCAACAGCATTTGATTAAACAAACTGGTGCAGAATAGCACAATTACAGGATCCATCAATCCATCCAGAGGATGAGTTTTGAGAGCCAAGACATTTCTGACACTGAAAGTAATCATGGGTGTGATTTGTGAAACCAAAGTACTATTGTTGCTAAGAAAGTGTAGTGATTTTTATGTGTGTGACACACATAAAATCTCCATGTGGGTCCTGAATGGGTTGTTTTCTATATCAAGTGATGAATCCTAATCTATTTTAACAGTCCAATTTGAGAGAGATCGGTTTTACTTACATTTTATATATTTTATTTTAAAATCAATGGGTCATAAACCACTTTTCTACTTTGTTCTATTGAGTTTTTACTTATATAAACTCATCTTGAATTGGTTAGTTTCAGCAGAACACTATCAGAATCCTTGTGCAGCTTGCAGGTAAGCTATTTAAAAGTCATCATTGGTCAAATACAGTGTGGTCACAAATTCCTACATAAATCACTACCAACTAACTTCAGTGATTTATTGTTTTACTAATTAATCAATCCAATTCTTAGCAAATGCTCCTGAGTTCTACGGCTGCATCCAATTGAGCGCTATGTTATCTTGTATCCTTCACTGTTCACTAAAGAGATTATTATATACAATTGAGGAATTATTGAGACTTGGACAGAGTGCACTATAAAACATTAAAGGTTAAGTTAACCTAAAATTTTGGGCAGGAACTTCTGTGATTGAAAAAGTTCAAGTAGCAGCCAAATTATTTTTATAAGTGGTCTGAAACGGCTGCTTAAATGTAAGTGCAGTGAACTTGTTATTTCGTTAATTCAGTTAATTCAAAAGAGTTTATTTAATGATTTTATTTAGTTTATTTTTACCTTGAAATTCTGGTAAATGAACTTGAGCTGAACCCTAGGCACTAATCTACGTGTTGTGGCTCTATTTAAACATATTGAATCCAAGTTTTCCATCATATTTTTTTTTCAACTGCCATACCATTTCTTTCTGATCAAAGCTATTCAGCTGGTTGACCACCTAGATGACATGACCCGGTGGCTTAGCCTACTGCAAGGTTATCTATGGTCCTCACCAGGATGTGGGCTTTGTAGGTATAGGTCTCCTCGCGTTTCTTGGTGATCAGCAGAAGTTTATCGAAAAGGAAGAGTGTCCTCTCATTTTTTGCCCTTTGGATACGGAACGTTCCCTCCAGAACAAGCTCGCCATAACCAATCAGGTCAGGTCCCTTCCAGTTAGTCAACAAACTCTGAATTTCCTGAGAGAAAGAGAAGAAGAGGCATCTTTTACACAGAATTCGAGGGTGCTGAGTGGTTTCAAACATAATGTTCAGTTATCTGTTAAAGTAGTTTGTAATTGATTGATCCTTACAACACTTGATTATAAGGAAAGACATGTTGAGGTCTTCGATTCAACAAGAGTGTTGAACATTTGCTTTGTCCAATTAAAATGGATCCCTTTGTTAGTCTTGTAATTATGTAAACACCTTAAACCTAAATAATCACATTATACAAAACATTTTCAAATAGTTTGAAGTTTGATTGAGTTAACAAAACATGTGAGTTTATGGAAAATGTACAAGAATTACTTAAACAAAATTAGGCATGTGCATAAATGTATGCACCCTTGTCATTTTGTTTCAATACCTTTAGCACTAATTATAAGCACTCAAAATTGTATCCTCAGTAACTCTGACCCCCACACACAGGTGAACCCAATCATAAGAAAGTTTAGGGTCATTGAATCTTTCAACAAGACAATGACCCTAAATACTGCTAAAATCTCCTATATGACATACTTAACTGAAATGTTTAATACAGACAACCAGTAAAATTTTACAGGGGTGCCTAAACATTGCATACCACTGTATAGGGTATCAGAATGTTATATTTTCATTATTTACTACATACCTTTTGTCTTATTACATCTAGATTTCAAAATACTGGCCCTGGCCTGAGAAAACCCCATATAAATTGACCTCTAAACAAGAAATCCAGAATTTGTAGGTCTATTCTTGACCCTACCCATTCACTTCCTGTCACAAACTATGGGGCTAGCAATAAAGATAAATGCCCAAATATATATTTTTACACAGTCAAATATATATTTTTACATCCATCTTGTTACAGTCTCCACCAGGTGGCCTGGTGGTGCATTGAGTAGCACTGTAGCCTTACAATTAGAAGGATGTCGGTTCGAGGCTCGATGGTGACCATGCTGGGTGGAGTCTAAGTAAGTTAGTGTTCTTTCTGAGTAAGTAATTAAGGCATTTATTTTAATTTGTGTTGACTACAGAATTTGCCTGCTCAGAAGTAAACTCATAGACTGACCTAGAATCATGTTAGGATAGACATTAGGAGAGAACGGGGAGCAGATGTGTTGTGGCCATGGAGTTACTGTAGCTCCCCAGATTAACTACAGAGTTTGAGTGTTTACCTCCCATAGACGTCCCTACATCACCACTGGAACTGTGTTGAGCAGTAGTGGGCCGTAACAAAGTAAATGTAATTCATTACTGTACTTAAGTCGTTTTTTTCAGGTAACATTAATCGTGCTTTAACTTGGGGAGACATTTCACTTTAACTTCACGACATTTCAGAGTCAAATATCTTACTTTTTACTCAACTACATTAAGTGAAATCAGTTGTTTCTTTTTATTTATGAGTGGATAAAAATGTGGGTCAAGAATCCGCCATCCACCAATCGGTACAGTGCGCACTCTGTTTTTAATTGTTTTGGTTGCCACTTGTTGATATTTACCTAGCGTTAATGCAGTTCAGTGCAAGTTCAACAGCAGCGTCTTTGGAGAGCACCCCTGCTTAATGATTGAAGAAAGAAAGTCTGAATAACTACTTCCCTTTCAGTCGGTCCCGAAGATGTTAGTCGGATGAAGACCGAATGAATGGGAGCGAATTCCATGAAAGACTAGAACCGAACTCTGTATAATGGGCAAATTGATTTAGGTGGTTTAGTAGGTGATTAGCAATCAGCCAGGTATAAAGCCGGGCGTGACCTACGCTTATTCTGGGATTTTCCGAGGAGCCGAACCCACTTAACTCTAGGCACCTCAGATTCCCAACTTCCAGGCCGATTCAGGGAATGTGGGGTAACGCAAAAACCTAGACGTTTCTGTTACAGTGATCTGATATAGGTTATATTTACCCAGGAGGTCTGACAAGGATCATTGGGAGAACCATCCATGGCTAATTATCTGCAGGTGTTACTCCAGAAACCGTGTCTAGCAACTTCACTTCACGAGTGCACACCTGGATCAACTAAGCCCTGGTTGCACAAGCAGTAATGGCATGTAAAACTTAGGCTTCACTTGATGAAACCTGGACTGACAGACAAATGAGGGGCCCTAATTGGAACAGGCAATAGTTGAATGGGAATATATGAGCCCCCGACATATGGCAAAATTTAATTTAGCATTTTATTATTTATTATTTATGTATTTGTTGAAGACATGAATTGGAGGGAGGAACCCAAAGACATTAGATGGAGTGGAGGTCTCTTTGTTGAAGGCACATCAAGGAGAGTGGATAAAAATGGAAAGTTGACTCGCATTTGTCAACTGGAAAGAACCCTTTCCGATCTCGAGCCTGGCCCAGGCTAAGAGGAACCCTCTTAGAAAGAATGAGTGAAAGGGGAAGAAAAGAAAGGAGGGGTGGGGGTTTGGTATCCTGATTGTAGGGTAGAAAGACACTGGTGCAGGAGTGTTTTTGTTTTTTTAATGCAGTCTAGGAGCATGGTGTGGGGTCTGCAGTGATGTATCCTTTAATTAGGATGCGAGGGAGCGGGCTCCGTGGAGCTTATGGAAAACTGGATGCCACAAATAGAACTTTGCTTGGAGTTACTGGCAATACAAAGGTATGAGATGTGTAAGGAGTCAGGTAATGTGATGTTTCTGCATGTAAGGACTGATTGAAAGGCAGGAGGTCCTATGCTTTGGGTAAAACAAGAGGTATATGCAAGAGCATTGTCTCCTGGTCTTTGATGCAAAGATCAGCTATGGTGGGATGGATTTATGGTACTCGGTGGATCCAAAAGTGCCATAAGGTACAGCTGAATTATGCGGAGAAGTACCTTCTGAAGGCCAAGGTGGACAAACTCAAACAAGTTTTGAGTTTTGAATTACGACTGGGAAATATCTTACTAAGAGGAAGGAGGGAGGATGTCCAAACGGAGTAGAGCCAGGATCCCCTAGAGATCAGGGAGTTTTAAAGTGGTTGATTTGTAGAGTTAGGGAGTTCAGTGGACAGACACATGGGAACCATGTGGGCTGGGAAACATCTTGAAATGTTTGCTTCTCTGAAAATACCATTGGCCAGTGCCCTGTATAGAGAAAAGGGGTGTGTCTGCTGGCGGAAGCTGGCTGGGACACTTAGTTCACTGGACTAAACAACATTCAGAACAAAAGGAAAATTCTGCTAATGTAGTTTAGGCAGTTTTTCCATCAATTAGAATTTGAGGGAAGAGGCTGGTTCTGGTATGAGTGAAAGCGTTAGAAGACCATCAGCCGAGACCATCAGAAGGCCATCTGCCATCAGCATCAGTTTGGGTTTGATGACAATTTATGGGGAGATGCCAGAGGACTAGAGAACCACCTTAGGGTTTTTTTTAGTAGAGGGAGGATGGAGGAGTTGAGAGATCAGCCTTGGGCATGGATTGTGAGTGCTGAAGGAATGGGGGATTATTGAAAATCCTAGCATTATTTTTATTTATTATTTTATTTTTTTTACTGTATTTATGCTACGTAATTGATCTACATATTTTACATAATTTCAGTCAATACATAATTACAGACTGATGTACGACTGATCACACACTGTAATTGTGAGCATCTTATAGAGAAAAAGGCATATGTGCTAGGTAGGACGATTTTGGGTAATATTTAGTATTCGTGTTGAGCAGCAAAGAACGAGAGCCGTGTAAAAGGCTGCTTTTGGAGCATATCCTGAATTACTTTAAGTGATTTCCCCAATGCCCCGGGCACCTTCATAGTTCGTCTCTGAAAAGAAATAGCAAGTAAACATTGAACTAAGGACTAAAACATTAGCTGTGCTTCTTCTCCCCTGGAGGAGCACCGAGCTGAGAAGCACCGCAGGCATCTGACTATGGTTCAGAGGAGGCGGGGTAGTAGAGAAACGAGGAAAGCTGGGTAATGTTGTCACAGAGAACAAACTTTGGGGAACAAGATCCAGTGATGTTATGTTTAGATGGGGGGAGAATTATAGGATTTGTGAAAAGAGTCAAAAGATACCTTGGAGATTTGGAAAGAACTGCTGTGTTTTCGATTGTTGTAGTAACGGGGCCATTAATGAAGCTAGCGGGTAGCTTAGCTTGATCTGGGGCTTGGGTGCTAATAAGAGGATGCAAGTCTGTGTCCGTGGTAGCGGGGCCGTTTAAGAAGCTAGCTGTTAGCTTAGCTTGGTTTGGGGCTCAGGAGCTCACGAGAAGAGACAAGCCTGTATTAGGACATTATGATCAAACATATGAGTTTCTTCTTCGGAGCTGTTAAACTGAAAAAGGATGAGAACACCAGCAACAGGTTATTTATTTTGCTTAGAGTGGAGCTTGAGAGGACGCTGTTGAGTTTTCCACAAAAGGCCATTGCCTTTTTGGATCTAAGTAGCAACCTGTTTGGAGTGAGAGTCAGGCTAGGGACTGGATACACTTGTTCCCGGCACCATCTGGATTAGTTCCTGATGTGAAGGACCTAGGAGGGTTGATCACATGAATTGGATGACTGCGGAGGATGAAGCAAGCTGAAGGTTTGCTGTGAACTTTTTTGCAGTTGTCGTTAGGGAAACAGATCAGACTGACTACTTATAAGGAAAGGTCTGACAAGGATGATCGATAGGACCGCTCATGGCTAATGATTAGGCAAATACTTTTACTGCAGTGAAATTCTGAAGTAAGCACTTTAACTGGAGTAAATTTTTTACAAATAGTGTAACAAGTACTTGTCTACCACTGGAGAAAAATTTCTGTTTTATCACTGAATTTAGCGCACTTTAAAATAGGGACTTATAAGAAGGAACTTGATTTAAAGGAGCTTGGGCAGGATAATTCAGATGATTTATTCTACTTTCCATGCCTTCTTTAAAAAAAACCCTCCAGCATCAAACACAGGATGGACTAGTATGGCAGATTAAAAGCACATTTTAGAAAAGACAAAACAAGTTGAGTGCTCTGAAGAACAGAGAGGCAGATGCCCAGGGTGCCCTTTGGTGCAGTGGTTAGCACCAGTGAGATGGTTAACATGCGGATATACATCTATATAGTAAAAAATTATAAACAGATGTTGTTTTCTAGGTAGGGGTTTTCTGCACAAACTGTAAGGTTTAAAAAAAGTTAACATGTGGTTAACTGAATAATCTAAATCACCCTTTGGTGTGAATGAGCGATTGAACGCATGTGTTGCCGTGCTGGCGACCTGTTCAGGGTGTACCCCCGGCACTCGTGCACTGGAGATAGGCACCAGCAGTTTCCAGTGACCCCGAAAGGGAATAAGCGAGTTAGAGGATAAATGAATGATCTCTCTTGATTCATGTGCCATGACTTGCCCTATAGCAAATAAACGAAATAAACAGCCGCTCCTGTGAGTGTGTTTTACAGCAGGATTTGTTAGTATCCCACTGGGTATTCTTGCGAGATGATGGTAGTGAAGAGTACAAAGTGTGTCGTTTGACTGCAGACACCTCTCACAAGTTCTAGACACTATTAACCACATAGTGCGCATTTTTTTAGTTTCTGTTTGTCTCTCATGCAAAGTGTATTTGTGGTTTTACTGTTTATAGAGGCAATCAGCCATAAACAGGCTATATTTCACTAAAAGTAAGCAATATCTACATTTAAATTCCCCCATTTTATACCATTTAAACATGAGAACTTGTTATTTACACATAAATTAAATGTATGAAAATATGTAACATAGAAGCTTGCATTGCATAAAGTAAAACTGAATAAAAGCACAATATTTACATGATTTCTATATAAAATTCAGAATGGATTTATATATGTGGCTGTATAAAAGGAAATGTCACTGATCATGTGTGAGCATCAGATTGTAGCGTAATAATAAAAAAGGAGCTGCTTAATGCTGCGAATGTATTAATTGTTAATGTTCAGTTACACAGTTAATTACTTCCTACTGAATGTGTGTGCAGCCAGCACCATGTTACTGTTTCTCTGTCAAAAAGAGTGTAATCCCAGCAGTCAGCCTTAGATCCAGAGCAGCAGCTACAGTGAATCGTCCGTGGTGATATTGTAACTTCACAGTTGTGCTTCACCTGCCCCTTTGAACACCTGGCCCTGCACATGGCTCCGTACGGCTTTATGTATGTTGGTAATTAGTGAAATGTATCAAAGTTTGAGCGTCGCTCAGACACCTGGCCTCAGTCTGGACGCGTGTCGCGGGGGATCTGACAGAAACACCGACTGATTGATCAAAAAAAAGCGCGTGGTTGACCTGCGGACAGACGGGAATTCATCAGCAGGTCGCGTCCAGGTGTCCGGTTCTCCAGACAGGGCACATGACTGTCTGGAAAGATGCTTCTTAAATAGAGACCGCCATGGGGTCAGCGCGAGAGTGACAGTCAGGGGCGCAAAAGATGGAGCGAGAGCGCGAGAACAAACCCGGGCTCGGGAACGAAGGCTACTTCATGATGTGGCGGGACTACATGGGGCTGCGTCGGACTGTGACCGAGCTACAGCGGGCAAACAAGAGCGAAGAAGAGCGGGTTGATGCGCCTCCGGTTGCTGCGCCTCCGTTTGCGGCAGAACGGCCGGTGCGGAGCTGGTCGTGCGGAAGCAGTGGCGCCTTCAGCACCAGCTCTTCATCCTCATCCTCGTCACGCGAAGGCTGTGGCTTCTGTCGGCAGAATGGAGAGACTATCGAGGTTTACCAGAGCCACAGACTGAGAGGCATGGACGGACGGCTCATCTGTCCGGTGCTCAGATGCTACGTGTGCCCGATCTGCTCGGCCACCGGAGACCACGCGCACACGCGCCAATACTGCCCGCGGAGGAAAACCGCAAAGGAGTAACAAAAGGATAAGGATGTCTGAACCCTTTTATTCCAGTTGTGTTCCAGATGTTCCGGAAACTTGTTTGTGTTCACTGTTGAACACGTGTTTTTGTTTACGTTCAAAAATAAATAAATAAATAAATACACGTTACTTCTGTTTATTGTTTGATTTCATTACACGTGTATTTGAAGGATGTTTGCTTTTGTTCTATTTAAATATTTAATCTGTTGTAAATAGAAATTTTAATCCAATAATATTCATCTAATGACCAATCAATGACACAATTTTAAAAATTGGATGCTCCCCATTACCCAGACTTGGGCATTTATTTTACAAATTTATCTGTAAATAGCTTGCTGTAATATTCTGGTTTGTGGCGATTGATAAGAAATTTGATTCGTTTTTGGACAGAAGTGTGGAAAGTAAAATTTTTCCTTCGGGTTCCTCACAATCCCAAAAACATGCGGTCGGTTCACTCCGAACAGAATCGTAATAATAACGTTTTTTATTTACGTTAACAATCGAAAAAAAAAAGAAAAAAAAAATACCTTCTTGCCAGATTCTGCTGTTTAGCTTTAGTTTAAACCACCGGCGAAATAATTAATAACATTATTGGGCTATTTCCAACCACGATCAGACTCCAGGGAAAAAAGGTAAAAATACCAGTGTATATAAATAAACTGGGTATTAATAAAGAATTATTCGCAATATATGGCCAAATTAGAAGATTTAAGGGCAAGTCTGACAAAAAAAATGCAAGCAGAACATCTATGTTTTAAAGAGTAAATGTATAAATTAAATTGATTGAATAAATCTTGCATTATTTTGTACATTTTTTTTGAAATCCCAATTGAACATGTTCTACACAATATTTGATATATATTTAATCAATATTTGTTGTTTTAATTATTTTAACAATATAAAACAAATATGTGAAACA
The DNA here is from genome assembly GCA_007224835.1 of Danionella cerebrum. Classification (NCBI taxonomy): domain Eukaryota; kingdom Metazoa; phylum Chordata; class Actinopteri; order Cypriniformes; family Danionidae; genus Danionella; species Danionella cerebrum. The sequence goes on from SRMA01026751.1 coordinate 100,772, forward strand.
TATCCATGTTCTCAAAACTCCAGGGCTGGAAATGGGTTTCGCTCCAGTATTGTTCAGAATTTTCCTCTTTAGATTTAACTGCCTGCAGCTTACTATGAACAGATGTTTGGTGCGGAAACACTAATAAAATATAACAAATACAAATTGAACATAAACATTTGTATTTTAAAACCATAATAAAAAACTTTAACCTTAGCAGAATTGATTAAATGAATTAACTGTATAACATCTCTAAAAACATCTTCTTTTTCTTATTTTTCTCTCTAAACATCTTCTCTCCAAAAACCTTTGCCTTCTTCAATAAAGAGCGCGATCGAGGCAACGAATTATGAAGGAAAATATATATGTAATAATTCATATTTGAGACATAAACTCACAAATACGCCAGGGTAGCTAAATCTAACAATTAAGTTATCAAAAGAACACCGGAAAAACCATTTCACTTAATCTTCAATAATTTGTCAGTATCAACAGAATACAGTAATAGACTGTTTACAATAAAATACAATGTCCCTAATTCGTTTTATAGGATCAATATTTGCGGTAATGCTAACGTTAGCAAGCTTAGTAACTTCAGTCGCTATATGAGGTTTAACGGCACTTTGTTGATTCAAACACATTTCTCAAAACATATTTAAAATATATTTTTTCGAATACTAAACAAAGTCGTCTGGGGCTAATGGGTACGTCTCTAAACAGGTTGTCTACACAAATATAGAAAACCCTGTAAAGGACTGGATATACCCTGTCCAGGATATAGCCCCGCCTCGCTCCCATGACCCCGATGGGGAAAAAGCGGGCGGGAAAAAAGATGAATGAATGTATGAAAAATCAGTTTAGTATGAGGAAATTTAAAGAGTCTTGACATGCTGAGCCAGTGTTGTAGCTTTTATTGTGATTTATATGACCAAGTTTAATCAAAAACCTAAACAAGGACGCTCCAGAACAAAAAAAAATATGTTTCTGTAAAAAATGGGTTTTATTCGCGCCATTCACGACGTCACGCGACTCCCATCCGGTTGTTAAGTCTGACTTTGCAGTGGGGTCACGACCAAGATGGCGGCCGAGTAACGCTAACTGAATACTGCTAAAAAAAGAATACTGGCCAAAAAATACTACTTCCGACACTTTAGGTGCACGAGGCACGTTAGCTTTTGTGGTTAAAGATACTTCCTGAGCTGCTCGGGTCATGTCTGCTTCTTCAAACAATTAAATTTAATTTGTTTGAAATACTTTCCAGTGTTTCTGTAATGGAGTCAATACGTAAGTGAAATGAAGTGAAATATAAGTGAAATTATGCAAAGCTACGCTCGGAAATCTGTAAAACATTTATTGTGAACATTAACACACGTAGTTAACTAAGTATTGGTGGATGTCATTATGTTTTCAGAACCAGACTAAGGAGTTTAAAAACTTATTAAAAGACCGTTACACCGGTTTAAATTACACACAACATAAAAAAGAAAATAATCCTAGAGGGAAATATGACCAATACACACAAAACAAAAATGAAGAGCATGTTTAAATACAATGTATTCAAAATAAAAAAAGACAAAAAATAAACAAAGAAAGAAATAGAACAATTAAAAATAAACCCTAAAACACTAGAACATAAATTAAGCAACGAAATAACTTAATAATGATCTTAAAAATGTATCAGAGACATTACATAAATATTAAAGAAACACTTAAAGAAAAATATTAATAATACAAGAACGTTTCATTCCTTCATTTCGGGATTCAAACTTCTGATCCAGCTGGTGGCGCTAATGCACCATAAGCAAACTGACAAAAAAAAAAAAAAAAAAACAGAAGAAGAATAAAAGGCTAGACCGTCCCGTTAACACAGGGTTTTTGCAATCTTCCGAGGTTCCTCCTAAGGTGCAGTCTTCGAGTCTGGGTAGAATGTACACTCCGAAGGGGCGAAACTTGGATTTAGACACAACTTACATTTCACACTGCACGATTGTGACTAGTCGACTGATCCAGATGCCGGTTTAACGTGTCTTCCATACGCCATTCCAACGTCCGTCGATGTAGCTTTATAATATGCCGATCACTCAGTTTTGAGGTTGCTCTTAATCTTTCTAAACTTTCTCACATCCACCGCGAGCGTCACACAGTAACTTTGCATACATGTCATGAATATGCAAAGCCGTAACCAATAGGTGAGTAGCTGGGGGAGTAGTTACGAAGTTTTCTGAATTAAAATCATTGCCCATTTCTGGATTGAATGTGATTTTAATTAAAATAGAGACGTTTTGAGTAAAATAATTATTAAATTAAAAAAAAAAAGTCATGACCCCTTTAAATATATTCAAGCGATATTTGGAATTTAATAGTAAAATATGAATTCTAAACTCTGAGTGTTTACTGAAAGTTTTACACCATCATTTAAAAAATGAACAGGGATCTGTTTCTGAAACAAAGCCACAAAAAGAGCAAGTCTCATAAACTTCAGCTTAAATAACAGCATAGATTTTGTGCAAAGGTTCTGCCACCACAGTTCCAACCACATCATAAATAACTTTGAAATAAAGATTCAGAATATACAGAAAATTTTGTGTAGAACTATAAAAAAATCAGCAATTCTGCATTGCGAAACCTATTAGCCAAAAGCCTTGCTTTCTTCCAAATTACATCTGTTATAACACTACGCCTGTAACATTTGAGGGGTGATCCTTCTTGACTCCAAGAAGAACAGATGTTATTACTGTTACATTTTTGTCTAATATCAATACGACCAAAATGTACACAGTGTTCCAAATTATTATGCTAATTATATTTTTCTCAATAATTGATGTAAACAACAGTCAGTAGAATTCTCATGTCATCCACTATTAAGTGTGCATATTTGACTGAACAAACCGTCTAATTCTACAGTATTTTCGCTCGAAATCAAAAGCGTCATCACTCACAGTATGTTTCAAATAGTCATTTGTTGTGTTTGAGAATGAGAGATGGGATAATCTGCTGATGAATTGCGTCCTGATGGCAGTCCCTGATTGTGCAGGGTACACTAACCTGCAGTCGGACGGCATGCTCATGTTTTCTCTTCATGTCATTGATGTGCCAGGCCACTCTCTGCATGGTGTCGATGGCCTCCTGGATGACCTCATGCCTCTCAGAGTCCTTCTCCAGGTGAGTGGCAATCTCCTGCAAAGGGACAGGCACATGTCTGACCTTAGATCAGCCTCGTAGGTTTCTCTGTGTGTCTAGTTGTATTGCATGTTAAAGAGCATTCTGTGCTTACATGCAGTAAGAGATGGTACTTCAGGATCCGCTGGACAGGTTTAAGCAGGTAGGAGCCAAGAGGAAGGGAGTGTTTAAGACTTTCCTGGCGTTCACGTAGAAACTTTGCCAGCATTTTGTTCCGCATACACTCCGTCAAGACAGCGACGGACCTAAAGATACAAACATGTTTTAATTAAGCTGACTTTAAATGCTTATGCCTCTTTGTGCAGCTACCTTAACCCTTGTTAATGGCAACTGATCAAATGAGTAAAATGAAAACTCTGTGATCACTTATTTTGTCAGTGCAATGATTTAGTGTGTGCGAGTATTTTAATAATTAGTTCATTCAGGTAAATGTTTATTACAACAGTGAGTGATTGAATACCAAAAAAAAAATCTAATAGAATAAATCAAAATAGATAACCTCCAAATAAAATAGTTTTAATTCAGCTTCTGTAAAGTTTGACAACTGTGATTAGTCAGGTGTGCTCATTAACATATTCAAATGTATTTACATGTATATGTATTACATGTGTTTTCTGTTGTTCCAAATGGATTTATGAACCAAGAATCATCGAGAGACTGCTTTTGCTTGCTTATACAGGTGTGTATAAGCACTTATTCATTCACACATACAAGGCTGCATTTTCAACTAGATACATCACACAACATTTGGCAGAACTTGAGTTGCAACCAAGCAGGGAACCCCAACTCACTCAAAAAGCTAATGCTCAAGTGTCAGAAACTGCAATTTAATGCCTGACTGAGGATAGTTCCAAAAGATCCAATTTGTTCCAAAGATTCCTTCTTGTTTGTATGACGTCGCGTAGCGCTTCCGGGTTCTTGCGCTCCTATCTCCCAGTGCAAAAAGGGTCTGATACACTTCAAAACACTTCAACAACACAGTGAAACATCATGTATAGATTACTAATAATGTACTATAACAAATGTTAGAGTCAAGGTGTCGTAAAAGTAATAACGTGGAAAGTGCTGTTCTGTAGCGCAACTTAGAGAAACCCTGTGACGCGTTCTCAGAAGCGTCTCTCCATCTGTCTGAGCTTGTGCTTGAAACCGTGTTTGTGTCAGTAATTCATGAAATATCTCGAGAAAGTTAACTTTAACTTATGGCCATAATGTTTTCTGCATCCATTTCACCTCCTCCGACACATCGCTTCACTCTCAAGTTAAAGTTTCACATTTGTGTACGTATTACGTATTTTGCATGTGTTTTATTCTGTTTTATTATCATTTATTACATTAACAATGAGTAGATTTAAGGATTGAAGAAACGTTACTTGATTTTTCTCTGGTTTTCCATTTTTTTATCTACTTATCCTGTTGTTTCTGAAAGCCAGTGCACGGATTAGGCGTTTTACATGTAAAACTAGCTTGGACGTACGTAATGTTCGATATCCGAACGCCACCCTGGAACGGATTATCTTCGTATATTGGGGTATCACTGTATTTAATCATCTACATCTGCACAATGATATGTGCATCATTGGCCTATTGTAATTGTTGGAACAACTTATGATCTCAGGGTTTATTCCCGCAGTCAAAATTACAACAATACGGGTTATGCAAGTAACCCAGATGTTCAGCTAAACTTTAAATTTAATCATATAGGGCAGGGGGAATTATTTCTGGGGGTCAATTAAAGTTTAAAATCATCAAAACAAACACCAAAAGGCATTATTTGTAGCGTTACTGTAGTGCTCAGTAAAAGCAATGCGTGTTACTTTGATAATACAAGTGAAAGGTGTTTGGTTTTACTATGTGTTGCAAGGTGCATGATTTAGGGCCAGTTAACAAGAAAGATCTCAGAAAGAACTCCAGGCTTAAGGGAAAGAAGTGGAGGCCAGAAAAAAGAGATTAGAAAAATAATGTTCATGGAAACTCATAGTAAAGTCACTTTATGTGCTTTATGTGAGCCACATTCTGTTAAAACTCTTTCCACATGATGCACACACATGCAACTTTTTGCTGACTGGCTACACACTTCACACTGTTGTGCAAGGGCATCAGTCTCACAGATCTTAACACTGTTTGAGTAGACAGGCCAGTGACGGGGATAATGCTGTTATAGATTATTGGTTTCCCCCAGTAATGAGCAATTAAAATAGCTATATAGTTACTCGTTACTTTTGTTTGACGAAAATGTGAAAAAAGAGAGCATTTGCGGTACGCTATTTCTTTCCTGTTTCGTGTGTGAAGTCGCTATGAAAATGTGGGATGAGTGCCACCTTTTACATCCTACTCACGTCATCAGAAGAGACATCTTTCGTTGGTCGTTCTTCTTGTAAAAAAAACAATCGGATAGTGCAGCGTGAAACACATTTTCATTGGCACCACTTGTTCGGTCAGATGTGTGTGTTCCAAGGCTTAAACTAATTCGGTTGTGTTTAATGAATCTGAAAATTATGAAAGTCTAATGTTTATCAGTGCATTACAGAAAACGATGAACTTTATCACAATATGCAAATTTTTTGAGAAGGACCTGTATATGGCTGAATTACACACATTTTGCTAATCAAACACACCCCTGAGCATGTGCTTTCATCATTGCACCATCCATAAGTGAAATAGTGCTGATGTGATATTCATGCTTTAACAAGTGAAAGATTTTGAAAGCATGTAATGATTTCGCTACATAGATTCCTGAATTTGAATTAGTGAGAGATTGTCCCAAGAGAACAAATACACAGAGACAGACTGACAGTAGTGTTAGACACAACCATATAAGAAAGTAAGCTCAGAGCGCAGGAAGTGTTTCTTACCGTGGGTAATTTGTGCAGTACTGTGTGTAGATGTGGAAGTCTTCACTCTGAAAAGCAATCAATGGATCAGGGTGAGGATATCTGAGGAATAATGGTCGATATTTAAGTCAGCTTTAAAACAGTCAGGGTTTCTAAAATACAAAATACATGAATAATGTACAAATTAAAATTAAAGCTCAATCGCCTCTTGGCAGTCTGTTGCACTATGGACTACGACCAAACCTTGTTTAGGAGATGTATTTAAGTGAGGATTGTTAAAATGACTGAACAAAACGGGTAATTTAACCAATGAAGTGATTCTTAACCATGGGGCCGCGCCAACTAGTGGGCCGCGAAAGAAAAATCTTTTCTGAACGCGTGGGCCGCGGGACCCGAATGGCACTTCCTAGCACTTGGTAGCAGTGAGGCGTCAGTCAGGCGTTGTGTTATGTGTCAATAGAGACTCGGCCAAATTAGCATGTGGCTCTTTGCCTTATTTCATTTTAGTTTAATTTTTTTACATTTTAAACACTCAAATCCATCAGAGGACATTAAAAACAAACAATAAATGATATTGATAATAAATTAATCTGGAAGATTGGGTGTACTCCTTACGAGCGTCAATGATTGCTAACGCACCACGTCTCGCGCTGCTGCAGTTTCCCGGGCAAACGCAGAGAGATCATATTGATGGTAAGACGTACCAATGTTCTCTCTGTTAATAACGTTAACTTTAAAACGGTCTATTTAGGTCCAAACTTGCGTTAAGGGGATATTGTTGTTTTGGTTCAGTTGAGTTGAGCCAGCTTCACCGTTACGTTCTTGCTGTACTCGCTCCAGTACAGAGTTTAATAAAAGAGCCGTTGTTTCTTGAACTCCAACTTATCTTGGAGTTTTACTAAGACCAAAGCTTGCAGCAGACTCAGAGCATCTCTGGAGGCTACCCTAAGAGTGAACCTTTCCCCCGTTCCACCCAGACTGGTTTTGATCATGTCTAAGAGACTGGCCCAAGTCTCTCATTAAGAGGTAAACATGAAATGTGATTTGTAGCATGTTAAAAAACAGACTGTTGTTAATTTGTCACAGATTTGGAGAGTGACATATGGTACAAAAGTTAACACTACTAATTTGTCAAGTTCATCAGCAGGTTGCACTATATTTAAGTGTCATTTACAGTTTATTTAATTTTAAACTTATTTTAAGTGTGCCATTTCTAATTTGTGCTAAGCACGACAACTTTGGTTTAAATGTTCAGTGTGAAAATATTGTTTTCTTTTACTTTAATTTAAAGAATACTTTAAAGATTTTACTTTAATAAACCATAAAATGACTTAATTTAATAATTAAACACAAATCAAACAAGATGTGGATCAATTTACATTAACAAGTTATTTGAATGGGCCTTGAATCACGTTGTACAGGGACAATTGGGCCCCAGTGTCAAAAAGGTTAAGAAACTCTGAACTAATGCACCTAGTTAAACCAAGTCAAAAAAGTTCCACAATTTAACTTCCCATATGCCTTAAGATAAGAGGGATGTAGTTTCGGGGTGAAAAGATAACAATCTGTAGGAGGAGCTTGTTAAAGTACAGCATATGCAAAAGTAGCTGTTTTTGCGTGTCGATGTTTTTGCAAAATAACCAACTGTGGTCTTTGATTGTCCTCGTCTTCTTCTTTCCTGTTCTCCTGAGTGGTGCGGAGTACATCTGTTGTACCGCAAACCAGTGCACAAGTCTGAATCACTGACTGGTCTGGATTTTTAGCTTTCCATATATCTTACCTGCTACATTCTCAGATCTTGTCTTTGGTAGTTAACATGTTGTGGTTGTCCCTCACATGCACAAACACAGATTTGCTTATGATTTCAAGTGTTTTTCTGCGATTCCTCAAAACCTATTGGTTAATAATTTCTCCCGCCCAAATGTATTTTGTTCCTAATTATTGCAGCAAACTTTAAAATGCAAACTTCTATCAAACTTATGTTGACCGCATGTCTGTGGCTATCTTTACCACACAAATGCCAGGCACCAAATGCACATACACATGCACACAGGGGAAGCAGTGACTGTAACAAGAGCACTGATATTGTGTTTACAGTAATGTTAGATTTGAGCTCACTCCAGTTCAGCTGGAGTCTCACTTATTCAATCGTTCCACTTCTGTGAACATCAAAGCTCTTGCAAAAGTTCAGAGAGCCTGAAAATCAAAGAGCCATTCATTGTCTTCCTCTAATATCCTCCCTCTGCTGATCAGCCTCGCTGCTTTTCACATCTGCCTTCCCCCGTCTCGGACAAACACATGCTTACACATACTGTACACGCTCCATATGTACACTGAATGTTTGACTCAAAGTGGTGGGTTCTCCATGGGAAACATTTTAATTGAAGGGTAGCACAAACGACTTTTTTTCAAAAGCATTCTCTGGAATCACAACCAGATGTGTGCTTTTGGTTTGATATGCTAGAGAGATAGGCTTCAATGTTTGTAGACACCACACGGAACTCAGAAAGATTGCCTTGCATTAAATTTTAGACATGTACCATCATGTACTCTTTCTTTCATTCACTATATATGTGCATTTAACGATCCAGTCTCTTGAGAAGAAAGATTATTCTGATAGATTTGTATGCAGTGGTCTGTATTTTCAAAATAAACAGTTAAATCATGTAATATGTATTTAATATGTTTTACTAGTAATGGATTCAATTTCAATTCAGCTACAATGTTTTTTGTTAAACATTCATCAAATCCTTCTTCAATATCAACATTAAGTAAAAAATATTTCACTTTTGGTCACTTGTTTGAAGTAAAAGTGCTAAACCCTATATATTTTCAACAGGAAAAGCTGGCTGTCACTACCACTAAGACAAATGAACCATCTTTTTGTGTTGGTAGTATGGCTTGATTTTTATTTTTGGGATTTTTGAATGCTTTCAAATGTGCTCGGCCAGTTACAGTGCACCCAGTTCCTTTAGCAAGGCAGTTTTATCTGGAGGTCATTTGTGTCAGAATAGTGCTCTGCCTCAGTATTTCATAAAACATGTCGCCTTTAAAAATCACTCGATGATCTATAGCTTCCCAGTGGTAGCGACACTCATACAGCCCCAAACCATGACACTCCCACCACCATGCTTCACCATAGGTAATATTAATAATAATAATACATTTTATTTGCTCACTGGATTTATTTCTTGAAAGAATATGCTTGTTCTCCCTGTGCTTGAGTTGGCTTCCTTTTACTGCAGAACTGACAGATTGGTACATATTGACTTCCAAGGTTCAAAGCAGCTTTCCTTTAAAGACCTCTACACACCGATCCGAATTGAGATTCACACAAAACTGGATGGCTTCTCAGCAGGGGGCTCTTCTTTTGGATTGAGTAAATATTGATGCAATGACGCCCCCTGCCTGAAGATGGTGTTTGCGGTACAACAGATGCTCTCTGCGCCACTCAGGGGAACAGGAAAGAAGAAGACGACGACAATCAAAGACCACAGAAAAAATCATGGATGTCGAGTGGTTTCAACTGTTGGTAGGTCATCACAGGGAATTATTTGACAAAAATGAGGAGAAAAGAGAGTATTTGTTTCCTGTTTCCATTCCAAATGTGGAATGAGTGCCATCGAACGGCTCTTTTACGTATCAAAAGAGCCAGCTTTTATTGGTCATTCTCCTAGCGATAAGTACAACACCTGTGATATAGCTTGTGTTTTTCAAATTCTTGCACAAAAAAACACAATGGCATAAAAATGGCTTGAAACAAGGGGACATCAATGGTTTTTTACCTCTGTGGAAGCAGCGGGAGTTTCTCTCATTTGAGCAACGCAGGCCAAGTGGCACAACATGGAGACATTTCACGATGTGCCACACAAGCTACAACTATCCACAGAGCAGCGCTCTGAATGCAGAAAAAGTCAGCGAGTGGTGGAAATGTGTGAGATATCTGCAAGTGTCACTCAGACTACAACATACTGGTAAACCGCATTTTTTTTTAATCTTAGCTCACTTTTTATATTTATATGATTTAATATTTGTATATTGAACATTGTGATTTCTTGGACTGTTGTAGAAGTGTTTTGAACATTTATATACATTTTTCAATTTACAAAACACTTGCACTAAGATAAATATAAATATAAAGTGTTAATAAATATAAAGTGTTAATATAAAGTGCATATTAATATTTATCTGTTTCCTACCTTGTAAATCATTGTTGATGTTCATTGTGAGAAATAGTTCGCACGATCAGTGTCTTTGCAGAGATGAATATCCTTAATATTTAATAAATTCAGAAGAGGGTCTCAAAGTGGTCGCCCTTTGCATTGATTGGTACCCAGGAAGTAGCTCTCGGTTTGGTGACCTCTAGTATAAGGTTTAGGAATTGTGTTTTTTACTACCTTTTGTATATTAATAGTCCTTGTAAAAACGTTTATAGCTGTTTCTCAATCTGGTTTTGCTGGGGGTGTAAGGCGGGTACATCCTGGATAGGCTGCCAGCTCATCACAGAGCTCAACTTTTCTCAAAGAAGAAACTTTTTGTTGTAATACAGTGCAAAAATAGCTGGTCGATTTACAGACATAATTATCCAGAAACAAGCAGAAGTACAAAGCTCTAGAATGTAAATGTATTTTATGACCAAGCCAAAGATTGGTTTATACTGCAAACGTTTACACTGTGGTAACCCTCATCAGCCCCTTGCTAACAACGCATTAGCACAACAGTTGACAAAAAAATAAGCAATTACATAAAACAAACCACAGAAATGAAGCCTTCCCAACGAGCATTGCTCCAGCAGCTGCTAATTACACCAATAATAAAGCTCTTGCACAAGTATGTGTCAATATTACACGAGTCAACAGAGATGACGAAGCTGGAAACATGATGTAGTTAAATAACGGTTTATCTGAGCCATTGATGTCTCCAGTGTTTCATTCTATAGATATTCTTTCAAAGAGAATGGGTTCATCTATGCAAGAGTTTTATTCACGTCACTTTAAATGGATGACTATGTATGTAAAAATACATGTAAATAATCTTAATATGGAGCTTAAATGAAATCTATCAGCCCATAACAGAGACATATGAAAGGCACCATGAAAGAATACACTCCTTTAATAAAGTGTGTGTCCAACAATAATATTCTTTTAAAAGTTTCTCAAAGATTAAACAGAAAACAAGATCAAACTGGAGTGAACTTTCCTTTGCAGATGTTAAAAAGCACAAATGTTTCTACATATTTTGTCTGTTAGCTGAAGTGTTATTTTAAGGGTTCATTTAAAACATAGTGTGAAGTAATCACATCAATCATGTGGGTTTTATGAGGTGTTTTTTTAATTCAAGGAATTTAATGTAAAAGGAATAAAGTAAATGTATTTAAAATGAGAAACTCTTATACATTAATTAAATGTGGTTATTTTACCATCATTTTGTAGTAATTTTTTGTTTCCAAAAAACTCCATTTAAAGTATATGCAAGTAATTTTTTACAAGTATGGTCATTTTTGTAAATTCAGATTGCATGAGGTAAATCTTTTCACGTCACTTAAGGAAAACTTAACTTAAAATCTTTTTCTACGTCACTTAAGGAAAGGTTAGGTATATTATTTAATGTGAAACATGGCATGAAAAGAAAAGTGTCCAAGCATTTTCAAAAAAAAAAAAATCACTTTTATTTTATTCAGATTTTATTCACTTCAAAATCCCCCCCAAAAATCACAAATTCAGCTGTACCTTAAAATCAGCTTAAGTTGCGTTCTTATTTTCAACGTGATCATTGGCAATTAGTTTGTGCTATGTTTTTCTTGTACTGCTTCTTTATATTATATTCAACAGCCACAGCAGAGGATTACTGACTTGATTTTGTTTATGTGGGAGTGATGGGTTTCTCTAATGGTGGACCTTGCCTGGTTTCGCATGAATTACTAAATGCATTTTGGAAGGTTTCCAAATCTCATTTGTCAATAGAACGCTGATAAAGAATTTTGTGTTACCTTGGCAACAAAACACTTTGCAATGGCCACTGGGTTGGCGTTACACTTCTCCAGGTCATGAAGTAGGTCACTGAAACACAAATCCAAACATACATTCTCATGTTAGTTGTAGGACTAACGTAGAAGCTGTTCCTTGAGGACACAGTGATGGACATATGCTCTTTTCATTCCATGTACAAACCTTGATAGTGTCTGGGCTGGATTTTGCGCAAGTCTTCTTTAAATTTGCAAGAGTGTTTGTGGTATGACAGAAGGTATGACAGAAATTGTTAACAATTAATTTTAACCATTTTTAACCTATACACCACTCCACCCCAATGTCTACTTTCAAGATCTTCCTAGTAAGGAGCTCAAACATCATTTTATTAGCTTTACTAAAGGAATTTGCAACAATTTAATGCTATAGAGTATTTCTTGAGTTCTTGTTTGTGTTGTAATGTTTTGGTTTTTCAATAAAACTGGATGAGGAGCTGAACAGTGTATATTCACCTGTTGAAGTGGTAGATGTCTCGTATATTTCCAAACAAAGCAGTTCGGTCTTCATCTGCCAACTGCAGCAAAGACTGGTTAGTGATGCACTCCAGGTAATCCTGAGAAGAAAGAGCAGAAATGCTTGAATAATCTATCTCATAGACACAAGCGCGGGTATTACTGCTTTCCCCTATTTTGGGCAGAAACTAAGCTTGAGCTCTCACACATCTGACATGTAGTGTTTCCACATCAGTTCGGCTTTGAATAACACACAGAACAGATCTGGGAAGCTAGTGCCAATTTTAATCAAATGATAGAATGTGTCTGTCATGAACGAAACAAACTAAAATGATCCAGAATGCCAATCTCTACACCCAAGAGACCTACAACATTGTGGTTCTGGCTTAATTTATTTCCATTTTTCTACATTTTTAGTTAGTTATACGTACAAAGTATGTTTAGGGTGATGTTAAGCGATTTTATGAAAGTATGTTAAGTCTCAGCCAAGCTAATAACTAATAATGATCTCTGAAGTCTTCTGTGCCACACTAAAAATGACACCAACTCAGCCAGGCATGGCCATTGCCAGACAAGTGTGCTGGAAAAATCCCACGGATGGGTCAAAACTGTTTGCTGACTGGGTCAAACTTTAATCCCATAGAAAAGGTACAAGTCTCTACACGTCAGCCTCAAAATTTAAATAATATTGAGAGGCAATCTTCTGCCAACCACAATAAATATCTGACGTAGAGTTGAGCCGAATACTCGGCTGAAACGAGTATTCGGCACGGATAAAGCACTTTTGCTGAGTACGAGTATCATACGAGTAATACGAGTCAATATTCGTGCTCGGATTGAATATAAATTCTCATTGGGTAGTTTACTGTGTTTGTGTTCTGTGATAGGCTAGTCACAGCGCCCCTCCTCTACACACACACAGAACATTGAGAAGAGAAGAGAACAGCAATCTCTCTGTTTTCTCCCTCACTCACTCAGGTTTGCAGGTTTTTTTGCTAACGTTTAGGGTTTCTTCAGGTTCAGGTTTGTTTTTTACTTTGGTTTGTTTGTAGTACTTACTTTTTAACCAGTAGAGTTTTGGTAAATGTGGGGTTTGTTCAGACGTGGTGCTTGGTAAAAGCGACTCGCATCTCTGCCTGTCTTACACGCTTTGCACTGCAGCATCTCAGTTGTCCACCTACAAGTGTCCAGTCTGAGTGTGTTTTTAGCACAGCTGGAAATGTGGTCAGTCCACAGCGTGCAAACTTAGACCCTAGCCCACATCTGGTCTTCATTAGTCAATGCAGATCTGAAAAACAGCGTGGGACTATTTGATCCGTAGAACAAAGTCCCCCCAAAATAACATACCGGTTAAAGCCCCGCCCATTTCAAGACAACATGATCCGCTTCCAGGTTAAACCCCACCCACTTCCAGGTTAGGCCCCGCCCACTCTGAGTACAGATAGATAATTCACATGGTTAACAGATACAGATAATGCTGTACTTGCTCATCCCTAATCTGACCACTGTGATTGCCATGAAAGGATGAGTCCTTTTCATTCATTCATTTTCACCCGCTTCTTCCCTTTCAGGGTCACGGGGGGGTGGGGGGGGATGAGTCCTCTCATGTCTCTTTCAGTCCTTTAAGACTAAATCAGTCCGTTTGTTTTTGTTTTTCAAATCAATCTGTTGCTAAAACTGAATGCGTTAAAAACACAGAAATGCATTCATAATCCTGACCAAATCTCCAGCTACATTTGTAGGAATGAAGCCCCAAACGTTCAAGTAACTTTCATCATGCTTCACTATTGCCCTTCTGCTAGACAAATATTTCAGAGAACCGTGTTTTCATGCATACTTCAGTTGATCGGCCTTGTTCCTACACCGGAGGTATGGCTTTTGAGGGCAACTCTTTCATGAAACCCACCTCCGACTACACTTCTCTGGACAATATATGCGTTCATCTGGGTCTAACTGGTTTCTGCCAGTGATTGCACTGCTGGACATCTTCTGATTTCATATCGTCTTGGTGTGTCTTTCATCAGCTACTTCTGGGGTGTCCACTCCTTCAGTTTATTTATGGTTCTTCTAAAACCTTGAACAGCAACTTGAAACCCCAGTCTGCTTTTAAATCTGTGTCTGGGAGAAACCTGGTTGATGCAGAATAACTACCCTAGGTCTTGCTTCTATGCTCAATCTTGCTATGACAAGAAACTGTCTTTCTCAACTTCACCTTGAAAGCAGAGAAGAGTTTGGGTGTGCCTCACCCAGTTTTAATCCACATACATAGCTGTTTCTGTTTCAGTTCATGACTGGGTCTTAATTTACTTGACAATCATCTGCAGTTGTTTGTTTTAATCACCTGACTATAATCTTCCAAAATCATTGACATTGCGGAAGTGTTCCTATAAGAATTGATGCTTTGTTTGAATGTAAAGGGTAGTAACACCAAATATTTTTCACTCACTTTGCATTTAGTACATTTACAAAAACAATTATAATTGAAACAATTATTACAGCACACATTTCCTAAAACTTTTTCATATTATTCTAAAATAGTTAAACTTAGTAGATCTCAAAATGTTCAAATCCTGAACCCATCATCATTTCTCATCCTTCCCCCACTCTTTACTTGCTTCTCTTCTTGTTTAAATACTATCCTGTGTGTTAAAAATAAAACCATAAAATCCCAAAATATCTTTACAAATATGAGCTCTCAAAATTGCAGATGTTGCAAATGTTTTCAAAGTTGAAAAATATTGAGAAATCGTTAAAATGTCTCTAAATATTAAAGTGCTTCCTTGTGATTCCTTGATTGCTGCTTCTGCAGTTGCACTGTAAAGTCTCACTGTTCTTAATTTCTGTACCAAAGAGAACCAAAGAGACATATATTTCCATTCATCATGAGTTACTCTACAGAATTTGGAAAATTCCTAAAAGTGTGCCCGAGCAGAACTGGTGATAAATTTGGTTGTGGATCTGATTCCCCTGATGATTAAAGTGTAAATACACACCACTGCTTGAGTCTCTGGCTGTGTTCATCCCGCTTGCACAAACAAACACACTGCTGTTCTGTTCAGTGCTGCCAGTCATGCAGAAATGAACCACTTCAGCGTTCAGTTGCACAAAGAGCTTTTCATGCTCGAGTCCTGGAGAAATCTATCCATGTGCTTGAATTTTGAAGAACAGAGAGGTTAATACAGTGGTATCCTGAGATACGAAATTAATCCGTTCCAGGGTGGCGTTCGTATCTCAAACATTTTGTATCTCGAAGCAAGTTTTACATGTAAAACGCTTAATCCGTGCAACGGCTCTCAGAAACAATAGTATAAGTAGATGAAAAAAAATTGAAAACCAGAGAAAAATCAAAGAAACGTTTCTTCAATCCTTAAATCTACACATTGTTAATGTAATAAATGATAATAAAACTGAATAAAACACAAGCAAAATACGTAATATGTTCACAAATGTGACCTTGAGAGAACCGATGTGTTGGAGGATGTTGGAACGGATACAGAAAACATTATGGCACTACGTATGAAAATTAACTTTCTTGAAATGTTTAATGAATTACTGACACAAACACGATTTCATGCTCAAGCGGAGAGAATCCCGAACGTGTGAGAAGCGATGGAGAGAGCGCTTCTGAGAGTGCGTCACAGGGTTTCTCTAAGTTGCGCTACAGAACAGCACTTTCCACGTTATAAACGTTATATTTTTTTACGACATCTTGACTCTAATATTTGTTAAAGTATATAATTGGTAATCTATACATAAAGTTTCGCCTGATTTAAAGTGTTTTTAGGCGTATCCACCCCTTAAAGCACACTTTCTTCAAAGGGAGAAAGGAGCGCAAGTGGAGCACCTCATCAGACAAACAAGTGGAAAATAGAGCAGAAATGTTTGTTATTGTTCGTATCTCGAAGCAAAAATATTTCCCGTGAGACCTTTCGTATCTCGAACATTTTGTAACTCGAAGAATTCGTATCTCGGGGTACCACTGTACTCTTTGTATCTCAGAGGAAACAAATTGAACAAACTGCAGAAGAACTTTCACAGACACAAGTAAAGCATTTCAGAAATAGTGTTTGTGCTAGGATTTATTCTCTGCTCTGCATCTGTATGACGAGGCTCTTTCAGCTGACAGACAAGATAAGTGATTTTCTCAAATCTGTACCTGAAGAGCCTCAGGCAGAAAAAAATAACCATTCTTCTCACAACACACACACACGCACTCCCCTTCTGTCAACACTTGCCTCACACAAAAACACTGACTACAGTTAGAAGTATTTGAAAAAGAAACCACACAGCCGGTGACCCCACAGGAGACAAAAACTGAAGGAAATAAACAGAAATGTGAACATGTAAATAAAATGTCTGGTGTGATAAAGAAGGTGTAGATATGCTTGACATTTAAGTCAGAAAAGTTTTTACTTCAAATATCAGGACTGATATATTTTTTACTCTTAAATTTCCAAATTTCTATTAGTTCCATTAGATGTTGTGTTGAAAATAAGCATTTGTCTATCTATTAACCGAACCAATATCTTAAATTGTCATATTGTATGCAGCGAAAGCGCACAGAGGTGGTAAAAGATCATGAAATACAATGGTACCCTGAGATACGAATGCTTCGAGTTACGAAATGTTCGAGATACGAAAGGTCTTGCGGGAAATATTTTTGATTCGAGATACGAAGAAAAATTTGAGATACGAACAATAACAAACATTTCTGCTATATTTTCCACTTGTGTGTCTCATGTCGTGCTGCGCTTCCGTGCCCTTGTGCTCCTTTCTCCCTTGTGCATCTTAACACTTTAAGTCCGTTTTAAATCGAGCGAAACATTATGTAAAGATTACCAATAATGTGCTTTAAGAAATGTTAGAGTCAAGGTGTTGTAAAAAAAATAACGTTTATGACGTGGAAAGCCTCACTCTCAAGGTAAGGTTTCACATTTGTGTACATATCACGTATTTTGCTTGTGTTTTATTGTTTTATTATCATTCATTACATTAACAATGTGTAGATTTAAGGATTGAAGAAACGTTACTTGATTTTTTTATGGTTTTCCATTTTTTACTTATTCTGTTGTTTCTGAGAGCCGTTGCACAGATTAGGCAACCCTGGAACCACCCTGTAACACATTACTTTCATATCTTGGGGTACCACGGTATATGCAAAGTTATTTTTAAAGGAACCTTGGAAGCATGTATTCAGAAAGAGCAGACTCCAATGGAAGTTAAATGTTAAATATATTCAAACATCAGGAATATACAAAGATGTACAAATAAAGATTTGATGCATTCACAAACATCACTGGCTGTGTTAAAAGGCTGACATTCAGTATCTCGAACCTTCAGCACCCCCCCCCCACACACACACACACAAATGTTCTGTTTGGATTGAGGTCTGGAAACTTGCTGGATCACTCCAAGATATTCTTTTGAAGAGGCTACTTTGTTGCTTTGGTAGTATTTCTTGGATCATTGTCCCCAGTATCCCCACAACTCCGGGCGCCGCAGCTATGGGTGTCCACCGTGCACATGCATGTTCATGGCATGTTTGTTCACTTCTGTGTGTGTGCTTTTGGATAGATAAAATGCAAAAAAAAATCCTTGTAGGGTTTCTCCATACTTGGTCCTAATGTCACTTTCAGAATATGTTTGCTTTGGTCAGATATACATTGTAACCAAAAAAGAGAATAACGTGTACTATTCAAGAACCTCATATTCTTTTACCAGGGTTTCCTGAACTCCTTCCTCTCCTTTATCTATCCTTCCCATCCATCCTGGCTGCTTTCCTGTTCTCCTATTCTCTCCTCAGTCCATCTATCACTCTTTTATAGGTCATGTGAATGTGTGGGTATAAAATGTGAGGAAAAGAAGGGACAGAGATCCTCTAAAACTCTTAAAAATCAGATGAAAACTTGGGCAAAGGTGAAGCATTCATTTATTAAATGCAGAAGCTTTAAAACTTTTCAACATAAAAAGTAAAAAATGTAAAAAAAGATAAAAAACATACCCGGGCATTTTAAAAAACTTCTATTATGATTTTAAAATGTTCTTTATTTGGTTTTGAGAGTCTCCAATAGGTTGATCCACATACCAGGTCAAAAACATTTACACAACGACTCCCAAATTATTATTTTTTTCAAGATTGTACAAAACTTAATGCAATCTGCAGTAATTCTTATCATCATCCTTACTGGTTGTAACTGGGAGCTAATCCCTCTTTTAATAAAATTATTTTGTCGATTCTAACTAGGCGTGGTACCATCAATGTAACCTATGTATGCGAGGGAGATATGCACACACAGTTTGGGTGAGCGGCAATAGCCATGTTTCCATCCAACGATGCAAATAAAACGTATGAGCAAAACTAGAATATCAAATGAAATATTTGCAAATAAAGCACTGAAGTCCAAGAGAGTAAAAACATCGCTTCTTGATCAACTCGTATCGAAAATCAAAAGAAAAATGGAAGTTACTGCATTGGGAGAAGGTCTTTTTTCATAAATAATAAATAATAACCTTGCGTCTCAGAATATATAAACGAAACAGAATATGCGTATTAATTGCTTTTAGAACTGGTCAAAACATGATTTAGAACTGGTCAAAACAAAATATCTGGGATGAGATAAACCTAAACCACTCTGGCTTTCCAACACAACATTTCATATGCTGCGTAATGAAATCGGTCTGTTAGTTAGTCCATTAATGCCGCTATGGACTGTTATGAATGTTTTTCTGCTCATCTTTGTGTTTCCATCCAGGGTTTCATATCACAAAATACGCATAAAAATAGGTGAATGGAAATGGCGGATCGGTTTCTTCACTCACAGGCAATCTTTTGTAGCTAGCAGATAATTAGACCCTGACAGAGGTGAATTACAAAAATACAAAGGTAGCTCAACAACCAAACCTTTCCTAATCTAAACATAATTGATTCCGATAAGACATGGCTCTCGATAGCCCTTGCTGCTTACACAGTGGCTCTACTTTAAAATGTTGAATATACTTCTCATTAAGATTATAAACTCTCAACAGATCACGAGTAGTTTACAATTAACCTCCCACCTTCTTTTTTCCTTCTTTTTCTCTCTGTTTCTCTTTGATTCTCTCTGTTTCTCTCAGTTCCCTCTTCTCTTGTTTATTTGTCTCACAAACTTGCTCAATATTTACAGCGTTCCCATATAGTTGCTAATTAACCTCATTTACTGCATGTTCAGTTAACTGGTAAGACATCCACGTCACAGAAATCTCCTTGTCATTCGGCATCAGATCTGCTGCTTGCTTTACCTGTATTCAGTTTTTCCATCTTTTTGGATTCTTTATCTGATTTTTTTCCTTTTTGCAGAACCTTGAACATCAATTTTTTTAGAGATTAATCATTAAGAGAACAGTACTCCCATTTTTGACCCCAAAGCAACCACCAACAATACTCACAGACCAGAGATAAGGACTAAGGAGATTTTGGCAAAGTCTGTAACTCTCTCTGAGATTCTCTGCCTGGAAAGCCTGCTTCTCAGCCAGGTTGTGCCTCTCTAATTGATCTTTAGATAGATTTTTAAGATTGTGTCATGTGTGAACAGGTTTTACTTAATTAAAAGTAAATATTTTTCTGCCGAGTTCTGTCTTGCATTTGGTTTCTAGCGTGATAACAAAATCTTTTATCTGCTACCTAAAATCCAAGAATATCACTCCAAAGTAGGTGCAAGTAGTGATGTGGTGAGTTGACTCAGAGCACATTCAGAGGTGCCCTAAGAGCCCTAAGTATCATGAGCTAGACTGTAAAAAAAATATGGACCGTGTGACACCGCCCACTGGGCTTATGTGAAGCCATTTCCGAGCAGGAAAGAAAGCTGCCATTGACGGCTGCACATGCTCACGCGTCTTCCTGTTAAACACGTCATGGTTTCGGAGCTCTGCCTCGAGTCTGGCTCTAACACGCAGTCTGTTATGTACAACTTATTTTGCTTTTTTTATAATATTTTTCTTTTTCTTTTATTTTTTTATTTATTTAATTTAATTAATTTTCTTATTTTGTCATTTTAAAGAAGAATTTGAGAGCGACTTGATCTGAAGTTGATCGGTGGCAGCATAAATGATCTTTCTCACGACGTGATGACAGCAATAAGTCAGTTCTGTTCTGTGTAACTATCAATCATAGCTGTCAATCACATGGTCCTGCCAGGTTTTTTTAAATGGCAAAATTGAACCACACGAAAATAACTTGAGCCACGAAAAACGTGGAAAAGAAAAAAGTTTGTTCACTGTATAGATAGCTTTCGAAAATCATTAAAACTATTTGTGTAAATACCGTACTTCCTGAGGAAATTTTTTTTTAAGTTCAGCATTTTCCCGTAGACTTATATTGGATGGTAATCATTCTGCAGCCAGGGCAGTGGGGGCGCTCACCGTGGTTTAGCTTCACTCTGCCGGCCTTGTGAAACACATTTGCTCTGATCACAGGATCAGCAACTTCCTACCTTCACAAGCTCTTGGAGTTCTACGTTTATCACTAGAAGCCTACAATAGTGTTCCACACAAGAAGACTCTGGTTTAAGAAGATTCAGCGCAATTTATTTAACTTATACATTAGATGAGATTCAACTAAACATTTGCAGCATTGAGAAGAGAGAGGCAAAGAAGAGGGAGGAGCGGGAAGGGAATGGTTCAGGGGAAAGTAACATTACGGAGGGAATCTCTCGCAGAAAGACAGGACACAAAAGACAGGAATTAACCGGAAAAAAAGGGATTTTAAATATTTTTTTCTTTTACAAAGTCTTGAAGGGATGTGACCTTGAGTCATATGACTTCTGACTTTATTTGGACTTGCCGTGCATTGACTTGGGACTCAACTCAGACGTGCCCTGCCTTGACTTGGACTTGCCCTGTATTGACTTGGGACTTAACTTGTAAAATAGTGGCTTGGTCTCACCTCTGACAGTGCTTCCATTAAAGAGTGGCAGAGAATCTTCACCAATTCTTTCATAATTCCCAGCTGGTGAAAACAACTCTTCTTTTTCAAGACCGCTCATATATTTAACAACAAAAAGACCCCAAAGCACCTAATAATTCCAAATCTACTGGAATCTCTTCACAGACCATGTTGCTTCTTGTCTTTTTTCTTAATCTGTAAATCTTGGTAATAAAGAAGAAATCCGTACCTGCTTATGCTAACTTGGCTGAATGGGAACAAAACTTTTTCTGAAACCATTATTTCCCAAGCAATGGGCCATTACTCATAGTTAGGATAAATCTAGCTGCCACAAAAAAAGGTGATGTGATGAATATAAATATGGTTAGTGTGTCTCACCTGGACAATACTTTGCAAGTCTTGAACATAAGTTTTCTCAGTCTCAAGGATTTCCTCAACCACTCTGTCCACATACTGGATTTTACGTCCCTCAGGCCCCTGACCATCTGTATCCTGATTGGTAGGTGTGGGAGTCTGTCTCGGTGACTCTGCTTCCTCCTCCTCCAGCTCCTGCTCAAGCTGTTGGGCTGGCACCAGCTCAAGCTGGATGGCACCCGTATCCAACTGCTCTTGCTCTGGGATAGTCGAGGCCAGCAGGGGGCGTCCACCCAGTGAGCAGTGGCTGTCTCGAGATGAGGAGGAGCAAGAGGAGCTGGAGCCATAGCTCAGAGGCCGTTCGCTGCAATGTGAGGAGTCCATGCTGCGTGATGAGCCGAAACCTCTGACAGGACCTGCTGCCGAGATCAGCCCTAACCCCCCAGCTCGCACTGGAGGCAGTGGAGCCAGAACATCAGCGGAGAACGGGTAATCTTCTGAAAGAGAGAAACACCAGAATGGTCAGATATTGCATTTTAACTAAATCCTTTAAAGCAAAAATTCCTAAAAGATGTAGCCCTGCAAGTTTTACCGCCACCCTTATTCAATACATAGATCATAAAGCTCCAAATAAGCCTTCAATAGTTCCACAAGGTAAGTTTAATGAGGAATGACTGGTTGTCACCAGTTTGCCCATCAATACTCATGCTTACTACATGTTTGACTAGACAGTACCCATGGGCAACGTCTATGCAAGCTAATGGTTTGTGTAATCATGGTGTTTTATTTAAACAATAGTAAAAGAAGTCACGTTATTACGCATTACACAAAAGTGTTTTTGGGACTAGCTGCAAAACTTTACCAGAATGTCCCACCCACAACCAAAAAATCAGTTTCTCACAGACTCATATCTCAAGGGGATCTCATTTACAAAAACATCCTGAAGCACCGCAGCAATCACAGAAATCGCTTTGCAGTAATTGACTAAAAACCATTTGGGTTTGTCTTCTAGACAACAATGTTAATATCTTAGACTCTTTGTATCTCATTTACTAGAGAAAGCTGAGACAGCAGCAGATCTTACCCCTTTTTAAAGGGTTATAGAAGCCTTTACAAGCACAGTTTTGTTCTTAAAGCTCATATAAAGACAACATGATGAAACAAAATATCATTTCATTAAATAAATTTACATTAAGACCATGAAATTAAAGCTAAAATAACAAAATTGGAGTATACATATCTATGTGAAAACATTTAAATGTGTGCAAAAAGAACCAAATAAACCATTTACTACAGTGTAAAAGTTACGGGTATTAGGTTCTCTTCAGTTGGGGTGATTTTTTTTTCTTCAGATGGCAAAAGCCCACCTTCATGAGTTGCTTGATTGTTTAATGACAATTATTCCATTTATTTCATCCATTTATTCCAATTAACACATCAATTCCGCTTGTAAAAAACAAGGTAAAATATTTCCAGTTAGTAAAAGCTTGATGCATGTCACTATTGACACTCACTTGTAACTTTTGATGAATAATTGAATAATTACCGTATTTTTCGCCGTATAAGACGCACTTTTTCTTCACCAAAACTGAGGGGGAAAAGTTGGTGCGTCTTAGACGGCAAATGGAGAGCGCCGCGGAGAGCGGTCACAGCCGTAGGAGAGGCGTAAGAGATCCTACGCGCTATGGTAGGATCGACGAGCAGAGATGGGCGATGTACAAATATGGCCGATGGCTCCGCGCACCGCTGGGTGTACAAATATGGCCGATGGCTCTGGAGCTAGGGTGAAGTCGCGGCCATATTTGTACACCCGGCGGTGTGCGCTGATGTCATCGCCCATCTCTGCTCATCGATCCTACCACAACGCGTAGGACTCCGCGAAGGAGGACATTGTTATAAAATCATTTAAGAAGTGTGGCATTAGTAATGGCTTGGATGGAACAGAAGACAACATCTTATTTGACACCAATGAGGAAGAAAGTGATGGCAATGACTGCGTAGATCTGTCCTTCCTCATTTCTGATAGCAGTGACGAAGAGGAATTATTGGGGTTTGAATAAAAACATTACAGTCTTTTTTTGTTACTTTTACTGTTTACTGACTGTTCATGTTCATATTTGGTATATAATTGTTCTTAAACTGCTGTTAACTTTTACACAGTTGATATAATATATTTTACTACAGTATTTGGTTCAGAATCTTTTTTTTCTAGATCTTCCTCATTTAAAATTCTTATTAAGTGTGCGTCTTATACATCAAAAAATACGGTAACTTTTCCAGTTCGCTTTATTAATGATCTTCCACTTCTTAGTCATAATCCTTGTGGGCACTTGATTCGTTTTACTGAGAGACTTTGGGGGCATTCTTATAATCTCTGCTAAGTCTCTTAAGATCAAGAACTATAATCTGTAATCAAAACCCATACTATCAACCATGTCATTAGTTTGGACTCGTAAAAGAAATGCGCGGTCAACCATATACGAACTTATGTTGTGCAATACTCTGGTAATACTAATCCAGTGAGAATGGACTTCCTTTATCTATATTACCTGTTCGCCTTTTAAATTTTAGACATTTTATGACAAAAATAGCAACACATGACTACTCTTCTTTTTATATCTGACATTATACAATATATTATAATTTATTACTGTAGTGATCTTCGGGGGCTGTGCATCCAGTTGGACTTCGGCAGGGCATTATCACTGTTTGCATGTCATTAGAAGTGTTTTCTGACTAACAGTTGTTGTGGTTGCCACCGCACTGAGTAGGGTTCTGCCAGTATTCGCTGTTCATAAAGCCTGAAGTATAAGCCACTGTGCTCTCTGGTGTTGACTGTTGGTGACACTGGCTGTTTGAAAAGCTAGGTTATCAGCATCTTTACAGTCGCCATTTTAGTGTCATAAGTGTGATTATGTTTGAAAATTGTTCAGGAAATTGAGCAAATTAGCTGAGAACCAAAGTGAGATGCCAACTTGTGATACAAGTAGAGAATCAACATCCGAAATGGTCAGATCATGGAAGTTGTCCAAACCAAAAATTGGGGGATGGGCCACTGGCCGAGCTGCATTGATGGTGCCTGCCTTGTTGCTTGGGCCTCTCAGATTCGAGGGTCAGACCGAGGGACACTGCCTTGAATTGAGTATACGACCAAGGGCTTGCGGCTGTTCTGTGACTTCATGGGCCAAAGAACCCTAGAGTACCATGCGGGTGTTCCCTGGGGGTTGTAGATTGTTACATTATTTTAGTAGTACAGATGATTTAAGTTTGTTTTAAGAATAAATGTAAAAATTGGTCAATTGTTCTGTGACTCACATGATCAAAAGGTATATAGGCTAGAGGGGCGTGATGTCACTTCCTCTTTTGTTTTTATCCCTTTTAGAGAGGTGGATGATTGAGTAAAAAGCCCCTTTGCTATTTCCCTAACTCTTGGATCCAAATAAAAAATAAATATATAACAACGAGGTTCAATTTTTAGCATTTCTGAAAGCAAAATTTTGATCAATTTTTTCAAAGTTTTGACCCTCAAACGTAAAATTCTACAATAAAGACACAACAGCTACAGATTTGATCAATTTATTGTATCAATTTTATGCACACGTTTTAGCTTTAAAGGCTAATACAGACTCCAGTGTTAGATGAAACAAATGCAACTGGTTAATTTAGCAACTGGTTAGGAATAGATTACAAAATAAATGACCACAGTACAATAATTTACATTTTTTGATGAATGTTTAATCAACTGTGTACCACCACACAACTTCCAAAGCAGACAATTAGATTAACCTTGCTTTTGCTTTGGAAATGGAACAAAATAATCACTAAGCCCCACAATCAGTCCCTCCAGAAACTCGTAATGTGTCAATTCACTCAAATTCAGCCAATCCCCGCAATTTATTTGCGGCCTTGCAATTTCATCCAATCACTGCGACTTTACCGCAAATTCGACCAATAAGTTTGGTCTGTCACTGTACGCGGCATTATTTTCACACAGGACTTCCTTATCAGAGAAAGCAGCATGAGCGCAAATACAGCACACTTACCTACAAATATCACTGCGAAAGACCGTGCAAAGCAATTCCCTAATGTTCTCCATGAAAGTGGAGGGAAACTCTTTTGCTCTGTGTGCAACATTGTCGTGGAACACAAAAAAAACCTTGCTTGACCGACACTTCTCTACAGCAAAATTCTCTGAAGCATGTCCGTGCAAGAGCCGACACGGCAGGTGACTGTCACCGAAGCTGTTGCTCACAAATCCATCTCAAGCAGTGAAAGGAACAAGGGAAACAACAAAACTTGATAACGTTTGTAAAACTAGGTCTGTGGTGGTTTGCTTTGTCAGTTGTCAGGCACTACTTCGGTGGGCAAAGGTGATAGTGCTAGCAAGTTTGAGAGGGGCAGTTAATAAAACTATTTATCAGACTTTCACACGGTAGTTTCATCAATCACTTATTCCAGTGTTTCTCCTACATAGATGTAGCCATGGCTCCGCGGCAACAAAATGCTAAAAATCTAAATATTTTACGGGGACAACATGACTTTTTTCTTAATTGAACCCACGCTGCAGCCTCCTGAGGAAGCAGTGGTTGTCTTCTGCCAGATCTGCTTGTGATCAGAGCGTGCAGAGAGCCGCGAGGGTATAAGATAAAAGAGATAATAAAAGGAAAGAACACTGTAAAAATTCATAACGTTTGTGAAATCATAAGGTAATTCAATGCTGTTGAGAAAAATCTAAAAGAACTTTTCAAAAACCTGCTGCAAATTCTGGTATTTTAGGCCGCAACAATCCCAAAAACATCCCGCAAAATCCTGGAGGGACTGCCACAATGTTTGCTTCCAATGTTGCTCACCATTTGTTATAGAAACAAGCAAGAACTGCCTGAATCGTAATGCGCCTCTATGTAACATACTGTCCTAGTGGCACCTAAAGCACGTCTTTGAATGGCTGAAGTTTCCTTTTGAGGCTGGCCTAAGCAGCAGGTCAAGTATTATGAGAACAAACCGAGACACATCCACACAGTGTCTTTCATAAAAGCAAGACCAGTACTAAACACGAGAAGCTTTAATAAGTGAAAATACATGTAATGGAGACATTTGACTCTGAAGGTGAAATTAAAGAGAGCTCTGTCTGTGCATGTGTGCCTGTTTGTATGTTTAGGTGTGTGTGTGTGTGTGTGCTTGTGTGGTCATATGGGACTGTGTGAGGAATGTATGTGTATCTGTGCATATGGCTAGGCCTGTAACTGTAGGAGATATTACTGTATTTTAAAACCGTATCCAGTATGACAAGCATATTTCTACCATCTTTCAACAGCAGATCACTGAGGCAGAACTGAGTAAATGATATTCACAAGGGAAAATCTAAAGCATTGCATTACAGCGTTTCTGCCAATTCGCCCTGAATTTCCTCAAGGAACAGCGTTACACTTAACAATCAAATACTCCCTGACAACAAAACCATCTGAAGAGTTTCCAGGGAACTCAAGACCTTCTTTTTGTCTCACACTCGACCGCATGGCTCCTGTTCGGAGGCCAGTTATGAATAATCACCCTCATTACTCACTCAACATGGAGCCATCAAGATTATCCAAGGCTCCAGAGAAAACCCACATGATTGGCCAGAGCCAGCTTCTGATTGGCCAAACTCACACACTGACCCAGTTTACAGAGAAAACTCACAAATGAAGATGTAATCGCCAAAACAAACAGTGAGAATGAGCACATGTTGTGCTTAGTGAGGGGTTGATTATGAACAAATTTTTACAGTGCTTTGGGAATGTGTCTCTTAGGGTCATTCTAGACCATAACTAGATCAACTGAACGGTTCAAAGATCAACTGTCTGGTTGTAAGGCAGATATTTAGCCAGATTTATATATCTGAGTCAACAAATTGATCCAAACTGGCCATCAGTGCCTGTGCTGTGTTTACTCTGGATGATCTATTAGACACTATCAGGAATGAACCCGGAACAAGTTCAAGTAATGTGTATGCAGATCCTGAACATTTGGGGGTTGAGATAAGAATAAATAAATACATGTCCTGTATTGACCATAGATAACCAGGGTTTTTGCTCATTGTTATTTTTTTCTTTTCAAGAATTTAACTTTGATTTATAGATTTTGCTTGCTTTTACAAAGACTGCACAAACATTTGTACATTTATTAATACAAATATTTGTACATTTTAAAAGATAAAATGCTAACCAATCATTATCTGGTTCATGATTTTGGTTCAGTCATATAAACGTCAGTGAGTAAATAAAGTTTTACAGAAGAAACAGAGATAAACAGAGAATTGCTTTTATTCTTTTAGACCAGCATTTTTAATGTTCTTCCTCTGAGAGATTTCACTTCCTCCACAGATTCCAGCTTTGTTCAGGAGCATTTTAAGGAGGGGGATATGATTTGATTAAATATTTTATTGCCTATTTTATGCTTGTTTAAACATATTAAAGTTCTAAACAAACTAATGTAACTTAAAGTCATGTTTACAAAAAACAGCATCCACATGTGTACCTTAAAAAACAGCATCCTCATGGACACTCAAAAACCCCTAAAACGCTGTAATGACTTTACCAAACCAACAGGTGGCAGGTGATTCATAGCGTTTTTAAAATGATTATTCAGCACTGTGTGTTCAAACACAAGCGCCTCTGTTTGGTGATCAAATGGGAAACATTCATATGTAATACCAAAATAACAAAGTAATAACATAGTCCTCACTTTTACCACCATTAAGCTTGCTGTTTGTAAAGACAGCAATGACAGACGGTGGTGACACAACAAACTCCACCCCCAAACACAGAAAAACTCTGTTTCACTATCCACACAGACACCGGCTCTTAAATACGATGTATTATAGGTAGTATGTAGTATTCACGGGTACATGAACATGGTGCTGCATAATTACCTATTTTCAAAATTACTGGGTACGTGTGGACAGGGCATTTATCTCACACTTAATCTCACAACTATCTTCACACATTTACCTCCTTCTGCTCAGACTTTGCTTGTTTTTATAAGCAATTGGTCTCCAGCTGTTTTCTATCACTTTACATAACTGATGACTGTGCTAACATACACTTAAAAAGTAATAGAAAAGTGGTCTGTCATAATAAGTAGTTGATGAAGTAGAGGAAGGTAATTTAACGGGCAACTACTTTGCTAACAATTACTAAGTTAAAAGAAAATTCACATGCTATTCAGGCAAGATACTTCATAATATTATGAACTGGAATGGAAATGATGGTTTGACACCCGAACAACTTTCATTGAAATTTTCATTGAATGAAATCACTCCGTTGGTTAGTCCATTATTGCCGCCCCATCATACTCCAGTTCTGACAGAAAAATGCATTGTCATTACATTGCATTGGGATTTATTCTGTAAATGCTTATTCAAAATGTAAATATATTCTAAATTTATGCACATTTTTCTTTTTGGAATGTATGCACATCTTGCCATTTCCATCTGGGATTTTTCATGCAATATTTTAAAATGTGCACCATTTGCATATTTTATATTCACCTCTGATACTGCTCCGGTGTCTGCTGTTACTGATGGAATGTACTCAGTGAAGGCTGCCCAAACTTTCATTAGTTTCAGATTCATTATCTAATCCCTGTGTAGACGTGTGTGTGTGTGTGTGTGTGTGTGTGTATGTGTTGGTGTAATATTTAGGAGATGTGTTGACCAGGTACCATGACTCAAACTAGAAACTTGCACCAGACAATTCTCAATAGATAGCACATCCAAAAACTGATCAAATAACTCCAAACTCAAAACATTCTGATCACCAACACAAGACATTTCAAAGGCCTTTCCAGTCATTTGTCTCTGTAATAACACAGAACAGCTCCAGACTCTCCATGGGAGCTAGAGAGAAGGAAGCCAAGTTAACACTTCAAACACTTTCAGGTCAAATAGTTATACTGTGGGGCTGTTTGGGGGCTAAAACATGAGAAAGATGGATTCTATAAAACATCCAGATGCAGTATTACACATTTCATCCTTAAAAGGATGAGAGTATGACTTCAAATAAACTGCTAGAGGTGTGAATACACCTTAAGTGTGAGCTGAGCTGGGTACTGTCTATAATCAGTACCAAAAAAAGGACTATGGATTCTTTAGGGCAGGGGTGCTCATTCTGTCGATTGCGATCAGGAGGTGCTACCGGTCGATCGCGGCGTGAAATTGAAACAATATCAGCCGATCATCCATCCCGTCACAGTTCAGTAAAGTTAGCTGTAGATTCACGGATTCGGTTTTCTCTGATCAATAGCTCGAGACCAGAATGTTCTTAGTGAACAAATAATACCTATTTTTAATCTGTGTTATGTAGCGGACAAACTACAAAACGTTTTTTATCAAAACAAGTTTCCCTCGACATTCGCAGAAACACATTACCGTCTATGAGCAACCCGCTGACATGGAATCGCTTAGGGACCGTCTGCAAATGACCAGATCCAAAATATGTTTTACCCAGAATATGCTTCATAACTTCATTCTAAATTGTTCTATTACAACCAAAATCAAGCAACACGCCACTCCTCACCTGCATATTGTACTGTATGACTCAGTTTCAATAAATATTTAAATATTTATTAGAGCTTCATTTTTATTCTTGATTATTTGGATCAAAGCTCAATTGCTCCCATAAAAATCACTCTTTTACCAACAAATTCAGTTCACACACAACTGTTCTAATGATTCAATTCAGTGCAAGTCATCAAATTAAATTCACGTTATTACAAAAAATGTAAATAATTAATTATTATGTGTGTTTTGTCAATTTTTAATAAAGTTGCAAATAATTGTTTGTTGATTGATGTTTTACATTTTTGTAGTGGGTAGATCACTTTCACTCCGTCAATTTAAAAGTAGCTCGCAAGCTGAAAAAGTGTGAGCACCCCTGTTTTAGGGTGTTTTAGAATAATTTGGTCGGGATCAAATGATACATTGTTTGCAATCGTCTGCAGATTTAGTCCTCATTCACACCATCCTGATCTGGGTGACCTGGTTAAAAATACAGCCATGTGAAATCAAAACCACAATTGCTGTTTACAATTCACTAGTAATTATTACTCCCTATTGGTTCTCATTAAAATAATTATTGGTTGTTTGCATAATAGTTTAACAACATCCTTTACGCTCACGGAAACACGTAATTTAATAAGAACTATACACGTTGTCATCATCTTGCGCATTTTGTGATTAAAGCAGTAACTCTAGCTGTCAGTTGACTGAACCACTTTTGTCTCCCAGTGATACCACACACCATTGTTGCTCACTTACAAAACTTCACAAGGTTAGTCGCATACGCTGTAAAATGCAGCTGTCATGCTTTTACGACCATATATGTGCATACACAGAACAAAAGCATTGCTGTGTAATACAGACGGAACTAAAGAAAGAGTAAGGAAATGAAAGCTTGGTACACTAAGAGTTTGCTGTGTCTATTGAAAATATTCAGATTTTCAGCAGCTGAAGTGACAGCTATTATACACAGCATTATTCCCTTAAAATAAGTGAGGAACAAATTATGTCCCTCAACCTCCCTGTAAAACAATAAGACTGGCCTTAAAAGCAGTTACTACTAAATCTGATAAGCACAATGTACCAATAAAAAAATCAAAATCATGCATTAGAGAATAAGATACCGCCAAAAGACTCGATGTTACAGTAGAGCATTGTCAAAAACAGCCTGGGCAGAACTCATACGCAGGGGCTTGTGGGTTAACTGAACAGTTTATTTGCAAAAAAAGGAAAGTACAACATAAAGCTCCACAAGGGTAGAAAAAGGAGAGGATTATAAACTAAAGGCAGAAAAATAACATCAACAGATTAGAGTCTTAACTCACTGAAGAAAATGATAATAGCACAAGACAGTGCCACAGTGACGCATTCACTAGCACACACAACAACCCAGCCATGCAGAGAAGACAAGAAGGAGCTAAAGTAGCAAAACCCATACTGACGAGACAATGAACACCTAGGAAAACTAATCAAGGGGAACGAGGATCCAGGTGGAGAAACTCTTGGAAGAGGGAGAGAAAAGGTAGGGAATGGGAAAAACAGAGAGGAAGAGAAACAGAGGTAGAATGACACAGGAAAAAGAAGACGCTTATTAGTAACGAGTTACTGACAGCTGCAATCTAGTGGTTAGTGATAAAATAATCTATTCCGTATTTACAATACGGTAGCTCAGTGGGTAGCCCTGTGGCCAGGTTGCCAGTTCGATGCTCGCTTCGTTGTGATGCTTCGTTGTTTTCAGTCACAATTGTGAACATCGCTCCATATGCCATTTTTTATGTTTTGATCAAAAATCCAAACATAAAAAAGTAGAAATCTTAATATACACACAACACCTTTGGTAGAATTTTACGCTTTCTTTTCGGAGGAACAGCATTTAAATATATTTTGTGGAAAAAAAAATCACTTTTGCATCTGTATGTGACACCTAGACAATATGCTCATTTGATATTTAAAATGAGCATGTAAATAGTTTTTAATCACTAGTAACATTATAATCATATAATGCATATTTCTGTTCATCATAGCACAGAATATAGGTACTTGGAAGCCTTCTGGAATTTCGTCAGCTCCTCATGCACCTTGGGAAATAAAGGTTCTGGTGGTATGCAGGGAAGGGAGTCCCGGGACCTGCCCAAAAACCAATCATCGAGCCGTGCACAGGCACTTCTAATCCAATTGCAGACATGACTTTCGAGAGCATTGTGGAAGCTTCGGATTCCAAAACAGCTGCAATCCCAGAGGGAGGCAGATCTGAATCGGAAGACTCTGAAGACCACTTCCTTTCCGATGCCGAGGACCAGGCAACGCCGAATCGGTGCTCGATTAACCCGTAGGCCAGACGAGAAGCATGTTAGATGGCGCAAAGGATCACCTGATGTCGCTCGACCCATATCATCCACAGAGGCCTCAGAGGGACCTATCCAATTCCAGATCACCAGAAGCCAATGCCTCGACATGTTCTTCCTTGAAATAAGATCTTTTGTACCTCAGCGTACAACTTGGCAATGCATTGCAGTGCAAACACTCACACCTCACGAGAGCAGCGCATGTGTGTTTGAAGCCCAATTTCTCGTGAATATCTTTCGATGAGATAAACCCAACACAGCCAGGAGTTGTGCTCAAGTTTTGCTCATCGTGTCGTGAAAAATGGAGAGGATTTTGGACAAAACTGCAGGAAACACTGAAAAGGCTTGGCTGAAAGGATCAGAGGTGCAGCGGTACGGTGGCTTTCAATCTGGGCTAGCAGAGGACAACACCAGAATGCTAGGTAAACAACCTTTAGCGTAGCATCAAAGTAAATTCCCAGCATAAAACTCCAAATTTAACTGGAAGGGAGCTCCAATGTTTCTTAATTGTTAGGTGTGATCATTACTTTCCAGTCACCTTCAATCATGCTAGATAGCTTGATATAAGGTTATGTGAGATTTCTATATGAATGACAGTTTATATATCTCTGCATAAGGCTGTATTTGTAGGGAGCAGCTGGACTCAATCTCCCTCAGATCACAATGCTGGCACACACTCACACACAAACCGTGATGATGGACGGATGGAGAATGAATATGGGGGAGAGTAACAGGGGGTTTAAGGCGATTAAGGCTCTGTCTGCCCACCCCCCCTCTCTTTGAGCGCTACTGCTGGGAGTCTCAAACATGACATAATTCAGAGGATACAAAGCCCTCTTTTTCACTCTCACTCTTGTCACATGAAACCGTCTACTCTTCAGCTAAATGGGGCATGTTTCACAGTAACACACTGATTCCGAGGCTTGAAGCGTACAGACAAATGTAAAACTTCTACAGTTCGAGAACATTTTTGAGTGAGCTAGTTTCGTGATAGGATTGATGTTTATATTGTCCTCTCATCGGTACTTAAAGATATATTGGAATACTGTTTATTGACTTCAGTTCAGCATTTAACGCCATCATCCCTCAACAGCTAACTCACAAACTGGTCCAGCTGGGGCTCAACTGCTCACTGTGCAACTGGCTGTTGGACTTCCTACCTGGCAGATCACAGGTCGTTCGGGTTGGCAGAAACACATCCAGCACCATCATCTTGAACACAGGGGCTCTTCAAGTATGTGTGCTGTAGGGCTGAAACGATTAGTCGACAACATCGACAATAAAAATTGTCTACAAATATTTGTGTTGTCGAGTAGTCGTTTGATGTCATGTGAGGGTCAAGGGTCACATGTCGCGATTTGAGCGCCACGTCGCTGTAGCGCTAGAGTGATGCAGCCCTCCCGAATACTACTGCAGTAGAAAGTTTTTGCTAAACGTAACCAAAAATGCTGTCGTGTGTAATACATGCAAGACGGAGCACAACGTGTATGTTGGAGCGCTTAAAGAGGAAGAATCCCGGTGTTTTTCGACTCCCCTCTGTGTGAACGCGCTTTCAATCACGTGATTACACAGAGTAAACCAATGAGAGTTCAAATAAAATGTTTACTCGTGAAGACGTTTTGATTTTTATTTTGCTTATATGCCGCGTAGATGTCAAATTTACTTGTAACACATTGTTCAATTATAAATATTGTTTAAAAAGTTTAAAAGAATGCAATCGCTTAAAGCAAGCTGCTTACAGCAGTGAATATTGTAATAATTTATGAATGTACAGCATTATACAAACTTTAGATGTTTATATTTTATTTGCGTATTCATTAGAATAATTAACATTTAAAGTAAAAAGAAGGATTAAACAAAGTAAAAAATCGTTAATGTAAAATAAAAACCATTCACATTATGGGGAAAAAAACTTGTCCCACAATGGGGAAAGTTCATTTTAACAGCTTTAAGAGTCAAAAATAGAAATAAAATGAAGACACACACCAAAGCATTTCTTTCTCACACCATTCATTATCTTATGCTGATTCTAAAATTATCTTTATTTGTTTCTTACATTTTGAAATGTTGCCAGATTTTCTAAGAATTATTAGATTATCATCCTCCAAATATCTAGTTTCATAACTGTGTATTTCCCTGGGATATTACTTTTGATGAACTAAAACGAGTGGTAAACCAACGATTATTAATGCTGCTGTCAAGATATGTTCACATTCAACTTTCTTTTTGTCTGTAATTATTATTTTTTTTCTATTGAATTAGAACAAAACATGTAAACAATGCTTAGAGAGCATTAGTGTGTAATTTGAGTGAAACAGAATCAGAAAACTTAAAGAGAATGACCTGTTTAGTTGGCTCAAAGTTCAGGTGGTGTGGAAAAAACAATCTCTCTTTAAAGCCATTGTTGTTGACTTCAGGAGAGGTCAAACCCAACACAGTCCTCTGACTATCAACGGGGCAGCTGTGGAGAGGGTGAGCAGCACTAAGTTCCTGGGGGTTAACATCTCAGAGGATCTCTCCTGGTCCAACAATGCCACAGCACTGCAGAAGAAAGCAAAACAACGTCTCTACTTTATCCTCACTCTGAAATCCCTCAACATGGTAAAAGATCCGTCCAACCACACACACAGCTTCTTCAGTCTACTGCCATCAGGGAGACAGCTTCACCCACAGGTAGCTGAACTATGAACACCACCCCCTTTCCCACACAGAAAAAAACAAACTGACCCCCCCAAATGCATAGTAGTATTTGCACTACTATGGTACACACTTTACTGTTTATTCCAAGTGCCTCATTGTTATCATTACTGTTTACATTAGGTGCGTTCGAGTTCATGCAGCGCTGCGCAGACCGATCGGCGAGATTAGCCGAAAGTAGCCGGGGAGGAGCTGAAAACGGAGCCATCAAGTCGGACACGTTGGGAATCTCGTTACTTCCTGAAACATGACATTTGCCTACTTTGTCGCAGATGAACTGGATTACATTTAATGTACCACATTTAAACCACATTACATTAAATTACTGACATTTTAGTTATTCCATAAAAAAATATTCCTCAAATATGCAGCTGAATACTATAGGTGGTCTGTATGAAAAAAGGACAATAATAAACTTATGCACAAATCCAATAACAATAATTCAAGGGAAAAAATGTAATGCAGTCAAAAGATCGTAAACTATTTACAAAATGGGATGCAAATTAATTTGTTATGCTATTGTATGGATTGAAGCACGAAACACGCGTGATCATCGTCATGTGGTGAATGTGGCCAATCATGAGAAGCTGTGACGTCATCATATCCTGGCGCAGTCGCTCCTAAAACGCTGCTCTGGCTGAGCAAGCCGGCTGTTATCGAAACGCTCTCGCGTTACTTTGATGCCACACGTGAACGTCACGTGACGTCAGCGCCGGTTCAAGTCGGACAGAATTTCTAACCGGCATGCACTACTTCAAGTCAGCCGCCGATCGGTCTGCGCAGCGCCGCATGAAGTCGAACGCACCTATTGTGTTGTATATTGTATTGTGTAGAGAGTTTATTGTATGTTGTACAATTTAGAAATAGTTTTTTATTTTTACAGCATATCATCTTCATATGTAATGTTTTATGTTGTATATATATACTGTTAAGGGGGTATGAGAGAAAAGTAATTTCAATTTTATGCAAGTCCTGTACCTATAGCAGAATTGACAATAAAGCTGACTTTGACTTTTTGAACTGAGATTGTGTCCAGTAAGAACTGAGCAGGTGTTCAGTAAACGCTTTTGAAAAATGGCCCTGAACTATTTTGGTAGCGTGTGGTTCCACTGGTTAAGATTAAGATAGTATCGAATTTTGCAGCTGTTCCATAACGTCCCCTTAGCACAGTTTTCTCTATGTTTTGGGCATTCATGTGAGGGGCTCAAACCCCTCAGTAACTGTTCCAGAGTCAGACAAGCAGTTAGAGCTGACCAATGGGAGAGGATGCCACAAGGAACTAGTTTCAAGATGTTCTGGTCATATTTTAAAAAATCAATGGACGGATTTGACAGAGGTTTTTGTTGTGAATATGTATTTGTTTCTATATTCCCTTTTAATAGTGAGTCTGCAGTTTTTTATATATTGTATTGGTGATAATGTCACTATTGATATCCCAGGTGCCTGTGGTTGAATTTGGGGTTGAATCGACATTAAATTTGATGGAGTCATCACAGGGATATTTCTGATTAGTTCAATGGCGAGTGTCCACTGCATTTAAGGGCGGAGCAGTCTTTATATAGAGAGAGAAAGAGATATCTGGTGTCATCTGAACAAGAAAAACTCTGAGGTTACCTTGTGAAGTGTTCAGAGTCATGTCTGACACAAGACACAAACATTGAGTGCTGGTTAAGTTAAAATGACTGACTTTAGGCATCGGTTTGGTTATGAAGCCTCTTATTTGTTTGTTAGATTCTCTTGAGAGAGTACCCCAAGATACGAATGCTTCGAGTTACGAAATGTAGATATGAAAGTTTTTGCGGGAAAATGTTTGCTTCTAGATGCAAAGAAAAATTTGATATATGAACGATTACAAACATTTCTGCTGTATTTACCACTTGTTTGTATGACGTCGCGTAGCGCTTCTGGGTTCTGATGCTGCTATCCCCCAGTGCAAAAATATCTGATACGCTTCAAAACACTTCAACAACACAGTGAAACATTATTTATAGATTATTAATAATGTGCTATAACAAATGTTAGAGTCAAGGTGTCGTAAAAGAAATAAAGTTTATAACGTGGAAAGTGCTGTTCTTTAGCGCAACTTAGAGAAACCCAGTGACGCGTTCTCAGAAGCGTCTCTCCATCTGTCTGCGCTCGTGCTTGAAACCGTGTTTGTGTTAGTAATTCGTAAAATATTTCAAGAAAATTTCATACGTAGAGCCGTGATGTTTTCTGCCATCCGTTCCTCCTCCACCAGGTAAGGTTTCACATTTGTGTACATATCACGTATTTTGCTTGTGTTTTATTCTGTTTTATTGTCATTTATTACATTAACAATGTGTAGATTTAAGGAATGAAGAAACGTTACTTGATTTTTCTCTGGTTTTCAATTCTGTTGTTTCTGAGAGCCATTGCACTGATTAAATGTTGTACATGTAAAACTTGCTTCAAGATACGAAATGTTCGAGATACGAACATCCCCCTGGAATGGATTAATTTCGTATCTCGGGGTACCACTGTATTTTGTTTCAATTTAATATTTTGTTGTTTTCCTTGGCTTACTACAGTGATTACTGCACCTTCAGTGGTGACCACATTATGACAGTAGTGTTGTGAATTGGTATTTGTTTTTATACTTCTTTGTTTTCCGAAGTTGTGTTAGATTTTTTTGTTTCAATATGTTGTGAATTTACACTCATCAGCCATTTTATTAGTAAAGTGCCACGTTAATGCCAGAGATCAGAGGAGAATGACCAGACTTATTTGTGCTGATTTAAAGGCATCTTCTCTCATATAATTCAAAACAAATAACACATTGAACGGTGAGGCGGAATGGCAACAGCAGCAGACGGCCACAGGGAGTGCCACACCTGTCAGTTAAGAAGAGGAAACTAAGGCCACAATTCACACAGACTCACCAAAACTGGACGATATAAGATTAAATTCTACAATGGCATTCGGACAGTAGGGTCAGAATATGACACGAGTTGAAAGCACAAATCCATCCTGCCGAGCGAATCATCTGGTTTCTTGAACATGACAATAAGTCAAATGGCCGCCACAGTTACTGGAACTATTTTATATTTCATTGTTTTGTGAACATGCATTTGTATATAAAATTTCTTTGTGTTTGCAATGTTAGATCACCATACAAATCTGAAATAACACTTTTGGGGTAAATACTAAACTAAACTAAACAAAAAAATGTATATCCAGTACACCCAGTCCGTGAAGTAACATTAGGCCTCCCATCACCCAGACGCCTCATTGTGAGGCAGAATTATTCATGTCTACAGCACAAATTATGTCTAGGTTTATTATGTTGCAAGGTTATACTTACAGCAAGCTCTGTACTAATTTTAGCATTGATTCTAGGTTTTGCAAAACCACCTGAAAAAAGCAACACAAACACGTAAAGCCACCCAGTGTGAGTGCACCCTATCTAATAACTACATTTACCTCATGAGATTACAGTCAGTAGTTCAGTGTGCTCAGTACAGTATGCTTTGCTAATGATACCCAAACACAGACACTGTGTCCCCAAATACCCAAACACAGGTCTGTATCCCCAAATTAAGATCCAGATTTAAAATTTTTTTTTGCATATTTTAGTTTTGGATCCAATTAAAACCTAGATGTAAATTAAACAGTTTGTCCCTGAAAGATGCAACCCTTGACTTTAGCCCCGAGCAACAAAAGCATAACCTCCACTCTGTTTACATGATAACGGATTAGACCAAAAGTTTTTTTTTACCAATATTAAAAGACCTGTAACAGCTTATCAGATTTTATTTTTTATTTTTTAATTGTTTTTTGGCTCTTTCATTTTTAAGTGTGGCAAAAGAAAAGAAAAACCAGTAGATGATCGTTGTATTCATATAGAACAGCCCATTAGTACAAGTGAATGCTGTCAGTTATTTAGCTTTTGACTATAATTCCCACTAAACATTAGATGTCTGACAGATGTGTAAATTATTTCTATATACTTTGTCCGTCAGTCCAGGACTACTTCAAATTAGGTCCATTATTTTGACGTCTAAACAAGACCTTATTTGGACGTTGGATTAGGTCTGTTTTATAGATAAACTAGATAAAAACATCACAAGGGACTTGAATTATTTTTTTATTTTTAAAAAGATATATAATCTGTTGTGAAAAGACACTATACAGTGGTATCCTGAGATACGAATGCTTCGAGTTACGAAATGTAATACAAAACGTCTCGCCGGAAATTTTTTGCTTCAAGATGCGAAGAAAAATTCGAGATACGAACATTTACAAGCTGCTCTGCTGTATTTTCCTCTTGTTTGATTGACGTCGCGTAGTGCTTCCGGGTTATGGCGCTCCTATCTCCCAGTGCAAAAAGGGTCTGATACGCTTCAAAACACTTAAAAAAAACACAGAGAAACATTATGTATAGATTACCAATAATGTGCTATAACAAATGTTAGAGTCAAGGTGTAAAAGAAATAACATTTATAACGTGGAAAGTGCTGTTCTGTAGCGCAACTTAGAGAAACTTCAACTTGTGGGCGTAATGTTCCTCCGACACATCGCTTCACTCAAGGTAAGGTTTCACATTTATGTACATATTATGTATTTTGCTTGTGTTTTATTCTGTTTTATTTTCATTTATTACATTAACAATGTGTAGATTTAAGGATTGAAGAAAAGTTACTTGATTTTTCTCTGGTTTTGTATGTTTTATCTACTCATACTGTTGTTT
The DNA here is from genome assembly GCA_007224835.1 of Danionella cerebrum. Taxonomy (NCBI): domain Eukaryota; kingdom Metazoa; phylum Chordata; class Actinopteri; order Cypriniformes; family Danionidae; genus Danionella; species Danionella cerebrum. The sequence goes on from SRMA01026751.1 coordinate 140,800, forward strand.
CTGAGAGCCATTGCAGGGATTAGGCGTTTTACATGTAAAACTTGCTTCGAGATACGAATTGTTCGAGATCTGAACGTGACCCTGGAACCAATTAAGTTTGTATCTCGGGGTACCACTGTATAAATTAAGAAGCGCAAATCTTCCATCTTACGTTACTGTTTGTGAAGTGGGGCGCAAAGGATTATGGGCAAAATGTTTAAATCATGATTTATTTGAGGTTTGTAGTTTATAGAAAGTATTATATGTGTCCATGATGTGTGTTCTTTGTGTCCTTTTACTACAAAAATTATGTATTCTCAAAAAAACTAAACCTTTAATTTAGTCGTGTAACATAATCTTTATTGATGGGAAGTTCGGATCATATTACGGATTCTGTTCTTTTTTTTTTTTACCGTGTACTGTCCTGCTCAAAAGCCATCAGTAGATGCTTCTTTGAGTTGAACAGTTATCTCCAGAATCAAGAATAAAAAAGACAAATTCTGTTTTGTGGTGTTTTCCATTGTGTTCTGTGGAATTTATCTGATTTTTATCATACCCAAATGGAAAATGTTCTATGACAGTGATTTGTCTATGAACAGAAAGAGAATATATCCACGGTATCACTGACTGCTCAATTATTGAGCTCTGTATTTTGCCAGAACGAACCGTCACTGCATTTGTTAGAACTTTTCTGTGAGTACAGCATTAAAAATACCACCACTGCTGGATCCATTTGTTCTTGGTTTGCTCGCCAGACAACAAATATTCATTTATTAATTTTCCAACTTGCTTATTCCCTTTCAGAGTCATGGGGGTCTATCTCCAGTGCACATTGGGCGAGAGGCAGGGATACACCCTGGACAGGTTGCCAGTCCATCGCAAGGCAACATTAACACCTAAGGGTTAAATTAGATTACTGTTAAAATAAATGTAATTCTGATCATTTCTTTGTTTTTGGACAGCGGGAGTTAAACATTTCTTTCCACTACAGTGCTTTTTGTCTTTTCTGGGTTGAAAGATGATCTAAATGGAACAATATGCCTGTCTGATGCTTTTCAGTCTCAAAGACTCACCGATGCATCCCAAATACCAGTTAAAAATAATCAAGCGAAAACAAAAACGTTACACTGTCAAACTCAGTTTCTGAAACCTCTGATCACTGAACTTGAAAAGAACCAAACACAAGCCTCAAAATGCACAAAGCCCTTATAATAGCATTGCTATCTCACCAACAAAGTGTGTTTTACGGCTAAGAGCTGCATGTCCAGAACCAATAGGATTAACTCTCTAAAGAGTGACCGCACGAGAGCCACACACACTCCCTCTCTCTCTCTCTCTCTCTCTCTCTCTCTCTGTATCGTGCCAGTAAAACATGCAGAGGCCTCATGAGCTCGAGTGAAATGCCTGAAACAGATTCTAAATCATAGCATAGGACCCCAAGAAGCTCTTTATCTCTCACACAGACATAATGAGTGTCGGTAATAACACATCCATAAATAACTCAAGTTCGCTCCCATTTCCTGTAATCATGCAACCAGTATCTCTCAATGTCATCAGAGTCAAGACTCAAGAGCAGATTCTGGAAACTTCTGACGAGTCAAGATTCTGTAAATGGCTTCATTTTCATTTAGTGTGTGATTATGAACATTACAGAGAAATATTTGACATTCTTTTAGTTCTGTATTTTCTATTTTTTGTTTGTTTATTTCAGTTATTAAACCTTGTACATAAAGTGTTGTGGATTGTTTTTGTGAAGCCGTCATAATTATAGTTATTTTAAAAGGTTTTAAACTCATGAGAGATATGGAACAAAAAAAGGCCACAATTGCTGCATATCAGTCGCAAAGTGTTTATCAGGCAGTGAACTAGAAAAAAATCTGCCTTTGAACACCAGAGTTTAAAATTTCTTGTGATTTTGTTCAATCCCTCAGCCTGGTTTTACCTTCCCGTACCACAGACATGGTATACAAAGCACATTCCAGAAGCATTCACTTAGAAGCTGAATAAAACCATTACGCAGTCAATGGTTTACTTTGTTTTAATGAAACTGAATAAAAATAGGGATTTCTTACTTAAATATTATGTACATAAAACAGTGAAAATGTATTCAAGTATTCAAAAAATGTTCATGTTGACAGGTTCTCATGCAGACTCTCTTTGTGAATTGAAAACGAGCTCACATACAACAGCAGAACACCCCTACCTAGATTAAGTGTGTGTCACAGCTGAGTGAATCGACCTGGACTCATGTCTCATCTACATAATGTAAATATGCTAATGAGCACACACAAATGAGAAAAATACATCAAGATTTTTTTTTACGGGACGGTAGGGGAAGGAAGGCAGTAAAGAAAACAGGAGAGAGAAAGGAGCATGGGAAACACTGTACCAAGTCACAAGTGTATCTAGTTGCGGTATGCAGAAAAAGGGCAGGTGTGGATTGAGCAGTGCACACCCAGACCCTCCAGGCCCCCATTCAAGATTATTGGTCACACTTCCGCGTACAGCAAAACACATCTGTTTGATTCGCCCTAGTGTAACTTCAAGCTCACAAAGTCACAAGGAATAACGTGGAGTCAACTGTAACTTTAAGCAAACTGATGACTCAGGGTTCAATGCCACTGCCTCATTTGGGTTGACATGGTAGCATTGAAACCATCAACAGTATTGAAGAATATTTTTAAAGAATACGGCCTGAGCATGCATGGTTTGGTATGCTGCAATCAGACCCCTCTCTAAAATCGTGGTTGCCGTGCGCAACACAAACATTTAACAGCTCACATAACCATAGGATCTACACTGTAAAAAGTAATGAGTTGAGTTTACTTAGAAAACCTGTTAGCTCGGGTTTTTCAAGTAAATTAATTCATAATTTTTCAGTTAATGAAGCTACAATTACTTAAGTTCGGTTAACTTTTTTATTTGCCAAGTCTACTTGAAAATTGAGTACAGTCAACTTAGTATAACAAGTTTAGCTGACCTAAAGGTTTAAGTTAGGCTCATTATGGATAACTCAGATAACCAAGTTAATTTAACATATTTACTTATTAAAATTACTAGAGAAATGTGTGGAAACTTATTACCTTAAATTTCTCAAGTAAGTGGAACTTAAAACTTTAAGTTATTTATACACAGACAAAAAAACCCAGAATGTTTTCACAACAAGGTCATTTATTTGTTCTATTAAAACAAAGTCCCTATTAAGGCAAGACAAATCAAACTTTTTTTAAGCCAAATTAGAAGACAATGAAGATTTAGTTAGATTTAGTAGAAATAGTTTTTTTTTCTAAGCATTTTCTATCTTGTTTTTTAGTTCAATTGCAAATCTTGAAATTCTTGAATAAAGACACTTTCTTGACGTAAACAATGACTATGATATATATATATAATGGTGGTTTATAGTGTGTGTGTGTGGGGGGGGGATAAATTAAACAAGCATTTATAACATGTTATTTGCAATAGTTAGGTCTTTAGTTGAACTCATTCAACGCTCTAAAGTTCAGTGTACTTACGTTGTTTAGTTTCGTAATGGCATCAACCGAAAAGTTCCGAAAGCACAGCATAAGCAAATAAATTCAACTAATTTGACAAAATTAGTTAAATGTACTTGTTTTCCTTAAGTAGATTCAGTTGTTACTTTTTACAGTGTAGACTTTCCAAATCTAAAAAAAATAAAAGCTAGAACAGATTTTAGATTTTACTGCTTATTCAGAGTTGCTGGGTCAGTGCTAGAGGGGTAGACTTCATCGTTTGGTATTGACAAAAAACACAAAAAGCGTTAAAGCTGATGTACGCCAGTTTTTTGGCATGAGGCCCCACATCACTTGACTCCAGAACACTTTCGATCATTCTACATGTACAGAACTGTGATTTTCCTCACAGGATTTCAGAATTCTCATAACCTTATCATTTTTAATTCCCCTTGTTTGGAGACGACCCGCCATCAACACATTAAAGTAATGGAAAAGAAACAGCCTGACTCCAGTCCAAGGAAAACCTTCAGGATAAATTTATCATCTGAAGATTCATTCTGGAGATAGATGGCTGATCCCAGGTCGCTTCAGTCTGAACTCTGTTTGCACTGTCTCGGGAGTATCAGGGAATTTTTTTACCTTCACTCAAATGATGCAACACTCGCATACTTTATTTAAATTTTGTCTGGATTGAAGACAATGTAGTGATTATATATATTCATACTTCCAGCCACGTACTGAAGGGTCCAACGTAGAACGGGATTAAAGAATTGCATACGACAAAGAGACTTATGCTGCATGAGTGCACATACTGAGCCACACATGTGAGGTGAAGGTCAGCCTGTGACCCACTGCCCCAGTCCTGCCCACAGATTACATTTCACTCAGACCCATTTGCTTTGGAGAAACTTAAACCTGACATTTATATCGAGCGCACATGTAAACCCCAGCACTCGGGCCCATTCACTCGGAATGTGAAGGAACAGGATCATTGTATATAAACTAAAAGAGCAGTTTAGTAATGAAATGTTTAAAATGGGCTGATCTGTTAAATAAAATAAGGCTAGAAGGTGTTTTATTAAAGGTTTATCATGGTTTCTAGTTGTGTTAAAGGTAAACACTGTCTCACTGTTGGAAAACTAATGATAGAGTTTAATGTGGTGTCATAAAATGTGCATTTATTTAACACTTAAGGTGTTCCAGTCAGTGGGAATTGGGATTTAACTCATTACATTAGAACAAACCGCTTCTTCAATCACTGACAGAGGGTCAATCCTCCAGAGTATCGCCAAAAGTTTAAACGATGTAATGAAGAGCAGAATGCAACTGAACAGAATTTCAACAAAATTCTTTGTACTTTATCTCCATTTTAGTATTGTGTGTACTTGAAGTTTGGAGCGAAATATGGGAAAAGGGGCTGTGATGACAGTCAGACCACTGCACAAATCATTTAAGATTTGGAACTACTTTCCAAGAACAAAAGATTTATCAGTTCCATCTGTGGAAAAACTTCTGGAAGCTTTATGAATCAAAATAAAATGTTACTTAAGGCAGAAAGTCTGTTTTCTTTGGATTGGCTTGATATTGGGTATAGCTGACAGTTTAGAAATCACCTTGTTTTTTAATATTGGTGCATGTTTTTGTGTTTTAACTTAATGTTTGTAATATCTGGTGGATATTGTGTCACATATATTTGACATGGAGACTGTCGGAAATTGCTAAGCACTGGTTTTAAGCATAAAATCCTGGTGACAATACAACACTGACCATGAAACAGATCATTTCAGTGGAAATAAACCCATGACTGAAACATTTCCCTGTGACATAGACATATAAAACATCAAATTCATAAAGTCACGTGATAACAATATGAAATGTTTACTGCCTTTAAAGGCCATCGAAATGATTTTGAATGCCACTGGAATGTTGGGAAGCTTTGATGATCTTTGTCTAACAATGTTGCTGTCTATTTTGTTCGCACATTTTGAAATGGAAAAACAAATAAGAGCCGAAGCATGAGAAATCTTCAAGGTTGTCAATTATCTTTAGTGTTCAGTTTAATCTAGTAAAATCTAGGTCCGCATATCTGGGGGTTGTGGTGAAAAACAAAGCATGCGCGTCTTTTTTTTTTTTACACAAAGTATGAATGTTGTCTCTTCCCAGCCCCAATTTTGAGTCTATAGTTAATAAAAAGCTACCAGTGTATTAAAATTATTCCATTTGTCATGCTATACATACACAATCATTAGACTCCTTTCTTTTCATTTTTCGGGCAGGGATTTCAGTGATGTTCATATTTCAGGTTCATATTTGTTGACATCATCTGTCAGATTTACAGACATATGAACCAATAATAAAAATCCTACGAGTAGCTTGTTCACTACGTTATTGTGTATCATTTTAAAATTAAATTCCAACATTTTTTCGATATACAAACTATAGCATACATTATAAACTTGCCTTTACTTATAAATGAAGAAAAAAGATGACTTGTTTGTAGAAGTGTTCCTTTTCTTTCTTCAGTTTCGAAAGTCTCCATCTTTCCCGGACGTGATGTCTGTTGCAAGCCTAACTCTGGCGTCTTCCTTTGATAACTATCCTCTCGTAATTGAAAATTTCAAATGGAAAAATTATTGTATCTAGATACATAATCCTCCATTTGAAAATGAGACTGAAAAAACACTTGCATTGCTAACTATTGACTTGCTAATTCTATGTTTTAGTTAAGATGTCATACTCTCTGCGATCACCAGCGCACATCTCTTCTTAGTATCTGAATACCACTAAATATGAAATTCAGTGAAAAATAGTGAGTTTAATTGGAAACAAATTTTAATGTGCACATTGCTGGATAAATATAACAATTTTTATTTCCATAATGACAGGTGAGGCACGGCCAAATTGTGTGCTTCAATTGTAGTTATCTTTTTTACTCCACCCTATAACCGTTCTCATTGTTTTAATAAAAACTATATTATTAAATGGATTTCATAATCCTATGTGTGTTTCATTAACTGTCTACTTTTGATCTTTGGCATTGAAAAATAATATTTTGGGGAGAACATGTTTGGGCTTTCATAACAAACATTGGGTGATGTTGAATAGTGTTGGACAACAGCTTGCTCAACTTTTACAAGTGAGCCACGAGGTATTTCCAACAAATTCCTCAATCATGCAAGGCTTCCAACAGACTCTTTCTCGCCATCTCCTGCTGGGGAAACTGAGGGGGGTTTCACTTCAGGGACAGATGTCTTGGAGGGTGTTTGTGTCAGTCTGGGAGGGGGGGGGGGTGTATTGTCTATAGCAGGCTCTAAAACTGTCATTATCCCCCAAGCCTTCCACTCGAGGGGTCTCATTTAGGTCAGAGAGAAGGAAGCAACACAGAGCCAGAGGTTTACCCCAAAAGCAACAACTGAAGCATTATCAAAACACCCCTACATCTGCCAGGGTGCTGGGAATGGGGCAGGTGGTAAAAAGGAAAAGACAAGCGATTGAGAAGAAGCCATACAATGTTGAAAAAAGTGACATGTTGCTTGGGCTAATCTGAGTAGGTTCTATGAAGTCAGCTCAAAATATTTAGGTTACATTTATAATATTATCATTAATATTTAGGGGTATAATCCTTTATTTTAGACAAGAGCAGACAGACACTACAAAGAGAGAGTTGTGATCAAACCTTTCCCACCACTTTATGCTCAGACTACACGAAAGACATTTTTTTTGTTCCTGTTTGTATCTTAAGTCGATACTTTTCTCTGATTGGAAAGAAAAAGTGTGAGTTTTGTGGTGTAGTTCAGAATCTGGCCTTTACTGGACTTCTTACTCAGACATCTAGCCTGACCAGTGACCAGTAGGTGATCAATGGGATGCTGTGTCATGTATCACCATGGCCAGGTACAGAAAATGGTAAGAAAGGCAGTAGAAACATGTTGAGTAGACCAGCGCCGTTACAAAACAGGTTGGTGAAAAAGAGTTAAGATACATCAGGCATGCAAAGATTCTGCAAAGAGTAGCGGGACAAAATATACTGATAAAGTAAATTAACTTAGACTTTGAGAGACTGCAGCATTTTTGGTAACACGGAACAATGTTTTATTTATATATTGTTCTCCTCCTTTACTTTGTATAAACGTTTTTCCCAAAAGAAAGCCCAATCTGAGGGAAAACTCTGGCACAGAAGCTCTTCTTACAACTATTTCAATCCGTTGAGGTTGTGTAGAGCACTTTTGTTTGGCTCAGTAAATGCTGGTGGGTGCATGAGGCAAAGAAAGAAATGCTCTTACCGCAGCACACACACACACACACGCACACACGTACGCGCGCACTCACACACTTAACAGAGGGTGTTTAAACACACCAGCTCTGACATCAATCACACAAGTGTTCCAACTCTTAACACACACTCGGACACATTCACAGGAAGCTTTCAAGAGCTGACATTAAAGTCCATACATACCCCTGCTCTGCACACACTCCAAACAATCCAAGACTCCAATAGAAGTGTGTTACCTACCCATAGGCATCGCAGCTCCAGGTTTGATCACATATCCACTTAGTATTCAAGAGGAGTGTCACACACTCATCCAACACAATATCCTCAGTTGACTTTACTCCTCATTCTTTCTGTTCCGTCTAGGCAAGTAACAAACACACATCTGTAAATCCTTGGTTCGAACACTGTCTTTGAAGCTCCCAATGCTCAGGCTGTCTGTCTCACAGTGAGAGAGGGAGCAGCTTCTGGGGACTCTTTCCAAATCTTTCTCTTTGACTCCTCCCTGTGCAACACTCACAGCTCACAGAAGATTTCTCTCTCCCTCCCTCTCTCTCTTCTAGTTCTCATTGTATTAACCACTCTCACAGTCCCTAGACCTCCCCCACTCCCCTTCATTTTCTTCTTCACCTTTTAGTTTGTTATAGTCGTCTTTTTTGCATCATGTTTCATCAGGAAACAGCTAAACAAAACAAACCTTAACATTATATAATCAAATAAAAATCTATTTCTATTCTTTTTGTTTGATTTCCCATCCACATCTGTTGTGTTGCACAATAATTATTTAACATTTCAATGGTTTTGAATGTTAAATAAATGAGATGATACGAAAAATTGATCTTTAAGATCTTGAAAAAGTCTTAACTTTTTATCTGAAAATATTGTTTTGAGTTTAATATTCCTCAAATATAGTCAAATATTGTATTGTTTTGACAGTAAAAGTGTTTCTCGTCTTAAGATAAGCAATAACATGATTACATGTAGCGTAATCCCCCCCCCCCCACACCGTTCTCTGAAGGACAAGGGAATCCGACTGGTGGGAACGACTTTCCGCGATGAGCTGGCTGAACGATATATTTCAGGAAAATTGATTTGTGGGCACAGGTAATTAGCAATCAGCCGGGTACATAAATCAGCCGGGTACATCAGTGACATCCAGGGCATGGCAAGGGGATATGTCTCCGCTCCCTCCTTCAGGGAATGGGAGATTACGCAATTAACCTCAATGTCCATATTTAGTCAAGATGTAAAGATGGACGTCCGTGGTCATCACTTTGTGCCTACAAATTCCCCCAAAGGAACCCTGGAGTGAAGGAAGGTCACGTAACCTTCAAGTGAGGGAGACGATGTACTGCTATAAACAGACAGAGACGCCATAACCAACTCAGAACTCTCAAGAGAAGCCATAGCTGAAATGGTCGCATATCCAGGAGCCCGAGTATAACCAGGTCGCATATCAGAGCCTCTGAAATAGTTTCAGCTTCACCACTTGTCGAGATGACACTTCTTGGAGAGCCATCAGCAAGGCCCGGGTGCGTTACCGACAGAGGTGCTTGCATGCTCTCAGAGTTAAGCTCCATCCTGAGAAAAGTGATGATCTGCCTGGAGTGAGGTGGCTCTATTCCGAATTGACCTTCAGACACAATTGGTTTACGTGTCGAAGCACCTTACCCAGTTGTTCAATCAACTGGTCTTGAGACATGGCTAAAAGAAGCCAGTCGTCAAGGGAGTCCAGGATGCGAATGCCGGCCCTCACGATCTTGGAGAAGGTGCTAGAGGAGAGGGCAAGACCGAAGAGTAGGACCTCGTACTGGTAGGCTCGGCCCTCAAAACAGAACCTAAGAAAGGGTCCGTGCTTTGGAACCACAGCTACCTGTAACTACGCGACCTTCGGGTTGATAGTGGCGAACCAATGACGAATGCACGGTAGAATGCTGCGAACTGTCATCTTGACCCAAAGCTTGTCCAGGCATCGGTTCAGACGCCTCAGGTCCAAGATTTTTTGGGGATCAGGAAGTACGGGCTGTAAAACCCACACGCCCAAGTTGGAGTGACACCAAAGAGACAGTTTGGGTATACAGGCGTTTCCAGAAACTACATACGGTCTTCGGGAAGCATTGATGCCTGTTCAAGGCACAGATGATGTTCCTGGACCACGAAAGAGACATTGTGCGGCCAATGTTCATGGCAGCTGATTTCAGAGCACGAATTCAGTGGCTGAATGTAAGTCCCTTACAGACTGGTGGCCACCACCGTTCTGGTGCATGTCACCAGGACAATTGCCTGAAAAGCGTGATGTAATAAGCCTTTATCATATCGTCAACAGAGGCCTCAGAGGGACTCATCCGCTTTGAAGGCTCCCTAAAACTCGAAGCACGAGTATCCTCTTCAAAATAGGATCTCCTGTAAATTAGTTTGCAGTTCGGCAGTGTGTTGCAGTGCAAACACTAATGCCTCACAAGAGCAGCGCAGGCGAGTTTGAAGTCCAAACACTCCACACATTTTTCATGATCGTCCTTCAACGAGATAAACCCAATAAAGCAAGGGGTATTGCAAGTTTTGCTCATCATATCGGGGAAAAACGGACAGGAATGGTGAGAAACCTGTGAGAAACACTAGATAGGCTTTGGCTGAAGAATCAGAGATGCAGCTGTAGGTGGCTTGCTATCTGAACTAGCAGAGGACAACACTGCGTAAGTTCTAATCTCATTAGCGTCAAAGAGACTTACACTATGTTCGCTTCAAGGAAAATTGTAGAATAAGTGTAGGTTCTTGCCCGGGACATACGTCTCTGAAATTGAAAGGGAACTATGAAATACAGCTATTACCAGTCACAGAAACAAACCATAACAACAAAAAGCTGTTAATATGTTACATATTTTAGATTTGTATACTTTGTTGTCAGTGCTCAATACTAGTCTAATCAACTGAAATGTATTCACCTTGCTGGTGCTTTTTCGGTTTCTTGCTTGAATTTTTGCTTCCTAATGGGATTTGATCCATCCATTGTTTTGAACACTGTATCTTTGAGCTCTGCTTTTTTCATATCCGTTTGTGAGACATTCTGAAAGTAGGCTAAAATCACAGAGTTTTATAATAGTAATTCTACCATTTGCTTTTTAAAAATGACTTGAGGATGGACGAACAAACAGGTGCAGTTTCAACTTAAGTGTTGGTTCTTCTTTTGCTTCTATGTTGGGGTTTTGGGTTTCTTTCGCATTCACTATGATTAAACCGACGAGAATGACAGTGATGCATCTTGAACGACATGTCTAAAACAAGCTCACTTCAGGCAATGTTTTTTCACAATGTAATATGCGACAAAAATGTAGCCTGTGTATGAAAGTATGTGGCTCTGATCCGATTTGGATGTATAGAATGGAGACAATGTCGCTGTTGAAGATAATTTGTGATCCAAAACAACTTTATTATCATCGAATAATATCAAGGAAGAGGACTGTAATGGAAGAGATCAAGGCAAACGATATTTTCAGAGTAAAGGCAGAAACAGTGACAGAGATCTCTTTCAGTAGCTCTCAGGGATGTATGTCTAAGAGTCGACTGATGGAAACAATCCCTGAGTGCCATTTTTTGGCGCATTAATACATTTTACTTTTTTTAATTTAATGTTAACATGTTGATGGTTGTATTACAAAGATTTTTTTGTCTACAAACTAAATGTATGTTTAAATGTAAAAGTTGAATGTCTATATAACTGCTTTTTCTTTTTATGAAGATGTAACCCCAACGCAAAAAGGCTGTGGCAGCAGATAAAAATTAATATGAAAACAAAATTCAAAGTCGTAAAACATAATTATAAGGTTTTTATTTTTGAAGAAAACAAAAAAATGTAAACAGAAGAAAAACTGAAGGAGGGTCATCACCCCCTGAGTACACTGGCACAGAGGAGTTGGTACTCTGCAGCATTAATTGTTGGGAGGCCAATTATAAATGGCATCACAGACGCCGTACAATCAGTATGTGTGCTATTTTTTACTAACAACGGCCTTTACAAAAACTGCACTCTTGTGTATTTTTTAAGTTCATACTGTTTTTGTACTTTGTCACGTGATTAGTATTGACTGTATATTGTACAATTGTCTCAGTTGGAGACCTTTACAAACGGAGCCTGACTTTGGACTGCACCCTGAAGGAGCTAGACTGTGAGCTTAGAACTCCCCTAATAAAAAAAAAAATATTGGAAAAAACACCTTGGTATGTGAACTTATTTAACCAAGCAAAACTTTAACATAAATTAAACATTTCTAACACTATACATTTTGTTTTCTTCCTCTGTTGCTGGCACACAACCAATAAAAGCCATTTGAAGCATATCTGCAAGTTTAATGTGTTTTTATTTAGTGAAATACTGCATGGTGATTGCATCTCAGACAGCTGCACCCGTCGGATGATCAAGAGTGATTGGGTCTGTTTCATCAGGGAGATGCTGGTTAGGTGGTGGTACTTGCTCCTTTCTGATGGTGGCTATGTTATGTAAAATGGCACATGCAGCCAGCTCTGGTGACACTCTTAACCTCTGAGGACAGTTGAAACAAGCCATTATGATGCCAGAATTAATGCAAACTAATTCTAAACTTAGCTGGCTAGCCAGTTAATCCAGCTTCATGATACAGGCCTCTGGCCGTACAAAATATTGACATTCTTTTGATGCCAGGGGTTTAGCAATTATTAGCTGTATTTTTAGTTATTTAGAGGGGTCAATAAACTCTGCTATTCAATCTTTACACAGATTGAATGACTTCTTTTCATTGTGTCAAAGAGGAATTTCTGCAGTACTGTCCAATGAAAAGATATAGATAAATATTTTCAGAAATGTGAGAGGTGTACTATATATATGGCATTTTGAATATTGCAAAAATAATTATCAACATGCCATCTCATTCGATTTACATTTAGAGTGGACCATAATAATGTGAAACACACCTCCAGGTTGTGTAAGACCGCGGGCTCTTCAGTCAAACAATCCAATAAAAATCTAATCAAGATGTTTTTGGATGACATGGACAGCATAAGGGCAACTTGAGAGTATGCTAAGAGTGTGCAAAGCTTAAATATAAAACATTCATTCATTTTCAAACATTATTCATTCATTTTCCAATTCATTTTGCAACTTTATCAATCAGCATGATCTGTATGGGGAAGTCTGCTCCCATTAAACGGGACAATATTACACCAGAAGCCCATAGGGAGGCGCGTTGCTCACTGTGTGAGTTTTTCCACCATGCGTGAGGTTAAATACTTTGTTAAACAATTTATTAACACACTAACGTTCAGTAAGATGTTACTCTGTATTGCTGCTCACTGTGACCCCGCCCCCTTTTCTCTCGTTCTCTCTCTGTAACTCCAAAAAAAAGTATTTAAAAAAATGGCCCACTAGATGGCGTGCTCCGGCCCACTGGTTGAGAATCGCTGCTCTATAGTAATGTTTAGAGCATGTTAAAGGGCAATTGTGGTTTATGGGCCCCTTTCAATGTACCGTATTTTTCGGCATATAAGACGCACTTTTTCTTCCCCAAAACTGAGGGGGAAAAGTTGGTGTGTCTTATACGGCGAATGCAGAACGCCGCGGAGCGGAGGGCGGTCACGGTCGTAGGAGAGGCATAACGCACGGTTCACCTGTCTACGGCCGATCCGCCTCCTGTGTGCGGCTCACAACACGCGTATCGCCTATTCATGCGGTTCAAAACGCGCCCATCGCGGCAACTGCACCGCTCAATTCGCGCTTACCGCGCCGCTGAAGCCTCAAACGCAAACGCGTCTTTGCATTGACTTAACATGGAAACCATCCGCGCTTACCGCGCGAACTGTGTTCTATGTGAACGTACCGTAAGAGAGGCCGCGGCTTCAGCTTAGCTCCGGAGCCGTCGGCCATATTTGTACACCCGGTGGTTGCCGCTGACGTCATCGCCCATCTCTGCTCGTCGATCCTACCATAGCGCGTAGGACTCCGTGAAGGAGGACATTGTTATAAAATCATTTAAGAAGTGTGGTATTAGTAATGCCATGGATGGAATAGAAGACAACATCTTATTTGACACCAGTGAGGAAGAAAGTGATGATAATGACTGCGTGGATCTGTCCTTCCTCATTTCTGATAGCAGTGACGAAGAGGAATTATTGGGGTTCGAATAAAAACATTACAGCCTTTTTCGTCACTTTTACTGTTTACTGACTGTTCATGTTTGGCATATAATTGTTCTTAAACTGCTGTTAACTTTTACACAGTTGATATAACATATTTTACTACAGTATTTGGTTCAGAATCTTTTTTTTTCTAGATCTTCCTCATTTTTTAAAATTGAGTGTGTCTTATACGGCGAAAAATAAGGTATATATATATATCCCCGGAGGTCTATGCTGGAAAAAGGAAGGATTTAAGAATCTTGGGGTTTTTTTAGGAAATGGAGTTGCAGTAGAAAAGAATAGGGAAATGATGCTTGCTAAAATTACAAGGAGACTAAAATGAAAAAATGTATACCCAAAAGACACAGAGGATATGTTTTAATTACTAGCAATTTAGTAGCTTCATCTTTGTAGCACAATTTTGTTTCGGTTGACCCTCCCTCAATATTATTCCAATAAATAGAATCTGTTTTGGTGGACTTTTTCTGGCACAAGTTACATTACGCCTCACAGTGTGTTTAGTTGGGACTAACTACGTGGTTAGGACTTGATACACCTTCAGAGTAGAATTGCTAGTTTCCACTTATAGTTAATAAAAAGGTTTTTAGAAGGACCTTTAAATCTAGGCTGGAAAACAGTTGCAAGCTTAATTCTGCAAAGACTATTAACTGGGGTTGGACACAACTTTATTTTTAAGGGAACCTCTAAAATTTAACCTCTCACGCTTACCTATTTACGATAACATATTCAAAATGTGGAAACTCTTTAAGCTCCAGCATCTAAAAGACACACCTTCTCTTAAATGGCTAGTAGAAGAGCCTATTATCCATGACTCCCATTATCCCATGGATAAAATGATTAAGCTAGGACAGCTGATTAATCTTGGAGGACAAGATTTTACGAACGGAGAAGCAGTTGGTAAGCCTTGGGTTTTACATCTGTCAGCTGCTCAGAAAATGTAAAAATTGTTTAGAAATTGCTGAACAAGAGTTGTGTCATGAAACTTTTATAAACCTCATCAACCCTTGTTCCTCTTTATTATTGTCTGTTGATGTTGAAGAGTGCTCATCTCCTTTTATTGAAAATGCTCATTTACTATGTTCAAATTGGACCCAATGTACAGGAGTCTTTGTGTAGAATGTGGGCTTTTGGTTTCCTTGGAGAGGAAAAAAAAAAAAAATACATATACCGGTAAATATTTCTGTATCCACTTTGGTGGCCAGATTGAAAATTTGAAATAAAATCAGTTACATTTAAGAAAAAAAAAGACATTTATTATTGTGTTTAGGCGAAATAAAGTAATAAGTTATCAAGTACTGCTTTTAATTTAATTTGTGTTGACTATAATTTATGATTGATTAGTGGTACATAAATGGCACACTTGATACTGCCGTTGTAACTTTGCTCATGCGACCATGATGTTTTAAAAGGCTGCTATCACGACTACCATTTAAAGAGTTTCTTAAACTACTGTTATTAAATAAAATTGATTCTGTTTCATGCAAACCATTTTGGGATATGTAAGGTCATGAAAGATAGTAGCAATCCATACTTTAAATGCAGAGAAAAGGGGGGGCGCATTTGAAGGGCCATTCAACTTTTGGTTGAAAGCTTTGAAATCCACAGTTTGATGGATGCAGAACCTGGATTGGGTCAAGGCTGGTCAACTGTTGCACTCATCTTCCTGCAGGATGCTGTAGATTTTTGTGAAGAAGTAATTCATTCATTTTGGACATGGTTGTTATAAGTAAATATTTGAACATGTAGCAGCTTCTGGATTTCTCTCAGTGTAAAGCAGTTCTGCAGGTGTGAATTGTGGCGTGGCATTGTAACAGACGCTGTAAGCCCCAGCTGTCAGTTAGAACTTCCAGATTAATGCTTTGTTCGCCAACACAAATCCAGCTCCATTGACTGTTCCTGAATCTCAAACTGACATCTAATCCCCGATCACTCAAGTTTAACAGAAAGCAAGAGAGATTTTATTCAACACACATGCACTCGTTCACCCTTTGTGTTCCACCCAAGATCCATCCAAGTTTAGAGTTAACTAAGAACATGGTTTTTGTTTTGCAACACAAAATAATTAAAAATAATCTTTAAAAAAAGCACAAAAAATTTAAAATTTTAATCAAACCTTAAAATCAAAGAGATGTCAAAACTTTTGTGACATTTTCACCACTGTAAAAATAATTAGTACATCGTTTTTGTCTTGAAGAAAGATTCTGAATAACTCCTCACATCACTGTTCAAACCATTGGTCCTCATCTTTTTCCCACTAGTTCAATGTCTCTTCTCCCAAGACAATTTTCTAAATATGCTAATGAAATGGGTGTGTCCTGCCGTGCAGAGTAGGGAAGGGGTGGCTTGAAAGAAAGAGAGTTGGAGCTAATGTTATTATTCATGAAACTCGGAAGTAGAGGTAAACATCCATGGCCTTGATAACAAACCTGGACCTATTGCTAAGATATTTTATCATTTATGTCGAAAATTGGGCTGAAAATAAACGTTAAATCTCAGACCAGAATACATCACCAGTATAGAAATAAATTACTTTATTGGTTAGATAATTACTCTGACAATAACACTTTCATACAGCGTCGAAGTAGGAACGTACACAACAGAAAGAGATCCTTTTTCTTTATAATATTTTTGGTTTTCTTGCCACTGAAGCCTCTATTTCATCCTTAAAAAGATGGCCGCGTGAAATAACATGAACAGAGATGGATATTGATGGAAAGTAACAGTTTTAGCAGTCACGGGGTTGTGCTGACTTCTCTCCTCCTGAATCTCCAGGCCTTCTTCCTTAGCTTTTTAAATCGTTAGCACCATGAGAATACAGACTGAACTCAGAATTGCATCTGTGTTTTTCAATGCCCAGGTTCACCATTCCCTGGTTCTCATAGCTTTTTCAAAAGAAATGCTTGTTACAAATCCAGTTTCAATGTGTTGTTTTTGCTCTGAGTTTATCAGAAGTAAAATCAGAAATCACCCAGAACATTCGCACCAATGAAACAAACACCTGCGACCCAAACTCCACTCCAAAATACTGAGTGAAATGAGTTAAGTCATAAACAATTCATACACTGCCTTTCTCCATTAAATAAGTGAGCTCAAACTCATGAATAATTCCTGACATGTCATAGAAATGGATTTGTAAAGAAATACATCAGTCACATTCAGAGAAATTCTGAAAAGTCAAAAAGAGAATAAAGAAGATAAAAAATAACCCAGTTTCCATCAAAATAAAACATAATAGTCAATAAATTTATCTTGAATAATGTTCACCACATACAAAGTTCAGCAATTAGTTAATGCGTTGTAAATACAAACTAATTGAAGAGATTACAACAGTTTCATTGCAATTGGAATTGGAAAATCTGAAAATTGCTTGTTGTGTTTTTTTTCTCCTGATTTGTAAATCCATGTGGTATAAAACATCTGCCAAAAGTATAAATGTAAATATTGCATTGATGTATTTAAGACTAAATATTACTAACCCAAGGAAAAGAAAGCGTTCACTCTGATCGAGCAAATACAAGTTACCCTTGTAGAGAATTTGCATCCATGACATCACCCTACTTCCTTCGTCAGGGGATGCAAATCAAAAGCAAATGACCTCATCGACATCCCTGTAGGTTTCAAGAGTGTTTGTCTTTCCTTATTATTAATTTTCTCATGAGTTTATAGCCTCGGTTTATACTGGTCCTCTCTAGAATTCAGCCAAATCTTGTATTTAAACAATGGCTAAAGTGAAACAGAGGAAGGGCTGGTTTGGTTTTGGAAGTTTCTTCCAGAGAGTGATCAACAGGACATGGAAATGCTCTTCCCTTGAGTAATAGGAGTTTGTTGACAAAAACAAAAGATTACATTTGAAAACTTCAGTGATTTCACTGGATATTGAAGCAACCAGGCTCTGATTTGATTGATATGTCAACTACAGATTTTAGAATTTTTGATTTTTAGTCAATTCTTGACTCACTCTCCTTAAAAAAATATACCAATCTTGTAAAAGAGCATAATAATCTAGTTTGTCTAGGGCACTGAACAGATAAAAACAATAAAGCAAAACATTCACAGACAAAAAACAAATTAAAACACTATCCAATTCCATACTCTAGGTTAAAAGGTTGTGATTTTAGTTTACCTTCGAAAGACCCAAACTCAATTACTGCCCTGAGATTCAATGGCAGTGAACTTACAAGCAGATATTTTTGCATGTTTGCATTTTAAAGGGGACATTTTATGCAATATTACCTTTTTAGGGTTTCCTTCATGTTTTAGTGCGGTTGTCTCATCAGAAACATGAAGTTGTATTCTCAGTTGTTTGTGCAAGTTTTTATAACCCTCTATTCATTTTTGGGGAGCTCAAAAAGATTTGAGGAAATTAACAGCAACATTGATTTTTTTCCGCCTCACATTAACTAATTAAAAGTTTAAAATAAAAAGACTCACATGTAATAGCCACACATTTGTTAAGCGTTTATGCAATGCTAACTTGGTCCAAAGACCAAATTGTTTTAAAAGAGACACTCTGTGCAGATGTTTCATGAATCTCTGACTGCCAGGTGGGGTTCACTCAGAAGGGGGCGTGGAGGAAGCAAAGCGGTGGGCAGGAAACTGACTGTTTTAGGGAGACTGACAATATGAGCTGTTTCAAAGACAATGTTTATGATAAATATTTTGTGTCAAAAGTTATTAAAGGGGTAATTGAAAAGGCATTTAATGGCACATTTAATTCCACAACACATTCTCTTCTGGGACTAGGAGTGCTTTCTATTTTCACGGAGATGCTGCAAAACAATAAATATACATTTATTTGCAGGCTCTGTGCAGGGAGGGAAACATCTGTTTCACTGAAGCCATCAGACTCTGTATGGAGTAATGAGTACCCAGACCCTGGAAATTGCACACCAGCACCTTAAAGACCTCTCATCTGTGTAATGGTAATCCTCCATGAACACATAAAGGTGAGGCACTGGAGACTCTTTCCTCTGGGTAGCCCCACACAAGGGATTTGGTGATGTGTGTCAATTCTGATTCTAGATGAGACAAACAGGCATGTATGAAGCCAGGTAAGATAAAAGCGAAAATGAGCTTCCTGTCCATTTTTATTTGAACATTATAGATGAATGTTTTACTAAATCAATATTAACAGAATTTATCAGTATGAAAATACTGGTAAAATACCAAATATGTTCTCAGACACGCTCTGTGAAACATCAAGTTCTCGGTTAAGGTTTCTATTCAGATACATTGTCAAGATTCAGAAATAGTGCTGGACCTCTGCTCTTTAACATTTAGGGTAAAGGTACACTGTGGATCTCACAAACTCACAATCACCTCTTATTGCTCTTTGCCTAAGAGGACAGGCGCTTCAAAGCCAAAAACACCAGGATAGAATGACCCAAGCTTCTTCGCCCTAACATCTAATCTCTGCTGCCCGGAGACCTGGACTTTATTGCACCTGAACCTGAACTGTTTAAGCTCACGGAACTTATTGTCTTTCTTTTTTAGTTTTATTGACATTCTCTCTTAACACTTTTTCATGTCAAGTTAAGCACCTTATTTTACTGTTGCATTAGAAATTTATTGCGTGTTCACTTGGCAATATGAACTTTATGTCTAATGTGTTTCGAGCTGATTAGACGTGCCACAGTCTCAATTTTCCCATTATCGCAGGTCTTTATAAGCAGATCCAACTCTAAACCGTTAGATGGTCTAAATCTAGCTCTAAACCGACTCAGTCCATACCTGCAACTTGCCCCCCCACCCCATCCTTCCATCCAATGCATCCAGAAAACAGATTGCCTGTACTTTCGTACCCCACCACTCACACAAGTCTAGATAGGTCTTGACCATCTTGTCGTCCGCAAGGACCACATGAGTCGCCAGCCACCTGTTCTAAAAATAGCTCAAACAGCTTTCCAGTGAGCTGAATCTAATTTAATATGATTGCTATTCTTGTTTAAATGACACTTCACGTAAGCTTGATGTGATAATATATAAATAAAAAAAATAATATATAAATGGACTTTGACCTGGTAGAGTTGAAAGGTCAGTATGATGCGCTACGACGAAACAATTAAGCAGCGCAGCTAAAACGAGACGACCGACTCATAGAAAGATCATTTAATATTCGTGACGAGTGTGAGTTAAAGGTTTTTTTTTTTACCTCTGTGCAAGGAGCATATGTTTGTCTCATTTGCGCGACGACTGTGGCGGTGGTGGCCAAGCGGCACAACGTGGAGAGACATTTCACGACACCATCTCAAAACTCACTCAGAGTACAACATACTGGTAAACCGCACACAATACCAGGCTTCCCAATAACTGAAAGAAACAGATGCTAGGTTTGGTTTCCAGTTCATGTTTAGTTCAATGCATTTGTAAAATGTAAAAATTGAGTATGTTAAAATGTTAACAATGAAAAAAATGATCTTAGCTCACTTTTTGTATTTATATGATTTATTATTTGTACATTGTGATTTCCTTGGACTCTTGTAGAAGTGATCATTTTGAAGTGTTTTGAACTTAACTTGTATATATTTTTTTTCAATTTAAATAACTTGCACTTAGACAAATCATAAATATAAAGTGTTGCATATAAATATTTATTTGTTTACTACCTTGTTAATTAATTTAACTCATATTCAGTGTGATAAATAATTCACATGATCAGTGTCTTTGCAGAGATGAACATCTTTAATTATTAATTAATTCAGAAGAGGGAATCAAAGTGGTAGCCCTTTGCATTAATCAGTACCCAGGAAGTAGCTCTCGGTTTCAAAAAGGTTGGTGACCCCTGGTCTAGACATTCCAGAATCTTTCCATTGGCTGCAGGAAGGTCTCAAATTACGCAACAATATACATAAATATTTATATTAATTTTGGATTGTATGCATATAATACGTGAATATGATGTACAGTGGTACCCCAGATACAAATGCTTCGAGTTGTGAAATGTTAATTCATGAAATATCTCGAGAAAGTTAACTTTCATTCGTGGAATAACTTTCAAATGTAGTGCCGTAATGTTTTCTACCATCCCTTCCTCCTCCTCCGACACATCGCTTCACTCAACGTAGGGTTTCACATTTATGTACATATTACATATTTTGCTTGTGTTTTCTGTTTTATTTTCATTTATTACATTAACAATGTGTAGATTTAAGGATTGAAGAAACGTTACTTGATTTTTCTCTGGTTTTCCATTATTTTTATCTTCTTATACTGTTGTTTCTGAGAGCCGTTGCACGGATTAGGCGTTTTACATTTTACAAAACTTGCTTCGAGATACAAAATGTTCGAGATACAAAGTCACCCAGGGATGGATTAATTTTGTATCTCGGGGTTCCACTGTATCATACAACAAATGTGCCCTTCATCTTCCCAGACGGTCACACCATGTTTCCTCCAAAAATCCAGCAAAATTTATTCCTTTTTGGGGAGCTCAAAAAGACTTGAGTTCTTGATAGCACAGTAAGTGGAAAAGTAACTATGTCTTAATTACCAAATAGAAAGGATCTGTTGTAGTCGTCTGTGTTTTTCATTGGACTCTAAATCTGTGTCAGACTCTGTGTTGTGCATAATAAAATATATCCACTTGATCGTGTTAATACAGCCAGTACAGCCGTGTCAATACAAGTTTTGACAGCCAGCTCAGAAGGGGCCTTGCCAGAAGCATAACGCCAAGTACAAAAGGGGTAAACAGGGCATTTGGGGGAACTGACGATATGAACTGACTCAGAGACAGTGTTCATTAATGGATCATTAGTTTTTCACATTGATTCAATTACGCAATCACAGTCCCGTCCTCAACTACAGTCCTGAATTAATGTATAAACTTGCACCACCGTATGCACCTATGATTTTTAACCTAGCTGTCCAGTTTTGGGTTTTATACATGAGCTGTGGCCAAGCTCCAAAGCTCTGGAAATTATTGGTGACCTTCCTTGAAGATTTATGAAGTTCTCAGATGTTTAGAAGCGCAATAAAATAAAATCTGAGATTGAACCACTTCCTGTTAAGATATTTCGGTGAGCCGTTCGTCGATGTCGTGGTAAGCAGTTCACGAAGCATTTAGAAATCCTTTGACATGGGATGTTTAACAGTTCATACTTTCTGGTAGGAATATATTTTGTAATATATTTATGTTCATACTTTAAAAAATGATGAATATAGTGTATTAAAATGATTATCACGCACTTAGTAAACTTTGGATACACATGTCTCTATCTAATGTCTTGATTCAAACACATTTAGCATCTGTTGGATTTCTTTGGGTTTGTGGATGTTTGCTTGGACCTAACAAATAGTGAAACAAAAATGTTTTATTGGTATTAAACTACACAATTCAAGATGTTCCTTTGGTGTACAGGTGTATCACATTTGTCCAAAGCTAGATCTCACACTCCTCCAGAGATATCACTGATGATTCATGTTTTGAACTGTGAGACCAAGGTTAAATATCGAAGCTTGGACTTAAAGGCAGCGGTGAGGATAAATTTACCATTTTGCTGCAACCAAAATAGCGCAAAACTACTAATAGTATTAGTATTCACACACATTCCGTCATAAATCTACACATTTTTACAACAGTTTTAAGTGTTAACCTAAAATTTTTGTTTCCAATCTTAACGAATGAATGAAAAACAACCATTAACTCACTTTCAAGCGTCTTTCCTGAAGTTTCCTGTCCTAAGTACCATTTCAGACAGTTTTCCTGAGAGTAAAATCCTTTTTATGTTTAATTCCATGTCCATAGGCTAATGCAGTGTCACCTGCTGTCTCACACACTGAGAGTGAATCTGAAAGTAAATGTTCGATACGTTCAAAACCTCACTGAGAGAGAGAGAGAGAGAGAGGAGAGAGAGAGAGAGAGGAGAGAGTGTGTGTTCTTCTAAGCAACATTGTAGCCTCACAAAACATTCATCTATATACTTAGATACTGAATAAATGCAGTTAAAGCTAAAGGCAACACAATACAAAGTCAAAGGGTAAAGAAATTGTTTTTAAAAAGTAATTGAAATAACTCTGGAGGGTTGGAAAAGCCAGAAAAGGAGCCAAGGTCGCAGCGTCCTCCCCTGTACACACTTATACATACAACTGGGTCACTTTAAGGAGGCTACACACACAAAAATAGATCTGAGAGACATAGAGCTGGGATT
This sequence comes from Danionella cerebrum, assembly GCA_007224835.1. Lineage (NCBI taxonomy): Eukaryota > Metazoa > Chordata > Actinopteri > Cypriniformes > Danionidae > Danionella > Danionella cerebrum. The sequence goes on from SRMA01026751.1 coordinate 163,833, forward strand.
TTTAGTCAGTTCATGAGCAGGAGCTAAAGCTATCAAAACACGTTGAAACCAGACACTTTGCTGATCTTCAGTCAACTGAAGAGAAGGAACTTTACCTACGGCAATGCACTTACGTCATCAGAGGAAACAGTAAAGGAGGTGTAGTACATAGGCATTGTTTCCACAATTGGTGCACACACTCACAATCTTAAGGAAAGTCCCTTGGTGTGGTCCAGTGGCCATTCCTGTTTCCCAAGATTTCCTGATGTTTCCATTGTTTTTTTTTATATTAATAAGCATATAGTTTAAGGTAATGACAAAAGTCCCTAAAAATGGTAATTCTGAGTCCGTGAGATCAAATAGGGAAAGTGTGGAACACTAATCTGTTTGTGAAAGCCAGTTATCAGCTGGCACCAAGTGACCTTTCTTTAAAGAGGCTTGGGGAACCTTCTTACCAGTGGTCTGGATAACGAAACCTAATTTACTGAGGCACATGCCCCAGTAAAACCCATCAGTGCCCAAATGATTCTAAGATCTGTTTATAATTCCATTCATCTTCTTGTCCGCTTATTCCCTATCATGGTGTCACAGGGGTCTCCGGCTAACTCCGGTACACCCTGGACTGGTCGCCAGGGCAACACACACATTCACACCTGAGGGGATTTAGATTATTCGATTAACCTGATGAATGTTATCTGGATTGTGGCAGAGGAAACCCACACAAGCACAGAGAGAACATGCAAACTCCTTCCAGGAAGGTCACCAGTAATAATTAAAGCAGCTATGGACAAAAAGCCCATGAATGTAACTACCGGTACCTATTAACTAATGTAAACTAAAAGCACTTTAAAAAGTTTGAAAGAGAGTAAAGAGAGTACTTTCTATTGTGATTTCTTAATATTCTAAAAAATTATATTTATTTTGCAAATGTAGTGGGTCCAAGTTTGCCCATTTTTGGGCTAATCAGTTGATTGTCAGATCAGATCGCAATGTGACGCGTACAATTCTATCAACACCCTGAAGCACTCCCAGCGCACCGCCCAGGAGCCTGCCGTCATCTAATCTGCTCACCTGACAGAGTGCTGAGTGACTCTTTTTTTATTATTTATGGTGCTGTATTTTTATTTATTTATTATTTTATTATTTATTAAATTATTTTATTTTTATTAAATCTTTCAATTTTGAAGATTTGGGCCCCCTGGATTCCTGGCTCCTTTCTTGTAATTTCAGAGTGATTACAACACTTTATGACTTAAAAGAAAAAAAAAAAACAGTGGGCAACAAGGAGTAAGCCAGTGTTTGAAAGAAAACTTCTGTATTTCATATTATACCAAAGAATCTTTTTAAAAGGGACAATTGGACACTTATTTTGCTGAAAGGTAGGTGACAAGCAGAGCTTTACCCAGGGAATTACACTTGAAGCCAAAGGCAAAAAACGTGAGAAATTTTTTAACCCATTTACTAATGCATTCCTCCTGGTTGTGCTTTTGTTATTATGTAATATTTAATTTAGGCAAACAGGAAACCTCTTAAATTGCCCTTAGTACGTAAAAATGATTTCTACCTAGTTTAATTTTCCTTCATTCTAGGTTATTTGTGTTACTTTTCAATATTCTCAAAACTCTCTGATTATCTTAACCCTTACACAAACCTTTGTCTTCCATCCACACCCAATCAGATTGAGCAGTCCTACCCCATGCAGAACTAACACACTCTCTGTGGGGGGAGTAGATGTTGAACTATAACCGTTTGGTGTTGATGTCAATATGCAAAAACAAGAACATTTAACAACAAACTAGTATGCCTGTACTTTTGCAAATCTGTGAACAGTATCAGATATTTCCATTCATTCATGTTCCATCTTCAAAATTGGGTTTACAAACAAAACCACGAAGTGGCAAGAGTAAGTCCACCTTCAATGACCTCAGAGACAAAGACAAATAACTACATGAGGTAATGAATAATTAAGTACAATTAGGAGAAAATGATTGAAGGGTTTCAGGAAACACAAGCAGAATGACAAGCTTCGGAGACCTCTCATCGTACGTATTGAATCTTCTAGGAGTGCTTCCAGTAGCAAACAGGGTGGAGGCAGGGGAGCTGTACTTGGGAGGGTGGTGCTGGTTTCTGCACTTTTGTTTAGTAGCATCCTGTTTGAAACACCTGCTGCTTACATGATTGGTCAACTCATTCGGGTCTAAACCTAATCATCTGGTGCTTATTTGTCCCCACCCCCTCTCTTTTTTTCTATCTCTTTCAGAAAAAAGTGAAATCTTGAGATAAACACGACAGCACGTCTGGCTATTTTGTGTAAAGGTGTCCAGAAACAGCAAATTGAGTGATAGACAGCAGAATAACTAAAGCTTTTATATAGAAGAAACTTTTTTCTGCTGCCAAAACACATTTATCATCTAACGCTGAAAACTAATTTTAGAAGCGAAATGTTGAAGAATTCCATTTAACTGTGCCACATTCACCACAATGAGGGAAAAAGGTTTTGGGTGTTTGGCATGAGTGTACTAGTGAATGTTTATGACTATGCTATTTACATTTGATTTAAAGCCTCCAAATTTAGCATGTCCCTCAAAATATTGGGTCATTTGTTTTAGTTGATTTCTACATACATTGAGACGAGCAAAATAAGGATTATAAGAATTATTCTGCACTTCCAGCTGGCTCCATTCCTCTGGGTGCTCTGGAATAAACTCACAGTCAAAAAAACATCCTTCAGGTAAATGACTCTAAACTGCCTTTATTGTGAGCTAGAGAACGCTGTATAAAGAAAATACAATGAGTGCGGAAAGACCCTTAATTTAAAATAAACCTCTTTCATTTCTTTATTGCAATAAAGATGTCTTCACTGCAGCCAATCATTGTTCAGTCTGAACCCAATGTAAACCAGATCAATTTTTGACTATCAAACATACGTCTAACATGGAACAATCATGATTCGTCCATCTTTTTAAAAAACATTGGTAGCCAATTGTGGAGTTATTCAGGCTATTATTATTACTATTACTACTACAGATACATTTTTACATCAAGAAATTACAATTATTTACAATCCAACATCATTTGAATACAGAGCTAAAATTAGTGTTGTGACATTCACGAACGAATTAAATCTTTTGAACGGTTGATTAATATGAACGGTGGGAGCCGTACTCCTCTGGGGGGAACCTTGGCAACCCCATAGCTGACGCTGTCATGGGGGTGCGGGTGAACTTGGAGGAGCCATTTGTTCCTAAGAATGAAGACTCTTTGGTGGGACAGTCAGGTAGCTGTGTATCGAAGACTTAGTAAACTAGCGGCTAAGAAGCTTTGTGTTGTGGCCACATCAGTGCCTTCAGAAAGAAGTTTCTCCAAAACTGGACAAATACTCACAGAGAGGAGAAATCGCCTCAAGCATTTCAAAAGTGAGAACACTTGTGTTTCTCAATTCGAATTTGCAGAAAGAAAAGAAGGAGAGAGAAACCATAAAGACTGGAACTGTTTTGTCATTTTGGAAATAGTAGTAGGTCATTTTTTTGTTTAGTCTTATTTTGTAAGTGAGTTTATATAGTTTTAAAATATTGTTTATTAGTTTTTCAGTATTGTTAAAAATGTACATATGTGGAAATTTTGCTACTAAAGGTTTTTGCGTGAAACTTTATTTAAGCCTGCTTTTTTTCTTTATTTATAAGTATTTAGGTGTAGCATTAAATAACAAGTCAAAGTAGTTTTACACACATACATTTTATACAAAGGGTAAATAGTGATCTAACTGTCAAAACAGTAATTTGGCAGTGGAATATTTATAAAGAATCCATATCAGACTTTAAAAGTCCACATGTGTCAAATATAGTAATAATCCATATTTCAAAGTCAAATATTGGTAAAAAAAAATCTCAGCCCATCATTCCTGTAATTATTTACAGAATAAAAAAAAATTAACCCCAGGCTGGGGTCAAAAAAAGTAAAAAAATATAGCTAAAAATGGTGGTTGGCTAAACATATTTGACTCTGCCTCTTTACTGTACTGTCTGTGTATGCCTAGTTCTCCTGTATTTAAAGTAGACTCTAACAGCAAATATTGTGTAAAGAGCATTTTTGAATACAAATCAGCAAGCAGACAATTTCATAAGGTATTTTATTTTAAAAAGTTGCTTTCAGGAGTGTGTCATCTGGACCCCCAATTTTGTGAGGGGAAGGAGAGGAAGGTGGGAGGGCTCGAATTTGGCCCAAACTAAATATTGAAGAGGTTGTGATGATGTAGCCATTCCATCTTTTTGTACCTCATCATCCTCTGAGCCAATTACTGTTATTTTAGTTTACAAACAGAATCTTGTATTTTATGTTTGTTTTGTATGATATGTGAATTGTGTATTCCCTATTTTAGATTTTGTATGTGTTTTAATGTGCAAGTGTCTGTATAAGATCTGCAGATGTGATGTAACCTGATTGGCTATCCAGGATCAGTCCATCTTCCAGGGAAAAGGGGACATTTGCATCATGTAAAGGCAACGTTTATGTATTTGCAATTAACATTCCATGATATTGATTTATTGATGTGTAAATGTGTGACTTTTACCCAGTAGAGTATCATTTTGATTGTGTGCTATGTTTATGTTGCTTGTAGCTGTGTAGTCAAGTAACCCCCATGGTTGGTTTCACCTAATAATAGGAAGTGTATAAAATGGCTGCTATTAGACTGTAAAAAAAGGGGCGGTGAGCATGGTGAAGCCATACCAGAGCTCTGGAAACTTAGAGTTCGGGAAAAAGACTGAGAGAAAGAGTCTCCTTCTGGATTAGCTGAACTGTTGATGGACTATACAAGGCTGAATATTGATGCCCTGCTCAGCTATTAGTTAGCATAGGGTTGCTTCTGCTCAAACCTTCGGAGAAGATCACACTACATGACAGAGGTTTATAAGGAATTTAAGGAACACAGTACACAAATGTTCCCTCAGGAGTATGTCACCTGGACCTTTTAACATGATTGTGAGCAGTAGATAAGAAAGAATAAGTCTAGCTGATCAGCTTAGATTTGAATTCCCCAAAATATGCCTAGACAGCTGTGAGACATAAAACCCAATAAACTTGTGCTCTGTATAAGCATAAGCCCTATAGGCGCATAACTTGAAACTCGGTAGTGTGCTTCCAGTATCCAGGTCCTCTGGGACGTGCTGCCATGGGTTTAGCCTGTTATCAAAAGAAATCGATACCAGACCACGGCACAAGTTAGTGGGCATCCCTTTCAGAGACCAATTACTGTATGGGTGACCCTTAGGTGCATAACTTGAAACTCTCGGAAGTGTGCTTCCTGTGTTAGGCCTGGATTTATGTGTTGCAATCCTAGGGGTCAAACACCAAGGTGCTAGGCTATGATCAAAAGAAAGAAATACCATCATAATCGCTGTATAAGACGCACCGGCATATAAAACGCACCCAATTTTAAATGAGGAAGATCTAGAAAAAAAATTTTCTGAACCGAATACTGTAGTAACATATTTTATATTAACTGTGTAAAAGTTAACAGGAGTTTAAGAACAATTATATGCCAAACATGAACAGTCAGTAAACAGTAAAAGTAACAAAAAAAGGCTGTAATGTTTTTATTCGAACCCCAATAATTCCTCTTCGTCACTGCTATCAGAAATGAGGAAGGACAGAATTGTCATCACTTTCTTCCTCACTGGTGTCAAATAAGATGTTGTCTTCTGTTCCATCCAAGGCATTACTAAGGCCACACTTCTTCAATGATTTTATAACAATGTCCTCCATGGAGTCCTACGCGCTATGGTAGGATCGACGAGCAGAGTTCAGCGCGCACCGCCTGGTGTACAAATATAGCCGACGGCTCCGGAGTGTGATGGGAATTTTCCTATATAATACTACCATCTAGTTGTCATTTAGAGAAATGTAATTTGAGAAACTTTTAAGAGCACACGTCATACTTCAGTCCCGCCCTGAGAGGCTCGTGGTTCTTCTTCCAATGCGGATAACACGTGTGTAGGAAATACATTGAGACTGCTAAACCTTTACAATAAATAGCCGCATTTGCTGTGTTCTCTCTCAAACGGTCTCCAGTGTTTATTATCAATTGAGAAGGTATATTTTTTACCATAACAGGAGCTAGGCTGAAGCTGCGGCCTCTCTTACGCCTCTCCTACGGCCGTGACCGCCCTCCGCTCCGTGGCGCTCTGCATTCGCCGTATAAGACGCACCAACTTTCCCCCCTCAGTTTTGGGGAAGAAAAAGTGCGTCTTATACGGCGAAAAATACGGTAAATGGGCAACTCTTCCATTGAATACGTTAATTGGGTCCACCCTATAGGTGCATAGTTAGGTATTCAGAAGTGGGCTTCTGGAATTGGGCCTGGGTTTGAATGTAGTAGCACCTAAAGGGCTGCCAGGTCTTTTGAAGGACTGATAACAGTCCTAATTATCTACTGTCAGTGTTAGGGCAAAGTCGACCCTAGGGTGTTAAACTTCTACTTCAGTGTATTCTGGTATCGGACCTGTATTAAGTGGAAACTCTGTTTGCCAGAATGACCCTATGAGCTGTTTTCAAACAGTCAGTATCTGAAAAAAAATGCATTTGTATAGAATGTCATGAGCATTGGTAAGCAGAGTTTCATATTTGGATGATTGGCAGCATTTAATGCCTTTGAAGTTTGGGCACTGGATATCACTGGGGAAAGCCATGTAGGAATTTATGGAAGAGTTGTATTCCACTGCGGTGGCTTTCTGTGGCTGATGGAATTCCTGATTGGGTCAGCTTGTGGAGGGAAACTGGTGTAAGTGGTTTGGGCAGAAATGTGAGGAATATCGGGAGCCGTTTGGGGAAAAGGCTGGCCAAGGTGCAACCCATGAGAAAGAGGGAGCAGCTGAAGAGTTTCCCCAGAGACTAGGGAGGCTGAGGGAGGGGTAGCAGAGAAGTGACAAGTGCCATCTTCCTCCTGTGGCCACTCAGCCTTCTGGGAAGTTGAGTCCGTCTGCTGTAATGACGTGAGTGGTATCTTCTTTACAGTTGTTATGGACGGCAAAATGCATGATGAAATCAGAGATGCAAAGAGACCACAATTCTTGATCACACAAGAATTCTCAATAAGAGAGATGAGACGCAACTGATGCAGGTAAGTCACATGAGGGTATTATGGCAGATTTGAACTGTCCTCATGTGCATTCTCTGATAATAATGGTAGTTGCATATCATTCATTCATTTTCGAATCCGCTTATTCTCTTTCAGGGTCACGGGGGTCTCCAGCGCACATTTGGCGAGTGGTGGGGGTATACCCTGGACAGGTCGCCAGTCTATCGCAGATATTTTTTGGAAGAAATGTCTGTCTTTTTCTGTGTAAACAAACCAGTTGTGCAAAAAAATCTTGTGAATTAGCATATACACAAGTGAAAACTGATTGGGTTTGAAATACAAAGAAACATTGAACAATGCTTACAATAATATGTGTGAACATTATTCCCACTTTTTGTTTCCATTTACATTTTTGAACTGTTAATGGCTCTTAAAAGTTTATGATGACATTCACGTGAGACTCTGTAGCAAAATCAAACCTCCACACCCAGAGTTTAGTTTACTCCAAGCCACACCCAGGAGACAGAAGAAGAGATAAAGCATGGATGGGATCTCACCAACACACCTGTCTTTGAAAGGAAATCTCTAGTTCGGACTAACTCTGACATAAACTGGTTTGTCTCATCTTGCAATCACACATACAGCTCTGATCATCAGATACGCTTTCCGGCTCGTCTTTCACCCCAAGTGTGTCACTTATATAGGACAGCTGAACCTTTAGAAACTAAATACAACCTATACAGACCCCCCTCTCTATTATTCCCCAAGGAGCTGTCACAGAATACAGGAAACTAGGACGAAAGACTGAAAGAAAGTAAGTGTTGGTTTCAGAATTTGTTCAGAGAAATCTGAATTTATATTAGACTATCAGGCTATTTTTTAATTATTTATTATTTAATTTAGACTATTTTTATATGGGACCAATTTCAGATCAATGCTTTCTAAGTAATCAAAAAATGAGATATAAGTGTCCAAATCTTTATTTGCCTGTTTTACGCCAATTTGGCAACAAAAACAAACTTAATAACAAATAAAAGGCATCAAGAGTGTGTATTAATATTCGGATGCTGCCTATATTTAACTCAACACAGCTCAAATGACTGAAAAATCAGAAGTAGCAAAGAACCGTATTTTCTCCATATAAGACGAACCCAATTTTAAATGAGGACGATCTAGAAAAAAAAGATTCTGAACCAAATACTGTAGTAAAATATTTTATATCAACTGTGTAAAAGTTAACAGCAGTTTAAGAACAAGTATATGCCAAACATTTAACATGAACAGTCAGTAAAGCCACCGTTCAGATCGTTCCATGGGTCAGGAGTCACAGATCGGATCTACCGTATTTTGGATCAGTAAAAAAACAACAAGACAAACATACCGGTACGTTTTTTTTTTGCCCCCACTCGTCACTCTAAAGTCCACCATTCGTTATCACCATCACTGTTCCAGTGCAACATTGCCCCAACATTAGTAATACCGTAATAGCCAGTAACATTGTCACCGCATTACTAATAATAGCTAAAAAGATTGCCCCTACATTAGTAATAATAGCTGGCACAATGCAGCTGCTTACCTGCTCCTTACAACCCGCGCTATGGTAGGATCGACGAGCAGAGATGGGCGATGGCGTCAGCGCGCACCGCCGGGTGTACAAATATGGCCGACGGCTCCGGAGCTAGGCCGCAGCCGCAGCCTCTCTTACGCCTCTCCTACGGCCGTGACTGCCCTCCGCTCCGCGGCGCTCTGCATTCACCATATAAGATGCACCAACATTACCCCCTGAGTTTTGGGGAAGAAAAATTACGTCTTATACGGCAAAAAATACTGTAATTGTAAATTACTCCAAACAGAAGCAACTTGGCAAAAACATGCGGCACGGTGGTGTAGTGGGTAGCACTGTGGCCTTCCAGTTAGAAAGTTGTTGGTTCTAGGTTCGGCGATGACCTTCCTGGAAGGAGTTTGCATGTTCTCCTTGTGGTTGTGTGGGTTTCCTCCGGGTTCTCCAGTTTCACACGCCCAAAAACATGCTGTAATTCCCCTAAGGTGTGAATGTTGCCCTGCAATGGACTGGTGATCTGTCCAGGGTGTACCCCCTGCCTCTCGCCCAATGTGCGCTGGAGGTATGTTTATATGTAAACATGTGTGTAGGTATGTACAAACTGCAAAAACTGTACTGCATGAACTGTAATGAGCTTGTATGGTATATTCAGGTAGGTATTTCCCCACTTCTGAATTTTTCCCCCTCGCCTATATTTTTCACCCCCCCCCCTTTTTTTTAATACCCTTTTTTAAATTCACAGCTAACATCCAGAGGAGTAAACACCACATGATATGTTCACTCCGGTGGAGATAACAAAACTCAAGCTCTTAAGCAGGACAGGACAAGGTAAAAAAGAATGTGATGTGTGTTGGGAATCACCTGAATGTGTGTCTCAAAAAAGCTCATCTTGCATCTCGGACCAAAAGTTTTCAAAAACGCAGAAGTTTGTCACTCTGTCTTGCTGTGGCGCCATTACGAATTTGACCCTTCTTAAACGTATGGGGATAAATGTACTTGTTACTCTACCTCTCACATACTTCATCCAAATTATGTAAAAAATGTATGGAATGTTGAGCTTACCCCTCTGACCAAATTTACATGCTTATGTGATAATACACTCATAGCGCCACCTGCTGGCTGTATGAATAGCAAGGAAAATCTAGGTATTTGTGGCTGTTTCTCTTCGTACTTCACTCAATGTACATAAAAAATATGTAGCATCATGAGCCAGTGATTCTGAAGGGATTATAACACTGTTATAGCGCCACCTGGTGGCTTTATGAATTGCATTTTGGTGTACTTTTATGGCCTATACAAAACAGGTCTTGACAAAAATAAGTGAAAAAAACAATAAAGTTTAGGGGGCGGTGTTTTCAGCTCCCGCGGAAACATCGTGCGGGGGCCCGCCCATCACTGTTTGCAGCTTTAATTTTTATTTGTTCGTCAATGAAGAATTCTTTAAATATCATCGTTTTGGACTGTGGATGCACATATATCCAGAGGAAGCCCATGCAAGCATGAGGAGAACTCTATTCAAATGATCCCCTACACTTGTAATGCATGGGGTGTCCCGGTGCCTAGGAATATGTCATCAATCTTAGCCTAGACATATGACTGACATATGGTGCTGAATCTTAATATCAGTTACATCACAAAGCAAACACCTGTTGAACAGAGCCTGAAGGGCTTTATAGACCTAAAGGACATGGTTGGTTTTGAGTGCCCATATTGTCAAATGCCTTAACATGCTTAAGCTTTCCAGCTGCACATGCACACACTAGGCTATTTATACAGTTTCCTTTTATTTATCCAGTGCATTGTTTAGCGTACATCTGCTACAGTCGAGAAACACAAAAGATGAGCTACATAACACACACGCACACACATACACATGCTCATTAGTATGCAAGAGCAGTTTTGTTTTTAAAAGTGGTTTACACCAGTGTAGATGGTGTATTATCCACTTGAAGATAAGAACTACAGGAAAAAAGTACATGATCTTGCTCAGTATTTTATGCAATGCACACAAAAACCTCTCAACCTTTCAACCTTGTGGGAGAACACAATGATTGCAGCGGATTTACAAATATATAAAGTCTGTGCTATCTCAGTATGGTAAGCACTGTTTGCAAAATAGTGAAAGTGTTGACCAGGTTTACTATGCTATATTGAAGCCAAGGGAAGGGTTTTCACTCTTTTGGGAAACAGGTCACAGACACTACCATTGTTTTAGCTGGATTACAGTATCAGGCTGGACAGGTTACTAATGTTATTTTTAAACACACTTGCTCAAGACAATATCCTTAAATATTCAAGGACAGTTTGAGAGTAGTTGGCTTGATGAGGTGGTCTGAACACAACTGACTGCATAACCACTTAAAGCAGGGGTGCTCACACTTTTTCAGCTTGCGAGCTACTTTTAAAATGACCAAGTCAAAGTGATCTACCCACTACAAAAATGTAAAACCATCAACAAACAATTATTTTAAATTTTATTGAGAATTGACAAAACACACATAATAATTAACTATTTACATTTTTTGTAATAACCTGAGTTTAATTTGATGACTTGCACTGAATTGAATCATTAGAACAGTTGTGTGTGACCTGAATTTGTTGGTAATAGAGTGATTTTTATGGGAGCAATTGAGCTTTGATCCAAAAAATCAAGAATAAAAATGATGCTCTAATAAATTTTTCAATATTTATTGAAACTGAGTCGTGCAGTACAATATGCAGGTGAGGAGTGGCGTGTTGCTTGATTTTGGTTGTAATAGAACAATTTAGAATGAAGTTATGAAGCATATTCTGGGTAAAACATATTTTGGATCTGGTAATTTGCAGACGGTCCCTAAGCGATTCCATGTCAGCGGGTTGCTCATAGACGGTAATGTGTTTCTGCGAATGTCGAGGGAAACTTGTTTTGATAAAAAACGTTTTGTAGTTTGTTCGCTACATAACACAGATTAAAAATAGGTATTATTTGTTTACTAAGAACATTCTGGTCTCGAGCGATTGATCAGAGAAAACCGAATCCGTGAATCTGCAGATAACTGCGACGGGATGGATGATCAGACGATATTATTTCAAATTCATGCCGTGAGCACCTCGACGTAATGAGCACCCCTGACTTAAACCATAAACCATTTTAATAACATGTAATTCCAGACTCCACTTAAAGAAATTGTACAGACATTTCATGTAAAACTGTCTTTGGAGGCATTAATATTTTTCATAACATGATGTTTACATAAGCAGGGAACCGATTTAAGGGCACAGGGCAAAGAGATCAGTGGGTTGGTTGCCCCATCTGGTGATATTGTAGAGCACACTTGCCCTCTGTAACCTCTGAAGTCACATTTATCAGATCAGGTGTGAAACTGTGGAATTCTGTGTGTTTGACTACTAAGACTTTAAGGGAGTTGAGCAACTGTAGTGAACCGCAATCCATGAATCAAAGTAGCCCCAGGTTCTTCGGTCTTCCGTCAGGCTAAAGAAGAGCAGAGGGACGAAATGACAGTTTAAGCTCTTAAAAGCTTTCTTAGCAGGTGTTTAAGAAACTTTGGATCTCGCCTCTCACACACAAACACACCTCATTTCATGACCCTAACATTAACAAGATAACTATCACACTGCACACCTTCATAAGGCTTCATTACAAAATGTAGATTTTACTAAAGGAACGTCATTGGTTCCAGCATGGGTTCAGGGGGAACACTTCATCTGCGTGCATGAAGGAGTGAGAGGATAAGGATTTAGAGTAAGACTAAACAATGACTAAAATATACTGGCAGCTGTGGAGCTTTGGGACATTCCCAAACACCCAGCTATGAAAAACATTCCTTTCAGTTCAAGAAAGTTAGGCTTGTTGCTGGGTTCTCCTGAAGATAGTACTTTAGTTTCAATGTGTTCTTTCCTCCCCAGACAGGAAATAGCCATGTTTAATCACCTCAAATCACAATGTTTACTTCCTGTGGCTGTCAAGGTTTTTTGTTTGCCCTGAAGGACAACTAGGCTTTTTGATCGGTTAACTTTTTCCACATTTTCTTGACTTTGATTGATTTAAAACCATACACAATAATCTAGAAGTTTGTTTCCAAAGTGTGATTTGGTTTAAAAACTTGAAAATAATCTTCAGATTTGGGCTCTGTTCCTGTTCTGACATTTTTCATCTGTCTTTTTTTTTTTGTGACACAACTTAATATTGTGTTTTTCTGGCCTCCCTTGAAAAAGATCTGGAAAGCACCAGCTCTTATTTAGAGCAAAATACAATAGATCCATTCCACTCATTCATGATGCAATTTTTAAAAACATAGCACTAATCCTGGTTGAGTATAAACAGTTTTCTCTCTTCAGTGTCATTTTTTCATTTTAGAGTTCATTTGTGGTTCATATATAATAAAAAATTGCAAAATTGCATGGTCCAATATAGTTGGTAATGAGTAAACTTGGGTCATGCCAAAGTATAACTAACATTCACTAGTTAGTTACATGTTAGTTGGTTTATTATTTTTTTCACCAAAAAAAGAATGTAACATATATTTTTTGGAGGAGGGGGGGGGTTGATTTCATGTTATCAGAGACTCATTGTGATTATTACAGTTTGAAGTAGTGTTCATGAAAACCACTTATTGGGAAAAAAATCTTTTTCAATTGAACATTTATGGATTTATAGTATTTTTGTAGCCAAACTGTTCATATATAAGACATAATATATCTTATTATTAAACAATGATTCCCAGCGGCAAAGAAAAAACTGTATAATATTCATTTCGACAGCAGGTGGCTTCAGGTGTATGAATCAACAAAGCTTATGAGAAGAGCAATCTTTGGAGTAGAAAACTGTGAAATTCTGCTGGAAAATCTAAAGAGGATTCCGGGATTGTAGGAAAGGAGATGGTGGGTTAACTGGAGTAGGGATGTTTTTCCAAACCAAAAATGTCATGATATGCATCGTTGCTAGGTGATGATACATCCACGATACGACGACGGTCATCATATCTCATAAGATGACCTGCCAGAAGTCAAATGTCCATTCAACAATCACAAATATCTCTACAAATTATATTTAATGTAGTCTGACGTCTGACAGCACTTCGGTTTTTGGCTTCCTTTCACTGCAGTACCACAGCAACTACCACGCGGGCAACAAAGCACAACTTGATATATAGCGCGCATCTTCTTCACACACTGATCATCAATATGGTAAAAAAATAGCTTGATGGACATTCTGGAATGCTATCTTGAAAAACACATATATCACGGCAAACACACAGCTATCACAGCTGCGCTATTGAGCCTAAAGGAGCTAACTGTGTGCCAAACTTGATTTTATGACTAGCGCTGACATACTGAAGAAACAGTAAATCTTAAACCATTTACTCGCTTTCTCTCATAATCCCTTTGAGTTTGTGACTGAACAGAGCATGATTCAAAACCCAAGCTTTTTCCCTGACCAACATTCTTTTTGTCTGTTGAAGAACAAACCAATCAGGTGTGCTCCATGTGTGTGTGTGTGTAGCTAAAACTATATCTTTAGTTCCCGTTTAGAATGTTCTCACCTGATAGGACCCTGAGTTCGCCATTTTTTAAAGTCCAAATTAATTTGTGAGTGTAGGTGGATAGCAATCAGCTTGGTATTTAACTGAGCGTGACCTACGCTCATCCTACTTTCTTGCTCAGAGCTAATTTGAATCTGAAGGTTTCTTACCTTAGCATTCTAGTGTTCGCATTCCTCTGCTAGCACAGATAGCAAGCCATCGTACCACTATACCTAAACAGGAGCCTTGTACCTGTGAGAGGAGATCGCTGCCTTTATGGGGCAGTCAAGCTGGTATCTCCAGCCAGCATGGAATGCAGGTTTTAAAGTCCGTACTTCCTGCTCCCCCAAAAATCAGGCAGGTTGCAACCAATACTGGACTATAGGTGCCTGAACCGGTACCTGGCCAAGTTTTGGTTTCTAGATGCTAACAGAGCGCAGCTTTCTACCATGTGTCTGTCGTGAGGATTGGTTTGTATAGACGAGAAGGACTTTTAATTCCAGGTGGCCGTGGTCCCATACCATAGACCCTTGAGATTCTGTTTGAGGAAACTGCGTTTTACCATTTGGTCTTGCCCTCTCCCCTTGCACAATCTTGAAGGTTCAGAGGGCAGCCCTCGGCCCTGTCCGGATCCTGGACTATCATGATAACTGTCTTTTAATAGCTTCATCTCAAGACCAGTTGATCGAGCACAGGGAGATGTTGCTTCGGCACATCAGCCGTCTGGGTCTTCAGGTCATCCGATAAAAGAGCCACCTTGCACCAGTGCAGGTGATCCTCTTTCTCAAGATGGAGCTGAACTCCGTCAGGCCCTACTCGTATTGGATATCCACCTTCTGGCATCTTATGTGAACCCAAAAGCAACTTGCAAACCACTCATTAGCATACTTCCACATTTTTGTGCATTTAGACAGTCATTGACCAAGCATCATTTCAGAGGAACACACACCACGCAGCTCAGAATATAGAGCAAAAAAATAGACGCTAAAACTAAACATTGTAAAACTTCTCTAAAACATCATCCGACCACAAGAGCCAGAAGTTCAATCTGTATTTAGCTCTGAACACTGTGTGTCGAAATTCAATGGACACCATCAAAACACTCTCACTACGAAAACACACAACTCAGCATGATGAAAAGCTGGAAGTGGGGAAGAATGCTTTGCTTACACAAGGACACCCATACACAGAGAGGAATCCATGCATTCACTACCCAAAATATAACTGAGGAAAACAGGCCCTGGCCCGCTGCCCCCGGATACCATCTGACACACGAATAAAGCACCTGTGTGTCTGTCAGGAAGAGGACACAAGCTAACTCTCTCCCTGTCTCTGTCTCACACAGCAGGTTTTCCATTGATGCAAGTAGGCTAAACATGACAAAGAACACAAGTATTTATTGACTTATTCGAAATCAATGGAATTCATTTCTGTAAAACATTCATTTATTCATTTTCATACCCGCTTTTTCCCTTTCGGGGTCACAGGGGTCTGCCGGTGCCTATCTCCAGCACACATTGGGCGAGAGGCAGGGGTACACCCTGGACAGGTCACTGAACAATCACTCACACATTCACACCTAAGGGGAATTTAGATTAGTCAATTAACCTAACCGTATGTTTTTGGGATTGTGGGGGAAACTGGAGTACCCGGAGGAAACCCACACAAGCACAGGGAGAACATGCAAACTCCTTCCAGGAAGGTCACCGGTGAGCCTCAAACCGATAACCTTGTAACTGGAAGGCCACAGTGCTACCCACTGCGCCACCATGCCGCCCTTCTGTAAAACATTCAATCATAAAAAGCAGCCATGTCCATTCTTGGGTGGTCACAAGCCACATAGGTTAGCTTCACTGAAACTCTAATCCTGATTAAGATCCTCTTGCCTTGATGGAAGCTGGAGTGGTATCTGCAGTGAGGCCAATCAAAACCTTCTCTACTAGTCTAAACTTTTAGAAGACCCACAAGATAACCTTCTAACCTCCTGCAACAAGATGCAAGTTTTGTGTTAGTCATGGGTGCACAAATTGGTTGAAAAAATAGCTTTTATTGAGAACCAAATGTAGTTGATTGTAAGTGTCTTTGTGATATTAACAATACAAAGAGAGTAAAGTAATACAACCAAACAATTAAATCTTCTGTAGATTATAGTACGCTCTGGCTAATGCTGATGTGAAAGTGCATGCCACTTCAAATAGAAAGAGTCTGCACAAGATTAACTTCCATGGGAGATGTGCAAGGAGGAAACATTTGCTCTTTAAAATAAAAAAAAGAACAGATCAGATCATGTGAAATATGGAGGTGAAAGTGTGATGGTTTAGGGCTGCTTTGCTGCAAACTCACCTTGATAGACATCACTGACAAGAAGAATGTCTCCATAATCCAGCAAGCTTCACACGTATGCTGAAAAACGGTTCTTGGTGTGCGTCAAAACTCAAAATTAAAAATCAAAAATCAATCTTGTATTGTTGTTTTTATGCAACATTGAATGCAATTATTACTCATTTTAATAAACTCCAACATGACAAATTGTCATGTTTTTACAGTTTTATATATGTGTTTAATCAAATGAAGAGAAGTAAATAAAAATCTCTTCTCTTAATGATAGATTTTTCTTTTGTTTTCTTTACATGCTGCTTCCTTTTCATGGTCACAGAGTTTTGATGCTTGGACAAAAGTGCGCCCTGGACAGATCACCAGTCCATCACAGGGCAACAACACTCCTAAGTAGAATTTAGATTATTCAATTAACCTGATGCATGTTTTAATCTTATGGGGGAACCTGGAGTACACAGAAGAAACCCACGCAAACACAATGAGACTTTTTTATGTAGAAAAGGCCACTCTTGAACAATTTAAGAAAGTTGTTTTTGAATTAACATAAAGGCAGAGCAATACTTTCTTGAGATCCAGTTTGTGGGTGGCAGCTGTTCTGCAATGGGCAAACAAAAAAAAAGACAAGTATCAGAATCCCATTCAGAACTGCTATAGCAAATGTCTGACTGCAAACACAAAAAAATGCTTTTAAACAGTCTCAATCATTATGGAGAAATTGGTGTGATTTTTATTTAGAAAAACTCTTTTCTTCTAAATTTTATCTTGATAGTTCTGGTAAACCATCTTGAAGACGGAAGTATTCTTCTGGTAAGACACAGAGTTGCTGGTTAAAAACTCCTGCTTTCATTGTTTCAGTCATTTTTAAACCCACATATTATTTATTGCTTTATTATGTTTACATTGGCAAGTGACCATGGCATAAACGGTATACAGTAAACCCTTGTTTATCGCGGTAGATAGGTTCCAGAACTGGCCGCGATAGCTGAAAATCCGCATAGAAGGGACACCATATTTACAGTATTTATTTAACAGGTATTTAGTATTCAGACTTTTAAAACCCTCCCTTTACATAATACTGTTAACAAACCACCCTTATAAACTACAGATATCTACAATACGTATATACAGTACACAGGCACAAATGATAAGCAATAAAACAGTAAGTGAACATAAAAAACAGAAAGGTTGTTATGGTGCGTACTGTACAATTGTACAGTATTTTACTCACTGCGATAGAAATTTCCGGAAAATCCGCTATATATTTTCTCTTATAATATACATACATAATGGAAAAAATCTGCAAAGTCGTGAATCCGTGAAGTAGCGAGGGTTCACTGTAGTCAATGTTCAGCTATAGTTTCTACAGTATTATATGTATTTGGTGGAGGCAACCACATTCCGCTTCGTTTGAAGAATCTCGGGTTCATTAATAAAACCGTAAACGAAAGTGGGGTTAGTTTGGGCTCAATTCCTCTCAGGCTCAAGGCGGGTCAAACTTTTTAGACCTGATTACAACTCTAGTCAGAGCTAAGCACAACATATCAGTGGGAAAGAAGCAAGCACGACAGCAGGGTGGGACCTGGTTAGACAGGATGGAATAACTGCATCCTGTGCTTCCATTTGCAAACTAGCAGAGGGAACGGAGGGTGAGTAGAGATGAGCGGATACACGAAAGAATAGAGAGTTTGGACCTGCAAATTCAAGAATAAAGAGTGGGTAGCTCAGATTGCAAGGGGTTAGCGAGAAGAGGGACAAAAACAGGCCTGTAGGGGGTGGAAACCATACGAGGGCGAGACAAGCCCTAGGCACTATAGACACTTTGCCGCTTAGGAGTGTGGGAGCAGATAAATGCCTTAAGCCCAAGACGACGAAGAACCTTTTTAATCTCACTGGATGAAGTACTTGTGGTTTGGTCATGAGGCTGTGAGAGGAAGACTTAAACTGCTCAAAGGATGACCACTGACACCAAGCAGAAGGATTGCAAATGAGGCTGCTGTTCACTGAGCTCGGTGTCCAAGCACATTAATAGAGAGGTGAAGAGAAGGAAAAGAGGTACACTTGGGGAGGTTTGTGAAACAAAACCCAATCAAAATATGTGATGGATATTCACAAAGAGTGGACTGCAGCTGGAGACAGTGCTTCAAGAATCACTATGCACACTGGCTTCACTGTGATTACAGTGGGAGATAAGGAAAGACCGGTGTGTTTTCTGTGTCTACAAATGTTGGCAGTGGACAGCATGAAGCCAAACAAATTAAGGCACCACTTGACGATATTACTTCCTAATCACACTGATAAGCCCCTAGAGTTTTTCCAGCTAAAACATACAGAATATTGCCAACAATGTTAATAAAGTTGTTCTTTGTTGTAACTTTATTTCTTTCTTTAATGTTAACAAGGATACAATGTTACGCAGAGGTGTACCAATTTTATAGACAAATTCAATTAAATGGGGTTTTCTTTTTGCTAGGGAGGGGATAACAAAAAATAAGTGAGAACCACTGGTCTAGAGGGAGAGAGGATTCTCAAAGAATTAATATTGTTGAGGTCCAGTGTAAAGATTCCACAATCAGTGATGGTTTGGGGTGCAATCTCATCTCCTGGTGTTGGTCCACTGTGTTTTCTGAGGTTCAGCCATGTTGAGCTGTAGGTGATGATCCCTGATCCACGTTAAATGTTCATTCATTCATTCGTTCAGACAGTCTGTTATTTGGGTAGTAACAGTAGAGTAATCAGGATAGGATAACAGATGGAGTTGACTGCCGCTGCCATAACAAAGGAAGGAGAAGCCATATCTGTAGATAATGGGACCTGGGGGGGTGATGTTGGTTAAATGTGCAGAGGACCAAGAACTGAAACCTGTGGAGCTCCTGCAAGCAGCCGCTGTGACTTGGACACCTTGACCCTCCGGCCAATTTCAGCCAATCCAGGGTAGTGCCAGAGATGCCCTTTGATGCAAGTGTGGACAGGAGGATATGATGAAGTGTTGAAGGCTGAGGAGAGGTCTAGGAGAATGAGAACTGATGAGAAGAGTTTGCATGCCAAGTCTTAGTGCCTCCGTCACTGATAGAAGAGCAGTTTCTGTTGACTGGCATAGTTTTATATTTTCTGTGAGGAAAGAAGAAAGTTGATTAGAAATGTGTAGAAGTTAAATGGGTCTATCGTTTTCTACCTGTGAAGTGTTGAGACCCTTTTTTTATTAGTAGAAGTGACCCAAGCTTCTTTGAAGGAGTCAGGGAAGGTGCCCGAGGCTAGAGATGAGTTGAT
The DNA here is from genome assembly GCA_007224835.1 of Danionella cerebrum. Classification (NCBI taxonomy): domain Eukaryota; kingdom Metazoa; phylum Chordata; class Actinopteri; order Cypriniformes; family Danionidae; genus Danionella; species Danionella cerebrum. The sequence goes on from SRMA01026751.1 coordinate 183,574, forward strand.
GATGTGAGTGAGAGGTGGTACAATGGTAGGTAAGATGGGAGAAAGTGAGAAGGTACAGGATCTAGTGGACAGTAGGCTGGATGCGCTGAGAGGAGATGTTTTGAGATTTGAGGTTCTGGGAGTTACGTAAATGAGAGAGGAGAGTTGTGTATGTGTATCTGGGTGACCGAGGCGGTGAACTGCCGATGGTGAGAGTATTCTGGGTAAAGTGCTAGGTGATCAGCTGTGAGGGAGGAGTCAGCCAGGGGTTTGGGAGGATGGAAAAGAATTGGTTCTGTAGAATTCTTGGTAGTATGACGCAAGTAAAGACGGATAAGTAGCTAGATCTGTGTTACTCTTTGATTTCTGCCATTTCCTCTCTGCAGACCGAAGGGTGGACCTCAGTTTCCTTAGAACGCTTGATGACCAGGGATTGTAAGAGGACTACTTAGGCGTTCTGGTAGTGAGCGAACATTGCTTGTCGAGATATAAAGTTTGATGAGGTGATGGAGGATGTTGACTAGAGGAGCGGTCGGATGGACAATGCTCGGTAGTATCAGCTTGAATGTGATGAAGTGGTGAGAAGTGTGCAGTGGTGTCTCCACAGGGGAGCAGTTTGATGTGTTGATGAGGTCCAAGTGGTTTCCTGACTTGTGTGTGACAGTAGTAGTCAGATCCACGTTGAAGGAAGTCCTGAGGGAATGAAAGTCTCTGGCATAAGGCTTGTTCAGGTACATGTTGAAGTCCCAAAATACAATTAGTGGGCTGCATACCTTTTCAGGAAAAGGTAAACGTATACCATTCAATTCCTCAATGAATTCAGAGAGTTTTTGTCCTGGATGGTAGTAGATGGTGAGGATGTGGAATTTTGCCGGTAACCCTAACCCACTGCCTGACTTGTGACGGTCAACACACATCTTCCTTACTTGAATGGTGTGTTCCTTTGTCTTTCCCATATTGAACAGTCCCTCCAGGATTTTTTTGGGATTGTTGCGGCCTAAAATGCCAGAATTTTAGAAAATTTGAATTTTAGAAAATCTTTTTGAAAATTTGCGATTTTTTTTAGACAGATTTTTCTTAAAAGCATTGCATTACCTTATGATTTCACAAACATGTTATGAATTTTTAAAGTGTTCTTTCCTTTTATTATCTCTTTTATCTTATACCCTGGCGGCTTTCTGCACACTCTGATCACATGCAGATCTGGCAGCAGACAACCACAGCTTCCTCAGGTTCAATTAAGAAAAAAAATCATGTTTTCCCCGTAAAATATTTAGACTTTTAGGATTTTGTTGCCGCGGCGGCAGGGCTACGTCTATGTACTGGATGAAACTACCGCGTGAAAGCATGAAAAATAGCTTTATTAACTGCCCCTCTCAAACTCGCTAGCACTATTACCTTTGCCGACGCAAGTACATTTCAAATTTTATTTGTCACACACATAATCGTACACAGTATGATATGCAGTGAAATGCTTACATAACTGTTGTTGACCCTTGAAGGAACCACAAAATAGACAACCATAAAAATACAATAAAATTACAATAAATAGAATAAAATGCACAAAGATAAAATGAAATGTAGGATATATACATATGTTTATAAATAAATCTAACTGTATATGTACTGTACATAGAGTCCCAGAAAAATAACTATCTATATAAATATGTGCGTATGTAGCAGGGTTCAGAAAGTGAAATAGTGCAAAAAAATTGAGGTAGTTGCATGTGTGAAGTCCAGAGAGACCTATGTGTGCATCTGATTGAGAGACCTTATAGCCTGCAGGAAGAAGCTTCTCCTCAGTCTCTCTGTGTTGGTCTTCAGAGAGCAGAAACGCTTCCCTGACCTCAGCAGAGAGAAAAGTCCATTATTTGGATGACTGAGGTCCTTTACGATCTTCCTGGCCTTAGTCCAGCACCGCTTGTTGTAGATTGAGGTCAGGTCAGGAAGCTCAGCTCTGATGGTGCGCTCTGCCGAATGCACTACCCTCTGAAGAGCTCGTCTGTCCTGCATGGTGCTGTTCCCAAACCAGGTCACAATGTTCCCCGTCAGGATGCTCTCTATGGTGTAGGTGTAGAAGTTCCTGAGCACCCTAGCTGGCAGTCTGAAGTCTCTCAGTCGTCTGAGGTGGAAAAGACGCTGTCTGGCCTTCTTCACCACGGTGTTGATGTGACAGGACCATGACAGGTCCTGCGACAACTGACAAAAGCAAACCACCACAAACCTAGTTTTACAAACGTTATCAAGTTTTGTTGTTTCCCTTGTTCCTTTCGCTGCTTGCGATTGGATTTGTGGGCAACAGCTTCGGTGATAGTCACCTGCCGTGTCGGCTCTTGCACGGACATGCTTCTGGCATGTTTTGCTGTAGTAAAGTGTCAGTCAAGCGAGGTTTTTTTTGTGTTCATTGACAATGTTGCATACAGAGCAAAAGAGTTTCCCTCCACTTTCATGGAGAACATTGGGGAATTGCTTTGCACGGTCTTTCGCAGTGATATTCGTAGGTAAGTGTGCTGTATTTGCGCTCATGCTGCTTTCTCTGATAAGGAAGTCCTGTGTGAAAATAATGCCGCGTACAGTGACAGACCAAACTTATTGGTCGAATTTGCGGTAAATTGCAAGGCCGCAAATAAATCGCGGGGATTGGCTGAATTTGCGTGAATTGGCGCGATGGCAACATCTGGAGGGACTGATTGAAGAGTGAATAAGAAAAATGGCCCCTGTGTCACGTCATATTTATACCCCAGGGAAGCAGGAAGGGATAAATTACTGGTTAAATGTTCCTAGATACTCTGATGGAACTTGTACACAACTGTAGACAAAAATACTTTAACTACATGTATTTTCTAGGAATTGTTAGGGTTGCCAAACATTGTGGAACAGGTTATTTTAGGAAAAATAATTAGTTGTAAGTCGGGGATTTTTATCTCCCCTTAAAATTCACTTTAGATTTAACTTATATTTTTTTATACATTTTTCAGTGTGACAATATGCTTCTGCAATAAAAACTGAAAATATTTTAAGACTTTAAACAAATCTTAACCATGGGTGACAATAATTATGGGGGGCACAGTATAATTAACATTGAAGCGGTTACTAGTGACTTCATTGTACAACCCTGATATCAACCTTTCATTGTTATGTGTTTTCTCACTTTTTATAACATTAATAAAAACATTACAAAGGTGTTCATCTCACATGCAAACACATCCTTTTTTTTGCAATACAAACTCCTGCAAAACTATAAATAACATTTCCTCATTAATGGACAAAATCACAACAGGATGTGCAGTTTGTGTGAAATCAGATTGATGAGGTTCTGACAGATGGAAGCCTTGATTGTTGACAGCTGCTCTCCAGGTCCTTCCTTTTCCACAGAAACACATCCTCTTTCAAACATTTGTGATGAAACCGTCACACATGAGTAGTGCAATGTTTTATCAAAAACAAGTTCAATGAACCTAATGCGTTCAACAAAGAGACTGTGAAATGAAGCAAGCAGGAAATATGTTCTGTGTATGTGGCTTTCCAAAATGTGCTGCTCTGTTTGACGCAGACAAAACAAGACAGACTAGTGAAAGTGCTGTCCTGAAGTGCCCTATTGCGATGACTTTTTAATGTGTTTTAGCAAGATATCACACACTTCTTTCCACCCTGATGATCATTGGTACCAAGTCAATCACACAAATGTGTCTCTTTTTGATCAGTGATACTGGTTCTGGTGATACATTTTTAAAAAAAATGTTGCTAGATTTTTTGGTAAGTGAAATTTTGTTGCAAAAGTTTTATTGAGCATGTTGTTATCATTTACAATATCATATGAGTGCTAGCCAAGGCAATTAACAAGGCTGGAACCGATGTTTCTAAAAGCCCGCTCCTGTGGAATGAGGACCCAGATGTGAGGAGATAAACGGAACAAAAACAGATATTTATTGTCCAGAGTTCTTAAAGGCAAAAACAAGCCACAGGCCAGACAAGCCAGAAAAAAAATAAACTAAAAGAAACTGGTGACAGGAAAACAGTTCAGTGCCAAAAGGAAACTCTGCGTCCAAGCAACCACCGACCTTGGATAGAGAAGAGACTGTGAGGAATCCAGATGGAAAGACCACAGACCCAACAGGACTAGACTGGACTGGATCGGTGCAAGCACAGACTGTAACCTGAGAGACAGGTAAGAAGCTGCACGCTATGTATGGAGTAGAGTAAGTAATAATCCGACAAAGCAGCTAAAGAGAAGCGCTTCTAAATAGGCAGCGTACTTAGAGCGCATCTGCAGCAGATGAGCCCTAATGAGGCAGCTGAAGATAACGATGAGCCACACCCAGAAAAAGAAAAGAATAACTAAAGAACAAAGACTAACAGCCGGTTTCAGAGTTGCATGTGACTACCCAAATCGCATGTTGGGGCACGTGTGACAATCGTACAGTGTGAAGTACCAAAGAGTCACAGGGGAGTCGAAGGCAGGTCGTGAGATATTTGGTTTGCTAAGTATCTGGAGCTGTCTGCGAGTCACAATCACGTAAAATGTTTTCTGATTGGAAATAACATCAGTGATTGCCTGCAGCCAATGAGAGGTCTTGCTCTTTGATCTGGTGAACTTGTACTGTTTTCAAAAAATTTGTTGTGAGAACTTGGTTGCAAGACACAGACAGTTCTCTGTGAGCCTGGTGTTTCAGAAACTGGGCTGTCAGTCTCCTAGCAAATTTGTATTACAACAACTTCCTTGTTGCTGCAGCCTCGCAGAAGGAGAAACTCAGAATTCTTGCCATACGGGTTGATACCATCTCTGAACATTAGCTTCAGATAGTTTTTTTATGTTGCATTCATCACAAAACCATCAACCACACAATTCATCACAAAACCAAAAAAATAAATGGAAAATGCTGAAGCTAAATCTATAGCTTTTTTGTCTATCCTTTAAGGACAATTGGCTGTTATCTTCTACAAGAATGGATAAAGTGATTCATCAGTTCAGAAACATAGCATCCACAGGTAACAGGGCGCTTAGAGCATACTGATTTGGTAACTCAGCTCCTGAGAGAGGCAAAGGAGAACAAGGGTGATCTGGTGTTGCAGTGGCAAAGCCCCCTCCAAATGCCTACAGCTCAATGCCCACAAGCTTGTGGCTGAATCCCCGAAATGACAATGTTCCAGTCAAAGTAAAGGACAATGTCTAGAATTACTATAGGTAATACAGAATGAGGGTAACAACATTGGAGTGGCACAGATTAGAGAAGGGGATCATCTGCAGAGCCACAGTGCAGAGACCCCAAATCAAGGTCTGGGATTTGCCAACCACTAATCTTTGCCTTCATGGGTGATCTGAGAGACTATACTGGTCTCAGGGAGCAGATTTATCCGGGCAGTCCTGAAGGAGGTAGATAAGATCTAGGACATGCTGGAGAGACTATTTCTCCCAGCTGGCACGGGAATGCCTCTGTCATCCCTGGATGAACTGTGTCCGGGGAGAGGGATGTTTGGTCATCCCAGCTTAGACTGCTACCCCTGTGTCCCAGCTCTGGATAAGGAGAAAAAGAAGCGAAGAATACTTCTCAACGAGTTCCCAATCATCACCATCTCAAATCGGAAAGGCGAGTCAGTCAACATCTAAGGAGGTGGTTAGAACTGCAAAGGGGAGCTTCAGCAGTATTGTCCTCTATGGAAGCACCTGCAAACTGACTCCTCCTGAGATCCATTGAGGAGGTGTTCAAACATGTGTATTACATGTGGGCAAGGTGTTTCAATTCCTTGAGTCAGTGGATCCAAAAGTGTCAGTGACATGAGTAAAAGTGAAGACAGGCAGAAAAGTGGCAGTAGCGGGGCAGGCAGTTTCTTGACACAGCAAGGTGCCTGGACAAAATTGGAACAATTTGTGGACACAAAAGGCACATACTAAGGGATGCTAAGAGAGATACTAAGGGTGTCCTGATCTGGTGCTCAAGACCATCGTATGGAGCATCTTGAGTGCCATTACTAACTTGCAGAGGTGGAAAGAGTAATAAAATATGCTACTCAAGTAAAAGTACTGTTACTTCAATAAAATTTTACTCAAGTACAAGTAAAAGTACTGGCCAAAAAATCTACTCAAGTAAAAGTAAAAAGTAACTCTTCTAAAATTTTACTCTGAGTAAAATTTACTGAGTAATTTTTTTTATTTTTGAACAACAGTGGTGGGTGGGTGATTCTAGTGTAGATGGAGATATAAATTTAAGCTGGTTGTTTTTAAATAAGGAAACAACTTTACAAATTAAAGTGCAATAAAAACAAATAAATAAAATACAATAAAAATAATAAAATAACCATTTAAAACATTTAGGGAAGTCATTTTAGCGTAAATGATCCCATAAACATCACAATCACTGAATATGGTGTAAACTGTGACTCAGCAGAGCATCCTTTTGTTAAACAGTAAAACAGTAATGAAAAAGTAAGTGATAATGGGTCAGAGACATTCAAGCATTTATGAAAAAAAAACTGTGCCATTGTCAGATAACAGACCATTCTGTCTACTAATAAAAAAAATATTGTTTAATGACCTTTACTCATCATAAAAATAAAAACATTGTTTATTTCAGTAGCAGTCCACGACTTGAGTCTACTCCAGGTTATCCACTTTCAGAGCCCAAAAAATGTTTGATAAGCAACATTGTTTGGATTTAAGGGGTTTCAAATCTTCAAATCAAATCAACACTCTTAATTTTAAGATGTAAAGGGAGTGTTTTACTTCCATTTAAATGGGAAAACCCCACAAACAGACTAACATTGCTAAAAGTGGAAAGCACGAGTTAAAGGCCTCTTTAAATGTGACACTAGAGAGGAAATATGCTTGTATGGAAGGGCAAACAAAAGACTAAAGACGAATTTCTCTCTCTTGTGGGGCGCTGACCTCTCTGAGCACAACAGGGGAAAGGTTGTGACCTCTCTCTGTGAGACAGGTGAAAGGTCTTGACCTATTCTTGCGGCTCTGAGGGTTTGGAAGAGGGTCACAGGTGAACCCCACTGGGTCAAACACAATGAAGACACACCCCTCTCAAGCTACATCTGTCGAGCCAATCTCCTCAGAGGAAAGCGCGATGCGAACCAATCAGAAAACACTAAAGCACCACACCAGTCAACTTTCACATCACAAGAGGTTTAGAAAAGGCTTTTGTCTGCACTCATTGGAAGTTTATTTCTTTCAGCCTGATTTGCAATGATAATGTAATGAAGACAAATTTTGGCCTTAATTGGTCAAACATAATACCATCTAATGAACGTACTAAACAGATTTTACAGTGCATCTGGAAAGTATTCACAGAACTGCATTTTTGCCGTTTTTTTATGTTAAATACAATATATAACATGGAACAATGAAGAGTAGTCCTGAAGCAACTCCTTGAATGTGTGCTTGGAATCATTGTCCTGCTGAAATATTAACTGAAACCCCAGTATTTGAAATTTTGAAACATCCACAAGGCAGCAAGCCACGCGTGGAATGGGCCCTCAAATGGAGATAGCATGGCATCTCACACACCTTATAAGTGAGCAGGATAGTCATGATCCAGTGGGTTTACCTGCTGCTTGGAGACAGCTCACCCCCGACGCTGGCTTCCAAATTGTATGAAAGCTGCTGAGAGTTGGGAACTCCTGGGTTTGGAACCCGTAGTGCCGGGACACTAGACACAAGAACCCCGGGCTGGATCTGCCTTCCCCAAAAGCAGAGCTTGCAGGGTCACCACCTGGTTCAGTTGGGAACAGATGGGACCTTGGGCATGAATCAGACTGGTCGATGGACAGTGGGTGGAGATCTCTGACCCTCTTGAGGGAGGCCGGTGCCAGCAGAAGTGCGGTCTCCAGTTAGAGTACGCTCTAAGGGCTCAAGGGGGCCCATCAAAAACCAACTCCACTTCCCAGCTTAGCAGGACCTCATTGAGGGGGCTGGTGTGTGGTCTGGATTCCTTACCATTGCGGTAGGGTCCAGAACAGGTACAGGAGAAAGACTCTCATTCAGAACTGCTCATGGCACCCCATCCTGTCAAGGAGGTGACCACTGTCTACGACCTTACACCTCGGGATCCCACTGAGGGGAACGCCTGAACGAAGGAAGGCTACGAATCTCCAGACTCTTAGGTGGAGGAGACAATGATCTGTCAGAAACAGCAGAAGATCTCTCAATGCCATGCCCAACTCGGAACTCAAGAACGAAGCTATAGCTTTAGTGGTCTCATATGCCCAAGCCCGAGTGTAATCACCATGGTCCACCGAAAGTCATGCCAGCATGTTCTCAGAGTCCAATTCCATTCAGTAAAAAGAGATGATTCACGTGGGGGTGAGGTGGCTCTTCTTTCAGGTGACCTTCATACCCAGACGGTCCATGTGCAAAAAGCACCTTGTTCTTGTGCTCGATCATCTGATCTTGTGATTGATAATAATCGCCAGTCATTGAGATACAGGATCCAGATTCCTGCCTGACAGAGAGGGGCGAGGGTAGGGGTCTGCCCATACTGCTGGGAGGTGCCTGCCTGTCTGTCGCTGGGCTGTCTGTTCATTCAGTGACCTTCCTGGAAGGAGTTTGCATGTTCCCCCTGTGCTTCCGTGGGTTTCCTCCAGGTACTTCGGTTTCCCCCACAATCCCAAAAACATGCGGTTAGGTTAATTGAATCATCTAAATTCCCCTTAGGTGTGAATGTTGCCCTGCGATGGACTGGCAATCAGTCCAAGGTCTGCCCCTGCCTCTCGCCTCTCGCCCAATGTGCACTGGAAAAGCTGTACAACTGAAAAATGTTCGAACTGCAAAAACTGTACTGCACAAACTGTAATGAACTGATATGGTATATTCAGTTAGGTATTCTTCCCACCCTTGAATCTTTGCCCCCTCATCAAAATCTCTCATTCCCTTTTCCCTTAAAAAAAGATTCATATATTTATAGCTTCCGTTCAGAGGAGGAAACACCACATAATATATTCACTCCCTTGAAAATAACAAAGCTGTCCAGCTAAAACGAAGCACCTACCCTCAAGCTTTAAAGCAGGACAGGACAATGAATTGCGTACCAGCTCGAATGTCCAAAAGGGCAGCGATCTCCTCTCATAGGAATGAGGCTCCTGTCCGGGGGACAGGGGTGTGAACCATGCGTCGAAACCTAGGGGGCTTGTGAATGAACTGAAATGACAGGAGGTCGGGTATATGAAAGAGATGCAAATGAGTAGTGGTGCTGTGAAATCCAAATTTAATAACTTGTACGACTTCCATGTGCTTTAAGGACTGCATCTCTGCGGTTTGGAGAGGATTCATACAATTTATTGATCAAGTCATCAGGATTAGCAAAGAAAGTAGCCTTGGAAGCCTCCCAGAGTTCATCAATTATTACAAACATTATTACAAAAGCTGTTGAAATCTATTTCTTTAGAGATTTTAGAGTCCTCTTCAAAGCAGAAGAATGTTTTTGGTGCCTTCGACCAGGCACAATACCATCTTTAAGCTTTGTTTGTGCTCTGACGTGTTCAGTTGACTATAAAACTGTATACTTTCCAAATCATATCTAACCAAATGAACAAAGTGCTGGTGGATTCCAATTAAGCTGTGGAAACATCTGACCAGGGGAAACAAATTACACTTCACATTAATTTTAAACACAAAATTTTTATTTTTTTTATTAAGTCATGTTATGAAATTATGTTCTGTTTATGGAGTAGTATTGAAATATGAGGGAAACATACATTTTTTTTACATTACTAATTAAAACGTGCTAAAGTTTGCTTAGAAAAATCTGTTTCTGTTTCATGCAGCAGTGTTTTTGGTGATGTGTTCTTTTAAAGTTGCTGTGTTCGAGGTGTCTAGACAAGACCTTTTAAATTACAGGCCTTCAGATCACACATCTTCAGCCTTATAGCGGAGCTTTCCAATAAAATAATCACCAGCTCAGCAAGCTGCAGACTTACAAGAGGGTTTATGTAATATAGAAATAAACTCTAATGGAAAGTGAATGAAGCTGGCTGCAAAAGTAAGGACATCCAATAGATATTTAAAATCGTGAAATCTAAAAGAAAAGTTTGCATGTGTCACAACTATGTACCGTATTTTTCGCCATATAAGACACACTTTTTCTTCCCCAAAACTGAAGGGGAAAAGTTGGTGCATCTTATACGGCGAATGCAGAGCGCCACGGAGCGGAGGGCGGTCACGGCCATAGGAGAGGCGTAAGAGAGGCCGTGGCTTCGACCTAGCTCCTGTTATGGTAAAAATATACCTTCTCAATTGATAATAAACACTGGAGACCGTTTGAGAGAGAACACAGCAAATGCAGTTATTTATTGTAAAGATTTAGCAGTCTCAAGGCATTTCCTACACACGTGTTATCCGCATTGGAAGAAGAACCTCGAGCCTCTCAGGGCAGGACTGAAGTATGACTCTTAAAAGTTTCTCAAATTACATTTCTTTAAATGACCACTAGATGGTAGTATTATATAGGAAAATTCCCATCACACTCCGGAGCCATCGGTGCATGCTGCCGTCGTCGCCCATCTCTGCTCGTCGATCCTACCATAGCGCGGATCGTAAGGAGCAGGTATGAAACGTTACAGCCTTTTTTTAAATATTAAATATTTTACTACAGTATTTGGTTCAGAATCTTTTTTTTCTAGATCTTAAACATTTAAAATTGGGTGCGTCTTATATGCTGGTGCGTCTTATACTGTGAAAAATACGGTAACTGGTGGGTCAGTCAGTGTACATGTAGATCTGACAGTTTGGGAGGTACATGGAGGTGTATTTTAAATGGTGATTGGGCAATGGCTTTGAGTGAATGACAGCTTTTTGGATTAGAGTCTCATCGGGAGTTAAGAGTGATTGTAGATTGGGAACTGGCTGTGACTCTTCAGAATAAACTGAACCCCTGACAATATGCTGGTTTGATTTTGTTTAGATAATTTCAACTAAAAAGCAACTCTGCGGCAGTTGTTACTGGTAAACATTTGGGTTTCAATGTCTCAGCTCCACCCATTTCCTTTCTCATTTCAGAAACAGCCGGAAGGGGTGTTGGTACATAAACTTCCTTGGAGTTTACAGCAGTGTTCCTGGCAGTCCCGATGTTGGCCCATCAACTGCAGGCCATCACATGCTGGTCAGGATGGACAGAGCAGCATTAGTAACATACATCAACCATCAAGGGTGGGTACACCCATTCTGTTGGTTCTTACTCACCCAATGATTACTCCTATGGACTAATGGGACACTACAGTTCATGAGAGCTATCCATATCCCTGGGAGGCCAATATATTGGAGAGTGGAGTTTTCATCCGCTGGTGGTCCAGCAGATTTAGAAGTTTGAGATGGCATTCAACTTTGTTAGATTACAAAATATTCATTAATACAACTTTGATTTGATTTCGAAACCAACAAAATACATAGGATGTCAAAGAGACCTGTGCTACCTATTTGCAGAGGTGTGGACTCAAGTCATTAATTTGATGAGTTGAAACTTGACTTGACGTTATGACAAAAGACTTGCAACTCGACTAGGACTTGAACTCCAATTGACTCAGAAAACTTGAATAAGAATCAATTCACCTTACGGGACATGATTTGGACTTTTAAAGTAGTGACCTGGTCCCAGCTCTGCGTTTTTGTCTTTCAAAACTTAGGTGTCAGATGTATGAAGTCCGCCTTTTTTGTACCTCCCATGCTTTAAAGATAGAAAATGGTTAACGAACACTTTAATGTTGCTTTAGAACCAGTTACCTTTGTCAAAGAGAGATTTACAGATGCATTTATATTAAACTCCTAATATTCAGTTTCAGTTTTATTTTTGTCTCTGGTTATATTTCAGGCCAGTCGCTGAAACTGATGTGTAATTGTTTCCATATGTTATCAGGGGAAAATTTCAGCATGAAAAAAGCCCTTTTCAATTTTTATAGAAGTTGTGATGTTTTAACTGTGACCAGATGCCACTGTTGGCTGCATTGAAAAGAGGAAAAGTATGTTTGAAATGAAACATGATTACAGTTAATTTGAAGCCCAGAGACATTTGAAATTATATTAAAAAGACTCATCAGAAACACAGACAGCTGCTGATGTTAATGACATCTGCCAGACGCCAATGTTTTGTCTACTGCAGCTCTTAAGAGGTTATGTCTATACAGAAAGAGCTGTGTTTCAAGCCGATTTGTTTTTATTGTCAGCACTGACAAACCTAAATCAGTTGTACACAATTTTTTTCAGTCTTGAGCCCTGAACAGTGTCCAAATCTTTCAAACTATAATTGAAGCCATATTTTCATAGTTTTCATATTTTAATATCATCACAATGCTGTTAAAGGATGTGTTCATTTGGTTAGAGAAGAAAGCAGCATGCAGTATTCAAGATAATGGTAGATTTTTTTACAATCCATTACTGAATGAGGAATATTCTCGTTTCTTACTACAGTGGTACCCCGAGATACAAAAATAATCCATTCCAGGGTGATGTTCGTATCTTGAAGCAAATTTTACGTGCAACGGCTCTCAGAAACTTCAGAATAAGTACCGTATTTTTCGGCTCATAAGATGCACCCAATTTTAAATGAGGAAGATCTAGAAAAAAAAGATTCTGAACCAAATACTGTTGTAAAATATTTTATATCAACTGTGTAAAAGTTAACAGCCAAACATGTAACATGAACAGACAGTAAACAGTAAAAGTAACAAAAAAAGGCTGTAATGTTTTTCTTTGCCCCCACTCATCATTCTAAAGTCCACCATTCGTTATCATCATCACTGTTCCAGTGCAACATTGCCCCCACATTAGTAATACCGTAATAGCCAGTAACATTGTCACTACATTACTAATAACAGCTAGTAACATTGTCACTACATTACTAATAATAGCTAGTAACATTGTCACTACATTACTAATAATAGCTAGTAACATTGTCACATTACTAATAATAGCCAGTAACATTGTCACTACATTACTAATAATAGCCAGTAACATTGTCACTACATTACTAATAATAGCTAGTAACATTGTCACTACATTACTAATAATAGCCAGTAACATTGTCACTACATTACTAATAATAGCTAGTAACATTGTCACTACATTAATAATAATAGCCAGTAACATTGTCACTACATTAATAATAATAGCCAGTAACATTGTCACTACATTACTAATAATAGCCAGTAACATTGTCACTACATTACTAATAATAGCTAGTAACATTGTCACTACATTACTAATAATAGCTAGTAACATTGTCACCACATTACTAATAATAGCCAGTAACATTGTCACTACATTACAAATAATAGCTAGTAACATTGTCACTACATTACTAATAATGGCTAGTAACATTGTCACTACATTACTAATAATAGCCAGTAACATTGTCACTACATTACTAATAATAGCCAGTAAACATTGTCACTACATTACTAATAATAGCTAGTAACATTGTCACTACATTACTAATAATAGCTAGTAACATTGTCACTACATTACTAATAATAGCCAGTAACATTGTCACTACATTACTAATAATAGCTAGTAACATTGTCACTACATTACTAATAATAGCCAGTAACATTGTCACTACATTACTAATAATAGCCAGTAACATTGTCACCACATTACTAATAATAGCTAGTAACATTGTCACTCCATTACTAATAATAGCCAGTAACATTGTCACCACATTACTAATAATAGCCAGTAACATTGTCACTACATTACTAATAATAGCTAGTAACATTGTCACTACATTACTAATAATAGCCAGTAAGATTGCTCCACATTAGTAATAATACAGTGGTTCTCAAACTTTTTTAGTCGAGCCCCCCTTTAAACCTTTAAAAGAATCTGGGCACCCCCAGATGTAAAATAATAATTAATTAATAATTAATTAATTGTAAAATAAATGTAACTACTCCTTAATGTTAAATAACTCATTATTTATAGCTTATTTAAGTGACAATTCGGTTGCATGGTGTTAAGATATGATCCTTATGCGCTCTTACCTGGTTCATTACGGTAGGAACACTACCCAATTACAGAGCACGTTACGTTTGTTATCTCGTATGTACATGTTTGAGATGTACCGTTGAGAGATGATTTGAGTTTGAGTTTTTTTAAAGAAGAGTTTCAGTCATTGAGAGCGTTTTGTTTACCTCACGTGAGCAAGTGAGAGAGAGAGAGCGCTCATCTGTGCACCTGACGTCAACACATGGAAACAGTTGTATGCTTGCTGTTCTAATATAAATCCTTTTGATTTTTGTCAGCTTATGAAAACCAACATAACTCCATTATTGAAGGATCAAACTGTCCAAGTTTGTGAAACTGTCCAAGTGAATGTTTAGCGGGAAAAAAAACCCTCACAGACTGAAGACGATGTTATCCTCAGGCTCAAGAAACATCGCAGATAAACTATGAGCTGTGCCCATTTCACATCTTGAAATGTATTTTAGCGTGACAAATCGGGTTTGTAGCATGAGAGATCCTCAAATGCGAGAGTCTGACGTTCAATTTGTGAGAAACGGCAGCTTTTTAGGGGGATGCGGAAGCACCACTGCGGCTACCGTAGCCAAAGGCATTGTGGGAAATGTAGTTTTTTTTCGTTTTCGTTATGACCGGTTTTAAGTACAAGCGCTGACAGATGGAGAGACGCTTCTGAGAACGTGTCACTGGGTTTCTCTAAGTTGCGCTACAGAACTTTCCACGTTATAAACGTTATTTATTTTACACCTTGACTCTAACATTTGTTATAGTACATTATTAATAATCTATAGATAATGTTTCACTGTGTTGTTGAAGTGTTTTGAAGCGTATCAGACCCTTTTGCGCTGGGAGACAGGAGCGCCAGGACCCGGAAGCGCTATGCGACGTCATACAAACAAGTGGAAAATACAGCAGAACAGCTTGTGTTTGTTAATATCTCAAAGCAAAAAATTTCCAGCGAGACTTTTCGTATCTCAAATATTTCGTAACTTGAAGCATTCGTATCTCGGGGTACCACTGTACATTGTTGAAGGAGTTACAGCTGCTTTTTATTTGATATCATTTAAAGGAATTGTTAGCCCTCTGGATCCCTGTTTTGGCACCTCCACGAATAGCCTATATGTACTGGACAACAATAAAATCTATTATGATAACACATTATATCTATAACAACAGTAAATTGTAATACAGTACATTTTGCAGCTTGCACAGCTCACTTCTTCTTCTAGTAGTACTACATCCCGCCACCATGTACCGACCTGCAATACACTGAATATAGATAGGGATGATTGTACTTTACATCCTCTTACGTGCGTAATTCCAATTTAAGAGTATAGCAGTAGCCCAATAAAAAAAAAATACAGTTTTGTTGTAAAATTCAAGATCGTAGAATTAGCTGTGACATTTATGTTGTCCTTCATGCCAGGCATGCGACTCCTGACACCCCAACCAAGCAACAACAAAATGAAGAAAAAAAATACATATAATCAAAAAGGTAAACCAACAAAATAATATTTGATACAGAACTGGAGAAGAAATTTAGTGAACCAGGGACAGAGAGAGTATTTACTGAATCTGATATTTTTACTTCAAGAATTTGAATGAATATCCACACAGGAAATGGAGGAAATGCCACAGAGGGTGGGTAATTTCATCTCTGCTGTCATCTTTATTGCCACTCATTTTAAAATGAATGGGTGTAGAGGGGCTTCTAAATGGAAAGCTCACAGGGAACAAAACTCTGTTTGTAGATGTGAGAATTTCAGTTATGTCTGATATGTTTAAATTAATGCATTTTCCTGCAGCAGTGCTCTAACTTAAAATGATCAACAGCCAATATAATAACATTTCTATTTATATAAAAGTGAGAAACGTGTCAGTATTCTTCTTACTCGTTTCAGAAAGAAATCACATGGCTCTCTTTTATATTGAGTAATTCTATGTTCCCAGTTATATCTAGATTGTAGAGTTTGTAGATGCATCATCCACATTACTCATAGCATTAGCCTGAAACTCTAGAGTCTCAGAAAAAAATTCTCAGTGTCAGCCTTGCCTACAACTTAGGGAGGGTAAGCACCGAGGTCATTACTAAAGAAGTTGGTTGATCACACAGTGCTGTATTTATACTGTGACGAAATGTTGGGCTGTTCAGCATTGCCAGGTGTTACTCATCAGCCTGTGTGCACTTGCCAGCTGCGCATTATCAAGTAGGGTGCAAGAGAGACTTGGAAACACTGGCACTGTTCATTGCCCATATGATCAAGCTGAGCGCATTAAAACGCAGAAGCTGAATGGGAGAAGGGGGACTATTACGGCAGCGGAGCAGTGGATGGGACTGCGCGAGAACCACAGAGAGCCCGGGAGGTGCCCAGAACGGTCTAGAATGACGCTGTCAGGCCACTTGAGTCCCCCTGGGAGAGCGTGCCGTGTGCTGCATCGCCCATATTCCGACAAGAAGTTAATGCCAGAAAAAATGGATCCAGTTAGCCCAGAGCATGGCAGATGCACCAGCATAGTGGGATCCCAACTTTGAGATTTCCCAACTCCCATATTTTTTTTATTAAAAACACCCTGAGTGGCATTGAACAGTGCCAGTGTGTCCGTGTCTCTCTCGCCATCCGTACCACTAGTAGAAAATGCAATCCTTCTGGTGAAGTGGATGCGACACAAAAATACTGGATACAGACCTTGCACCTCATGGCTAGCCTCCATGGCGACTCTGCAACATGCTGCACTTCCTGTTTTGGTGAACAAGCAACTACTATGCAGCAAAAACCAACTTGTTTGATGGAACATTTGCAAAGAATCCATAATGATTGAAGTGCAGGTCAGTGGAGGTTAGCCCACCGTGTTTTTTGAGCTCTACAGTCAATGTTGCCATATACAGCAGGATCTCTGGGGTATTTTCAAGAGTAATAACTTTCTAAATGCAATAATAATCTTAAAAATCACATATTTTTGCCTCATCGAAACCCAGTTTCCAATCAATTTCCTTAAAGAAATTTGTGTAGGGAGGTTGGAGCGGTGGGCAGCACTGTGAACTTCCAGTTAGAAGGTTGTCGGTTTGAAGTTCGCCGGTGAATTTCCTGGAAGGTTCTTCCCGTGCTTGCGTTTTGATTAATTGATTAATCTAAATTCCCTTTAGGTGTGAACGTGTAAGTGAATGTTACCCTGTGATGTACTGTCAACCAATGTGCGCTAAAGATAGGCACCGGCAGACCCATGTGACCCCAAAAGTTGGAAAATGAATGAATGAATGGAATTTGTGTAGATGTTTTGCATTCGATTGCGTCAGATTTTGATAAACATTATGAATTCTGCACAGATGTATCTTTATGTGGAACTGTGTGTTTCACAGCATAATCATGTGGCAGGTGGACACAATTTGAATCATGAAAATCAGGTTTACACAATCTGGTAGCAAAAGGTGGAAGCTCACACACACACCTATGCTCACGAATACACAAGCGATACAGAGGGAAGACCAGACATTCAGATGAGTTAGGAGTCCTTTCCTAAATTGAATTCTCAAAGAATTTTGGGGGCTGCATAGTGTCCTTCCTGAGAGGAGTTTGCATTCGCCACAATGAATAAACAAATTTGGTCAGTGGTTCTGTTAAAATATTCCTGGTCCATGTCTATGATTTGGATAGTATACAAGAGTTTTGAATCATGAGCTGTAAAACACATGACGACAGAACGAGAATGAGGTTGAGCTGATGAGTAAAACAGAGACATCTATCAGAGAGGCAAGGGGAACACCTTCAGCTAATGGAGAAAACAGATGAGATGTGGGAAATGGAAGAAAAAGGGAGTGAGGTCTGAAACAAATGGAGAGTAAATGTTGAGGAAACGCTGATGTAGAGAGGTGGAAAGAGACAAGGGAAGTGGACGGTTAGTCATAGTTTCTTTTCTACTGCGGATGAATGGGCTGATGACACCAATCTGGGTGAATCCAAGTTGTAAAAGAAAAGTGTAAAGATGGAGTTTAGTAACCCATTTAAATTTCATTTTCCGTCTACGTCAAATGTGCAGCTTGTTTGACAAGACGGCAACGTAATGCTGTTGAAAAGTGATTGGCTGTCACAAGCTTGCCAACACCAGGCACTCGACCAAAGATTATTGTTCTTGTGACAACTTTGTTTAAGAACATACAAACTCCTACCAGGAAGGTCACTGGCAAACCTTAAACCGACAACTTTCTAACTGGAAGGCCACAGTGCTACCCACTGCGCCTCCTGTTGCTTTTTGGTAATTTGTTACTTTTCCACTTTCTGTGCTATACTGTGTAAGCCAATTGTTGTCTGAAATGTAATTATTCATAGGTGCACATGTGGAAATCGTTGCCAGTAGAAGAGCAAGACTGGAATGTGAAACATTTGCAGTTAATCTGATTGGTTGGTGGGCGGCTCCCCAAAAAGGAATATGGGATTACCAAAACATGATCGAACGACTGTAAATATTAGGGGGCGGTTTTACACAATCCAAAAACAAAAAAAACACCATGATTCATTCCTGTCAACGAAAAATGTGCCATGGGTTTGTCTAAATGGGACTAGAAGCAGGAATATAGAATTACATAATTTTATTTTTGTAACCAAACACTTCATAACATATATCGGACCATTTAAAGGGAGAAATGATGAGTGGAATGGACCTTTAAAACTCTCTGGAAAAATATGGTTAGTCCTGTTATTAGCGGAGTAGATCACTGTCAAACTTCCAAAAGCCTCTAACAGAACAAATAAAATCATTGTTTAACCTGCACATACTCTTCTGTTATGTAACATACATTGTGAAGACGAGTAGGGCGTCTCAAAACATGACAAGATTATTGCCGCGACTATCATTTATCAAATCCTTGGATCTGGGATTCAATCGGTGAGTAGGTTATACTCTGTTTAGCCTTCCCACTCATTTATATTTAGTGTAGAAAATCTCACAAGGACAGAAACTAGTTCAATGCAACCATCTGTTATGTTACATCAGGGTGATGTGCCAAGTGAGGCTTTCTTCAAGCCTTGTGTCATCAACTGCTGCTTTTTGGTGCAAGAATACGTTAAAAACACTGTTATAGAGTAATATGTTGCACCATTTACAAATCTTGTTGGTTTAAGATTTATTAAGCTTTAAAATTGTGCATAATTAAAGGGCGGGCAGATGATTGACAGTTCTTTCAGCCAGTCACGTCACATTCTCTGGTGGTATTCTTTCCAGCAATTTCATCTGAAGAATTTGACTACTCCTTGTGTTTTTGTTTTTAGATTTTACCTTCAATTGTGTCGAGGCCTGGCTCTAAGATCATGACAAAAATGGCGAAAACGAACATTTGACCACAATAATAATTTTACAAGGTACAAAAGAAACGAGGTGGTGAGCGTCCTAGTACACGCCAGAGTAGCGACAGCCAACACAAGCCCAGCGCCAGACCGCGGGAGCAGCCGCGCAGCTCATAGAGAGTCACAGCTCCTCCACCACACTCCTAAAGAGTGCTGGAAGGATTTTATCCTGTGGAGAGACTCCTGGCCCAACTCAAATAAAGAGTTACTAAAGAAAAGGCTAACGTAAAATGTGGGCCGGCACAATTGTTTCTTTTTTTGTTTGTTGTTTTAGATCCGTCGAGTGTGTAGTTTCTTCGCCCACGTCCCGCCTCTGTGGATCTTTTGCCCATTTTCGATCACAGAGAAGTAACGCACTTTCTCAAAAGTGATGGCTGGCAACGCCCACTTGCATATCATTTTCTCAGAAACCAATGGGTGACGTCACTGATGCTTTGTCCATTTTACATAAAGTCAATGTTTTCTTGTGTCCTGCGGCATGGTTGCAAAGGATTGAATCCCGAGCCTGTTGTCTTTCCCATCTCGCCCTATTCACTCGCTTCCTCATTTCCTGTCGCTCTCCACTTTTTTGGCAGACAGAGCGCACTGATGTCATTGGGAGCTGTGAGTATGCTTTCAGCTGAGTATGCTCCTGTAACTGAAATGGGAAGAGAAGTTTTATTATTGTTTTCTGTTTATATAGGTGTGTGACTTACACTGCTGATCTCCTTTCCTTGCTACCTCTGCTCTAATGGGAAAGAAAGCCATTTCCAGTATTGTTCTGCTGGGATAAAAAAAGCTCTTTTCCTTTCTACTGCTGCTGTCCTTTATACTGTGCTCTGTTCCCTGGCTTCTCTGCTGTGTTTAGTCAGGGTGCTTGCTCTGCTTCACGTTGTGGGGGTCATCCAGGGCTCATAGGGCAACAAGGTGTTGCCATTGTGCTCCAATGCCTGGTTATTAGATGCATTGGCCCTACTGAGTCACCATCATTACAGTCCCCATGGGAACCGCGGAGACTTTTGTGAGAAACAGCTCACATAAACCTGTCGTCTTCTTGTCGTTGTCGATTGGACCGGCAAACTGAAGCGGTTTCTGTGTGCTACTGCCAATAGGTATCTGAAACGTCACCCGTAGTGTAGGACGAAGGGCACAAAAGACATGTCTCCAACATCATTTGCATGATTGGCCAGTTTTTATCAATAACCACCAAAATGATTTTTACCCTGCATTTGGCAGGTCACCGGGTGTTTATTTCAAACCCTTCCACTTCTTCCCTTCCATTCACAGCGGACCTGTGTCCTTTCCTTGGGAGTAATTCCTGGTGCAATGCAATTCCCGAGTAGTGTTTGATCTAAGTGATTGCCCAAAGGTTAATTCTGTATTCAAAATCTGAAAAATGCCACAACAAACCCTTAACATTAGTTAAAATATTCAGAGGGGCTACACAAGTGGTAAACCAAGCTGAGCTAATGTAGCAAGAGTACAATAAGAACGCAAGGCCAGAATAGAACAACAGCTAACTTCGTAAAAAGGTCTAAAGTTTTGAGTTTTTATCATTTATCAGGAAGTCCCATCT
>SRMA01026751.1:208696-305934 GCA_007224835.1 Danionella cerebrum
AACGAATCTTTTCGGGTTCCGGCTCATGTCCACTCCGTAATGTTAACCAATGCATCATGAGCCGGAAAGAGAAAAGACCGAAAGGACCCGGACTCGCTAAAAGAACGAATCTTTTCGGATCCCGGCACTGTAGCGGTCACGTGACAAAAGTGCTAAAGAAGCCAGTCCGGACTGATTGCACGGACTGCACACGTTAACATCAGAGTGAAGTAATTTTGTGTCGAACAAAAGAGATTTAAATCTAAAGAAGACAGATCAGAGTTTGGGTAAACCAGACTAAAAGACCCAGGTAGGCTTTAGTAATATATTTATATTCATTTTAAATTTAGCATTATAGTTTTGTCTTATTTGTAGTGTGATTCGCGTTTGTGTATAAAACGCTAGTAGATGTGGAAGTACACACAACATTTATTGATATTTTAGTAAAATGAACGAAATGACTCGAAAAAGATCTGTTCATTTTACTGAACGAGACTCAAAGAACCGAATCCGTAAAATGATCCGAACTTCCCATCACTACCCTGCAGTTGCTTCATATTAAACAGTCCTTGATATGGAGCACTCTCGCAGAATATGCAAAGAGGCCCAGAACGTTCTGCTTATTTAAATGTAATAAGAAAAGTACATCCAGGATGAGCATGGTTATATCTGCATGTCCCAGTTAGAGACAGCCAACAGATCATTTGATATTCTCCAAAGATTTTATATGAGAGGACTAAAAATTGAAAACCATGCATGAGAATCTCGCTCTAATTATATTGAGTGTCTGAAACTGTATTATTTTCTGAACTGTTTAACTTAAAATTAACACATTAAGATAATCTCAGAAATAAAAATTAAACTTTGGCTCACAGTCAGACAAATAATGGTTTATAGTAATGTAACATCAACATGAGCAATTGACATCAACATGAGTCCGCAGTTGCCATTTTTCTATATCCCAGTTCCCACATCAGACGTATGGCTTTTTAAGTGCAAGTCTTCCATGAAGAGCACTTCTGGCCAGACTTCTGAGGACACTAGATTGGCGCGACATCTTCTGTTTTTGAGGTGTTACTAGCTTGATGTCTCTTGCATTTGCTGCACTAGGTCATTTGACTACAACCCCACAAAGTCCTTGGTTTGTGCAAGTGCACTTATAAGAGTTATTGCTGGATGAAGGCAAAACATTTAGCAGACACTTCTACCAAAGCGCTTCACTGATCGGTAAGTAACAATCATTATTTAAATTTCTGAAATCATTCTTTATTTCTCCACAACATCTCCCATTAAATTAATATGTGCCATCATAAATAATTTTAACTAAACCAAATGTACCAAAATGAACTCTTGGCTGAACCCTAGATAATACTGTCCGTAATGGGTTTAAGTAGAACCTTTTTCATCATTGGATCAATAGTGTTCATCAGCAGCAGCAGAAAGGTTACATTTTGCGTTTGCCTGGAGTCTGATGATGCCATAAATGACCCATTTCCATCTCAAATCCCCCTGTGAGATGCTACAGGCTTCTGCATGTCATCAACAGTTCATTACATTCAAATTATTCTCACTATCTGCCCTAATCTTTCTGATCGGTGCCTCATTACTGAAGTGCACCATACATTTAATTAATGAACACTAATTAGAACCAATTCAGTCGTTAAATTTTTCCTAGCTGTCTCCGTTGAGGCAAAACTAATTTTTAATTCAAATGAGCATTGAGCTGACTCTATGTGTATCAGTGCTTTTGGCATCTTTTCTTAATCTAAAGAAATATTTATTTATAAAAGTCTTTTAACTGCCAAATTTGTAGAATTCTGCACAAAAATAGTGTTAAATGGTGTGTACTAGTGGTATCAGTGGTGTGGGTTCGATTGTATTTACAAGCAAATGAAGCTGGTGGAAAAGCAACTTAACCCTTAAAAAGCTGGGGCCTTTTTGAACATTTTTACTACTTTTCAATGTGCTTTAGTAGATTACCTTTAAAACTGTTTTTTTGTGGTAATGATTGAGTTATAAAATAAAAAAAATCCACCGTAAAAGCAAAGATAAGGTCAAAACAATGTGAAAATTGCATCAAAAGCCAAGGGCAAACCTCTCCTAATCCTTATACGCTGTTCCAAGCACTGCTTTAGCCATTGTACCTTTTGTGCCAGAACTTTAAGAAAAACAAGCCATATCACAGGCCTTGTACTTCCAAGGGTAATCCCTTCTTTTCACGACTAGATGGCACTGATGAGGTCTGTAAAAGGAAACTGAAAGACCATCATGGATTTTTCTCACATTTTGATTTGAATTAAATTGCGAGTGTCTTGTAATGTTCGTTATCAATATCTAATTCAAAATATCTAACATTTTATGTAATTACTTTTTTGAAACCTACAATCAAGATTTCTCAGGAAGGTGCAGAGATGGAAAGCAGTTTGAAACCTTTGAGAGGGCACTGTTAGAAGCCACAATGATAAAAGCCATTAAAAAGGATGATTTGCTCTAAATTAATTTTTAAATTACAGTTTAACTAAGGTGCAAAATGCATGAGTAATTAGCATCTGTTCAAGTAAGTTTTCCCTTCAAGCAGACTATTCATTTTTTAATTACTTTTTTTCTTTTATCTCTAGGCACTCCTAGGCTGTGCTTCTCATGGGCAACATATATTGACAGATGTGTCTTTTGCTTTTAGAAGAGAACTCAGTAACATTCTCTCCAGACATGACCAAGACTCGGATGCAGATGGCTGCAGGCAGTCACAGGGTAGGTTACTCAGGCCATGTCCCCTTGAACACAGGTTTCTTCTTACACATTGTGTTTAAAAAATAAATAAATTGCACCCTCTTGCTGTACTCTTGATCTTCAGCTACATGTTTGTCATGGTCTCAGAAGTTGTATGTTGGATCCTGCTCAAAACTACATCTTCACATTTGTGCTTCATCTCAACCTATATCAACCTTTCTGCTCACTTTTGATAACCGGAGCATTCTCCTGACCCAAGATAAAAATTTCGACCCAACCCAATATAATGTTTTTCTAAGGATTAATCCTAATTCCCAAAAATATCAAATGAGCCTACCAAAAGTGAAAGTCGACACGATTATATTGATTCCTCCAGCCATTCTTTACAGTTCTAGCTGTTCCAAATGTGACCTTCCCTGTTGGGTCATCTAAATTTTGCTGTTAGGATCATCCCGCAGGAATTTCCCTTCATCACTCATCTCCTCATATTTGCTTCCTCAGTCCTAGAGCTTTCCAGCCAAGTTAGTCTTTTTCTGAACATTGGCATTACAAGCTGGGCCTGGGGATCTCATCCATAACACTATGTAATGTAATCTGTCAGTTTATCACCTGGGGCGTTACCTTCAGCCCCTTGGTCCCCCAACTGGAGGGGTCTCTCATCCCTCTGCGCTAATCAAACTCAACCCCCTGGATGTGGTAGCTCACTAAGGGGCCATGATTGGGTGCATTCTAGAAACATTTTTGTCCACAGTCGTTCACAGCATCAATAAGGGTCTCTGTAGCCAGTATCAAAACAGAAACAGAACATGAGACAAGGAGTCAGCAACCTGGTTCTGCTTCTTCGGGACCTGTTTCATGCTAATAATTAATTGTCTGCAGGCTTACAGATAAACTAATCTCACAATGAGAGAAGTGAGAGCATGAACACTAGAGGGGCCCGTTTGATGATGGCTTTGTTATTGCAGTGCATTAGAATGTTTGTAGAAGCCCACTCTTCTCTCCAGACATAGGCTGCAATGCCTAATGGATAAAGTTCAGAAAGTTGAGGAGTTTAAATTGAGGAGGCCATGTAGATGTGAACCAGCACCCCTGGGTCTAGTAAACCGGCTGAAGGGCAGGAAGTATCCACTGGAATTAAGTACCCACAAGAATTTGTTGTGGACGAGGTATGCCAGAAGAGAAAGACTATTCTTGAAATTCTCCTTTAAACGTGGCATGAGGTTTGCTGATGCCTCAGGCCAAAGGTAGCGCAGGTTCTTGTATGGAGAACCGCAGTAGAATCTTGTTGATGGGGAAAGGTGACCATATTCGGATTTCCATAACAGAGGACAATCTGTACCACCTCGAGACACCAATTCAGACAGGCTTTTTGGAGGTTGATGAACATGCTTTATTATGCGTCAATGGTGCAAAATTCACTTCAGTAATAAAATAAATTTAAATTAAATCTGTAAAAACTTTTAACAAAACAGACTCTTTTGAAATAAACAATTAATATTAAATCATGTTCTAAATGTGAACTCTTCTGTTAGAAAACCAGCTTCAACAATATATCTCTTAATAAATTTAATAAGATAAATAATAGAATAGTCTCACAAAGATACTAACTTAACAAACAAAAATAATCTATAATTTTCATTTTTAGTTGTCTTCTTCATCCTGCAAAGAGCAGACGCGCCCACAAGGCAAACTCTCTGTAATTATGTCGCCCAACTAAGTAGTACCGTAATACAGTGTGCAAAGCACAGGTCAATTTATGTACACATTTACGTAATGCACATAAAAAGTGGACTTGTCCGGGCAAAACGTAATGCTTTGTCACCCTATGATGGGGCACTCGTTTTTAGGGAAGCTGCAAAAGCGGAGACAGAGCACTTGTGGCTGTTGCTGCTAATCACTGTTATTCAGTGATATTGTCAAGAGAATTCTCTCTCCTGTTAGGTCTTTAGCTTTCTTTCACCTTTTCCTAAATTCTCTTTCCCCTCTGTGGTGCGCATTTTAGCTGCTTTTTCTCCTCTGCTCTCTGTAGGATTATTGCTTCTAGGGTTGTGGATCTCTCTAATGTCCCCATGGCAGTTCACAGAGCTTATTTCCCTCTTTTGTTTTACTGCTGGCATAGCTCAAACTGTGATTTTGAGTTGGCTAATTCTAATCAATTCTTTGTGGACTCCTTTACATTCTGAGTTCCTTTTGCCCCTCCCCTTCACGGACATACCTTAAATGGCACAAGATTAGACACAACGAGACTTGAGTTTTGAATATTATTTATCTGGAAGCTAAACTCAAAATGAACCAATCATGTGTTCCACATAAATGGAGACCTTTTTTTCAAATGATATTTACATCATCAATACAAGCCTTGAATCAAGGTTTCATTGATATTTTCCAGTCTTTCTTGAAACAGGCTCCAAAGATTCATCAACTGGTGCCCTTGAGCAAGACAGCTTTTATCTGTCTTTACTCGCTGTCTTTGAGTATGTGTTTACTAACCATTGATAGTATGGAGTTGTATAAATGAAGAGAAAAACACATATTCAATATATGGCTCACTGTACTTGGCCATCACATCACTTTCTTTATCAACGGCAACATGCAAAAGCTCATAAAATTTTTAAATTTAAAGCTCAACTGCTTAATATTAGTTGATGTCTTGTGGTGTCAGCTTGTCCTTAGTCTTATATAAAGCCATCTTGTGCAACATTTATGGGGAACAAGCACATGTGGAGTAGGTAAACCGAAGGGAAAGAAAACCACCTTTCACCAGGTTTCTTTTACGTAAGGTTTGAACCTGTAGCACACAGTCAGCTCGAAAAACTACGCCCTTCATTTTGTAAAAAACACAAGGCGTAAAATATTACAAGTAAATCAAGCAATACACATTGAAAAACTTAAAAAGTATAAAGAGTGTGACGTACGAAAGTTGATACTTTTAACATGGCTATCTACATGAATCTGCAACTCTTGGAATCAGCCCCAAGTGGTCAGCCTATGAACTGCAGGATCCGTCCTCTTCTACATCAAGAGGGAAAAGAGAGGGTTGCAGTATGGAGAGAGAGCTGTGTGTGGTGAGCGGCACGGTGGCGCAGTATACCCAAGGTTTACCTCTTGCCTAATGTGCGCTGGAGAACAAGTGGGAAAGAAGATGAATGAATGAATGAGGTGTGTGTGTGGTTTTGTCATGTGGGTTATAGTTAGAACTATGAGAGGAGGGGGATTAGACACAGTGCAGCAGGATAAGAATGGGCTTAGGGGAGGATGTTGGGCTGCCTGCCACTGTTTGCTGAAGGCATCCTGTGATGCCTGATATTAAGATGTGATAGATAAGTGTAGGCTTCGGGATCTTCTTGCCTTAGAGAAGTAACTTTGCAGGGATTCCCTTTAAATTTAAGGGCTGTTGGTTCAGCTATGTAAGATATCTATAGTGGATCCCAGAAACTAGTTCCTTCTTGTGAACTTGTGTGATCTACAGCATGTTGGGTGTAAAACCCATATTCTAGAGCAGGGGTGCTCATTACGTCGATCGCGATCGACCGGTCAATCGCGGAGGTGCTACCGGTCGATCGCGGCGTGAAATTGAAACAATATCAGCCGATCATTCATCCCGTCACAGTTCACTAAAGTTAGCTGCAGATTCTCGGATTCGGTTTTCTCTGCTCAATAGCTCGAGACCAGAATGTTCTTAGTAAACAAATAATACCTATTTTTAATCTGTGTTATGTAGCGGACAAACTACAAAACGTTTTCTATCAAAACAAGTTTCCCTCTGCATTCTCAAAAACACATTACCGTCTATGAGCAACCCCCTGACATGGAATCGCTTAGGGACCGTCTGCAAATTACCAGATCCAAAATATGTTTTACCCAGAATATGCTTCATAACTTCATTCTAAATTGCTCTATTACAACCAAAATCAAGCAACACGCCACTCCCCACCTGCATGTTGTACTGTACAGCTCAGTTTCAATAAATATTGAAATATTTATTATTTATTATCATTTTTATTCTTGATTATTTGGATGAAAGCTCAATTTCTCCCCAAAAAATCACTCTATTACCATCAATTCAGGTCACACACAACTGTTCTAATGATTCAATTCAGTTCAAGTCATCAAATTAAACTCAGGTTATTACAAAAAAATGTTAATAATGAATTAGTATGTGTGTTTTGTCAATTCTAAATAAAGTTGTAAATAATTGTTTGTTGATTGATGTTTTTCATTTTTGTAGCGGGTAAGTCAGTTTGACTTTGTCATTTTAAAAGTAGCTCGCAAGCTGAAAAAGTGGGAGCACCCCTGGTCTAGAGGTTTTCTCTGAATTCAGATGGTCATGGGTGGTTTCTTTTCTGGACAACATGCAGATCAATTCAGACAGGCTTCATTAGAATCAACAAGAACAGAAGCAGTGATGTTTCCATTGATAGTTTCTGTCTAACTCAAGTTAGAAACAGGCATTACGTTAGGGGTGGTTACATTAAGGGCACTCGCTAGGGAAACTGATCCATTACATCGGCACAGGTTATACTTTACTATGATTGTTTGAGGAAGAATGGTAAATATGAAGATACAACTGTCAGATCCAGCCCCTCTGGGACTCTCAGGTCATTGCACACACTCACCCTGGAAAGCATGCTCTGGAGATGACTTGAAGAAAGTCAACTTATAGCTTAGTGTGTTGATGGTGAATGCAATACAGTGAACAGAACTCCCATCCATGAACACTGCTTAAAAAAGGAACACGTGAAAGACTGGGTTTTTGCTAAAAGCCTGCTATTTTAGAGGGGAAATTACTTTCCAGAAGGTCTTTGATCACTATGCTAGGGCAATCAGGAAAATGCACGCTGCAGGTGAAAGCTCAAAGAAAGTCAGCTTCATCAATACAATAGAACTGCTTGTCGCTGCATTGTCAATCCACTGAAGCATAGCAGGAAGTGTTATAATGTTCACATTTAATATGTATACCCTATGGTAAGTAGGTGAGATTCCAAATTGCACAATGAAATCACTATCAGTGGTCCATTGTATAGTAGACAGAAATGACTGGTCTGCCTATGAAATGAGAACAAACTGCACATTCTGACCCCAGCATTTTGTTTACATGCTGGATTGAGACTACTCACAGTAGCTGCGTTTCCAACCAAAGATGCAAATAAAATTTAATCGCAAACACTGGAATATTGTATAAAATATTTGTGAATAAAGCACCGTTTCCATCCAACGATGGAAGGCTTTTTTCATGTATATTAACTTACTTGTGTCTTAGAACACGTAGATGAAACGCAATATGTGCAGTCATGCTGTCTTGCTGTTGGAGGTGGGAGATGCAGCCGGTCAAGAAAGTTCTGGAATAATCCCAAAACATTTTGATGAGGGACTTTGGCTAAGGAATTGTAGATCGAACAACAACTAAAATCTAATGCTGCGCCCCAGTTCCGACAGAAAAAAAAAAACGCATTGACATTGCATTTGTGATTTATTCAGTAAATGCAGTAAAATTTCCACCAAGTTTTTTTTTTATCTGGTACAATTTCATCCTAAACATTTTGATGCAGATTTTCAAAATTTTTACATCTTGTTGTTTCCATCAAGGTTTTTTTTTCTTTTAAATTTCCAAAAATGTGCAAAAAAATAGGTGGATGTAAACGCAGTTTTATACAAGAAGTTTTGCTGTTTTGGAGTCTATTCAGCTGTTCTTTGGGTATAGAAATTGCAGTTTTAGAATACGTTATCATATATTATTTATTAGAACCTGAAGAATAAAAAGAAAAAAAACAAGTTATTTTCTAGATCAATACAGTTCTATACTATACCTATCACACTGGCAGATCCTTCAGAGTAGGCTGGAGACTCAACACAAACTCATGTAATCCTACATCCACTAGGATTCAAGGATTCAAAGTGTTTATTGTCAAGTTTCCCCGTAAAAATCAATTTCTTACTTTGCTGTCCACACCGATTGTCAGGGTGCAAAATAGGCAGAATATAAATGATAATAATAAAAATATGTAAACATTTAAGTTAACTAAATAAGTTGCAACTTCATCAATACAAGTCAGCTTCATCAATACAATAGAACTGCTTGTCGCTGCATTGTCAATCCACTGAGGCATAGCAGAAAGTGTTATGCCTGCATTCAGTAAATATTCTGGGTTCCAGACCAGCAAAAAATCTCTCACCAGAACCTCCTCCTTCAAAGTTCCTGGTCGGTGGAATTCTCTTCCAGTCCTGGAATCTGAAAAGCAGTCTCTTACAACTTTTAAAAAGCAACTAAAACTCTTGTTTTCCTTAGCACTTACAAAGATAGTTAAAAACCTCATTCTGAATTAGCTGGAAACTTTTCTGTCTGCAATTCTTATGATTAAGCAACCGTGTCACAAACTAATTGTTGCGTTCACCCCCCAAACTGTAAGTGGTTTTGGATACAACTGTCTGCTAAATGCATCAATGTAAATGATAGAAATGCTTTAATTTTTTGTACTATATATTTTTCTATACTATACCTATCACACTGGCAGATCCTTCAGAGTAGGCTGGAGACTCAACACAGGCTAGTCAAAGGGTCAGCACAACCATACCTTCACAAACTCATGCAATTCTACATCCACTAGGATTCAAGGATTCAAAGTGTTTATTGTCAAGTTTCCCCGTAAAAATCAATTTCTTACTTTGCTGTCCACACCGATTGTCAGGGTGCAAAATAGGCAGAATATAAATGATAATAATAAAAATATGTAAACATTTAAGTTAACTAAATAAGTTGCAACTTCATCAATACAAGTCAGCTTCATCAATACAATAGAACTGCTTGTCGCTGCATTGTCAATCCACTGAAGCATAGCAGAAAGTGTTATGCCTGCATTCAGTAAATATTCTGGGTTCCAGACCAGCAAAAAATCTCTCACCAGAACCTCCTCCTTCAAAGTTCCTGGTCGGTGGAATTCTCTTCCAGTCCTGGAATCTGAAAAGCAGTCTCTTACAACTTTTAAAAAGCAACTAAAACTCTTGTTTTCCTTAGCACTTACAAAGATAGTTAAAAACCTCATTCTGAATTAGCTGGAAACTTTTCTGTCTGCAATTCTTATGATTAAGCAACCGTGTCACAAACTAATTGTTGCGTTCACCCCCCAAACTGTAAGTGGTTTTGGATACAACTGTCTGCTAAATGCATCAATGTAAATGATAGAAATGCTTTCATTTTTTGTACTATATATTTTTCTATACTATACCTATCACACTGGCAGATCCTTCAGAGTAGGCTGGAGACTCAACACAGGCTAGTCAAAGGGTCAGCACAACCATACCTTCACAAACTCATGCAATTCTACATCCACTAGGATTCAAGGATTCAAAGTGTTTATTGTCAAGTTTCCCCGTAAAAATCAATTTCTTACTTTGCTGTCCACACCGATTGTCAGGGTGCAAAATAGGCAGAATATAAATGATAATAATAAAAATATGTAAACATTTAAGTTAACTAAATAAGAAGCAACTTCATCAATACAAGTCAGCTTCATCAATACAATAGAACTGCTTGTAGCTGCATTGTCAATCCACTGTAGCATAGCAGGAAGTGTTATGCCTGCATTCAGGAAATATTCTGGGTTCCAGACCAGCAAAAAATCTCTCACCAGAACCTCCTCCTTCAAAGTTCCTGGTCGGTGGAATTCTCTTCCAGTCCTGGAATCTGAAAAGCAGTCTCTTACAACTTTTAAAAAGCAACTAAAACTCTTGTTTTCCTTAGCACTTACAAAGATAGTTAAAAACCTCATTCTGAATTAGCTGGAAACTTTTCTGTCTGCAATTCTTATGATTAAGCAACCGTGTCACAAACTAATTGTTTCGTTCACCCCCCAAACTGTAAGTGGTTTTGGATACAACTGTCTGCTAAATGCATCAATGTAAATGATAGAAATGCTTTCATTTTTTGTACTATACATTTTTAGGAGGTGTAATCAGTACATGTGCTGGTGAGTTTAATTAGAATGGTAGAGGTTCTGATGCGGTTTGAATTAATAACACTTTGTTGCACATTTTTAAAAAGCAAATTCAATACTTGCTTGACTCTGGTCAAGTTGAGGGTTTATCCATTGCTAAGATGATCATAGCCTAGTTCATCTTGGAGGCTCCTAGCATTGATACTATATGCCTAAGAGCCTCTAAAAGGAACCACTTAGAGACTTCAAAATCATAACTACATTTTGGTTTAAAGACACTTGTATTTGCTTAGAATTGCTATAGTACTAATTGACCTGAAAACATTTGAAAACTCTGACTCAAGCATCTTTGAGCTTGGACTAGACTTGAACTTGAAACTCATTATTGCTTACTCGACTACAATTCTTTTAAAGGTGCGGTGCACTACCAATATGTGTACCAGCCTTAAGCAGTCAGTTGTTCTTGCAGACAGTTTAAGATTTCAGATCATTTGAAGACATGGCAGATGTGATGAGGTAGAAGTTATAATATTGCAGAGGATAATAAAAAGCCAGTGAAAAGCAGACTTATGCATCTATTGCAGCATGAAATAAATTGTCGCTGCTTCCTTTTATTTCATGAAATTCAATTGATTACACTATTTTACACTGATAAACCCTACATAGAGTGGTATTCATGTATCTTTTAGAATTTTTAATTCTCTCGAGTGGGGGAAAGCAGATCCTCTGTCCTAATGCTACATTTATTTATCCCGAATACCATTTTCTCTTAGTTTTGTTCTCTGCTTTTTGTTGAGCTCTGAATAATCCCTGTCAACTTCACAAATAAACATGACCACTTGCTGTTGATTGGCAGCCTTTTTTTCAGACTGAGACGTTGGCAAATATTTTCACATTTTAATATGACTTTTGGTGGGTAGTGATTGTAAATTCTGCACATCCTTTGCAGATTTATCTTCTCATGCCTCCTTATGTTTATCTAAAAGGCTTTGACACACATTCCACCATTTGAACATTTATATAACACATAATAAGGCCAACTACCACATGCCTGCTAAAAATAGGACTATTGTGAATTTATCTAATCGTGTTTATATAGTCGTCCATGGCTTGGTGGGTATGAGTTGATGTTCACTTTCAGCGTTTAAAGTGCTAAAAGCCAGAGATTAGAGGATGCAGGCTCTAAATGTCACGCAAATGCCATGTGTGAAAAGCTCAGTACAGCATGCAGCCATTTTGTCACTTCGGTGAAACATGTTCTTTACCCTCTTACTATTTTTTCACACCCTTTAAAGTTTAAAAGTGACCGATCTGTGTTATTGTCTTTTCAGATTTTTTTTACGTCATGCGCAAAGTCATTCACTTTTTAACCGTATGTATATCACAAGAAAGCAAAAATAAATAACTAAATGTATACATAACCTCAAAAATCAAATGTTGAACTGCGTTCATTGTATAACTAGCAAATCCTGACTTGCATTATGCCAGTTTATATGTGAGAAACACTTTTACATGAGCGACTGGCAGAGTTTCACATGTGTCCTTCAACCAAATGTAAATTTCAAGTGCCATCTAACCCATCAGGCACAGCACAGGTGCTGTACTCCAAACACTTCACTCTGTTCCTTACAGAGTGGCATTTTAAAAATCTGCCCTTTTAAATTAACCATGCACACACAAGAACATCACATGACTTCAGCTTGGTCTTCATACTCTATACAGAAAGTACAGGATCTGTATAAAGTATATAAAGCTGTCACTTGAGCCAAACCTTTTCAAACGATTTCATCTAAAGATTCAATAGTTGTATACAAATGGTCACAATATTACCTTCATTTTATTAAAAACTCAATTTTACAACTACTGTATTTTATTAAAAACGTCTTGTGTAACCCATGAAGAACTTTCATTGTGAAATGTCTAGTCAGCATGCCGCACCTTACCAGCTGGGTATAATTCTCAGATGGCTTGCTGACAATGGAGAAGCCAGACCCTCACTTCCCACTGCATTTTATTCCGTCTCACATCACATGACCTCTATAACAAAAATGGCCAAACAGGAAAGACGCATGCGAGGATAAAAACCATTCACGCCCTAGCAACCATGGCTGCTCCTCCCAGTCAGTACTGGGGGACTGGAGAAGCTCTCCCATCAAGATAAAATGTACATATCCCAAAGGATTTAACAATCTTATCAGAGGGAGCTGGGTGTCATCCAACCCACAGCTCTTCACATGTTACGTCCATCTTACATATAACCTCAGGAGCAACGACAGGGGCAGGCTTATCTGGAGGAACTGTAGATGTTTCATATAATGTAAACCAACACATGCCTCATCACTGGATTCTCCACCCCAGTTTTAGCCTCCCTCAGTCTTGGTGCCACTCGAGCCAGAGGCTCTTCCTTCCTCACCTACACAGGACATATTAAGTGTGAATGTCTTATTCTACCACATCCCAGTGGAATTGGCATCTCCACCAGTCGGAGATGATTTGTGCTCTATAACATGACGTGTTGTCGTGCTGTAAGTAGGTGAGTATACTTGGGTTTATTGGAATTCTCAGTTTCTGCTGACAGGAGTGGCGCCTAGTGTGGTATTCTGCTGCTGCAACCTATCCTTCTCAAGGTTGTGTGTTCAGAGATGCTCTTCTGCATACCTTGATTATAACGAGTGGTCAAGTTGCAGTTCTATCGGTTCGAGCAAGTCTGGTCATTCCCCACTGAGCTCTGGCATCAACAAGGCTTTTGTACCCACGGAACTGCCACTGACTGGATATTTTCTCTTTTTCCTAAATTCTCTGTCAACCCAAGAGAGAAGTTCCCAGTAAATCAGCAGTTTTTGAAATACAACCATGCCACAATCCAAGTCACTTAAATCACCTTTCTTCCCCATTCTTATGCTCGGTTTGATCTGCAGCAGATCATCTTCACAGTGTCTAAATGCATGGAGTTACTGCCTTGTGATTGCCTGATTAGAAAGTCGACACAAATATTTTACATTTTCAAGGTGTACTTGTAAATAATTATCCTTCTAACCCCTAGTGGACTGTGGAACACATGGCATGAAGTATGGATTTGAAATATGAATATTAACCTCTTTCCCTTTTTTTTGCAAAAACTCAAGTAGATTTTATGCTGCAATAAAACAATAAATCGATTCTTTTGCAGGTTTTTATGATATGTTTGTAAATGTTTCTAGGAACATGTAGCTTTTATGAAACCGCGGTAGGCCATTTGTTTTGTGGTAAGGCAGAACACAGAGCAATGATTGAAACTATATGCTTTTAAGAGCAGGCATTTACCACCTCATGAAACAAGTCATGACGCAGTCTCGAGCACTTTGGCCTTGAGGAAACTGCTGAGGATAAATGTTCCTGACCGCATGATGATTATATAAGTATTATAATGAAATAGATTCATTTGAAAAGTTTAAAGTGCTCTTTTTAGTATGACATCATTAAATTTGTCAAGACAGCCTGCTTGCTTGTCACTGCTGTTATTAACAAGGGGGCATCTGCTCACTTCTGGAACCAGCCTCAAGTGGCCATTTGATGAATTGCAGATTTTGATTATGCATCTGGTTGAAAAGTAGAATTTGCTAGTGAAAAACACCTAAAAAACATTTTATCACATTGTACCCTTAAAATATACCAAATTTTAGCATGTAACCTGAACATTCAGTAATATTTTTGAAAGCTGTGCACCAGGATCTGCCATATTCTTGTCTGTGTGTGAACTCAGCAGAGCGTGAGCCTTTTTCTCTGAGTTCTCTGGGGTTGACAATCCTACATTTTTGCCAAGCAGTCCTAAAAGGAAAGAAGAAGTCGCTCTATTTCCATACAAGACCATCTTTAACACCAAGGTGTTCAACCTATGTGAAGAGGTCACACATATCTTGCCTCTTGCACCGGCAGACCCTCATGACCAAAAAAAGGGATAAGCGGGAAAATGAATAAATGAACGAATGAATTCGGGAACTTTGGAGATTGTACGGCAAGTCAAGTTGTCCAAAACACACAAGAACCACGTTTTCCACAAAAACATACTGAAAAACAGTAGGTCTTTTGCTGTTGAGGTTGTGAGAGAAAAATGCAGATATTGCAGATTTATTAAAAGTTAGAAATTTCTCTAACGACCCCCTGTGAAACTAGGCCCGTCCGAAAAAGTTTGACTGTAAACAATTTTTTTTTATGTTCCTGAAGCAAATTGTACAAAATGTATAGCAAATATTTATAACATTATTTGATTATTTATTATTTGTTAATGACAGAAGAACTGTACTAAGTATTTGCAATAAATTATTATACTTGGACCTCACCTCATTGACATACTAAAGGTCCTTGAAGTAACCAACATGTGACATAAAAGAGTACTGAAACGCTACGTTTAAAAAACCTCCATGAATCCCAGACCCCAAACACAAGCCTGTGTGATGCAGTGACAGGTCATCCTCTGGCAGAATGTTGAACTGGATTGAACTTCGACCAGCGATGATGCATCACAGGACCTGCCTCAACGTGAGCAACCAGATTAGAGTTTAATTTTAGGATAACTAAATATTGGAACTTTTAACAAAGTTGTGCTACCAGGCTCAAAAGTGCACCAAAGCATGCAGGTTATTGAGCAAGGTTGTGCTATTACTTTTGGGACAACTGGCATATTTCATACAGTTTTTATACAGAATTTTTTTAAAGTCTTAAATTTTCCATTTAACTTTTAACACACATTTTTTTCTAGTTTGAGAGTTACTCAATCTATACATCACAAATATTCACACAGTTAAAGTATATGCAGCAGCTACTAACACTAATGCATTTCCTTCGTGAAATACAATATTTGTCTAGTTTAGTTTTGAAGTCTTAACATGACAAATACTGTATACTGTATTTAATGATTGTGCACATTTTTTGTTCAGTGATAAAAAAGCAAGTTTTCACCAGATGTTTATAGAAACCCATGTAATCCCAACACACAAAGATATCAAGCTGTAATTGTCCGTAAAAATGAGAACTGTTAAGTGTAATTTGTAAAAAAAAAAAGCATAATATAAAGTTGATTTTACATTGAAAATTGCACGTTTTTTAATATTTTGCTGTGTTAATATAATTCTCCTTGTTTAGTGACTAATGGTGTCATTACATAGTAACTTATGCTCCTTACTCATTAAAATGAAGACATGGCTTTTATGGGACACTTTCCTTTGTATCAGACAATTTTATAACCCAAAATTATACATTAACCTACTATCCATTCTACAAAGCACATCATTGTGACGGCGACGTAACCTCTGACACTATTAGAAGAAGTGTCTCTCTACACAAACATCTATGAGTCAGGTGAAATTCAGCAGTTCAGAACAACAAAACTGCAAAGTGTGCGGAGATGATGGAATGTGTCAGACCTGTGTGTTTAGTGCTCTGTGTATTTACGTTTTTCTGTCTAGCAGATGAATTAAAGGAGAGAGCTCTGAAACTCATGACGGAAACCCCCCTCGTAGATGGGTAAGACCCTTTCTTTATACAATGAATTTATATTTTATTACATATAATAAGTAGTATGATTTGGCCAAACGTCATTTCTGAAAAATATGAAGGGGATAATTAGTGGTATGTTACTCTTCACTGGTGTCAGAAATTGTTAACTGTGAAAATTACAAGTGTATGTCATGTAGTTTCTAAAGGAGTGACAAGAATTTTTCACTCTAGGCAAACTTGCTAGAGAGGATGGACTTGAGACTTTTTTTTTCTTTTGTCATCTGTAAAAAATCCTGATTATGGTGGGAACTCTTTCAAAAACAGACACAATGACTTGCCGTGGCAGATGAGGAGCTTGTTTAATAATCAGATCAACAATGTGGACTTACACAATCTGAACTCTACACACACCAACATCCCCAAAATCAAAGAGGGACATCTCTCAGCGCAGGTACAGTCCCACAGGTACAGTCAAGTAAACCAATGTGTGATCTGTGATTGTGGTGTGTCATTCTGCTTTTCTGATGCAGTTCTGGGCAGCTTATGTACCATGTGACACCCAGTACAAAGACGCAGTCAGGCAGACCTTGGAGCAGATTGATGTAATCCACAGGATGTGTGATAAATACCCAGAGGTTTTCAAATTCGCTGCTAGCAGTCAAGGTAAGACTGTTAAGAGATACAAAGAAATCAAAATTCCATTTTAATTTAATCTAAACTTTTGGATTTACTTCATTTGTTATGCAATATGAACAAGCTTCATATTTTATTGTTTTGAAAACAATGGCTCTAAATTGAGTCAAATACAAATGACTATGTTCAGATTTGAATTTCAAATTTTAGGCTCAAAGTTGAAATTGAAATCGGAATGTTATATTTCTATGGATTTTGTGGATTTTTGAAAATTACTTTTATGTAAAAACATGCCTTTAGTGAAAGTAATTGGGATCCCGAGGGCAGCACGGTGGCGCAGTGGGTGGGGCTGTGGCCTTTCAGTTAGAAGGTCACCAGTTCGAAGCTCAGCAGCAACCTTCCTGGGATGATTTTTTATGCCCTCGCTGTGCTTCCTCTGGCTACTCCAGTTTCCCCCACTCAATTAGCCTACAACACTTTACTTGGATCCACTTTTCAATATCTCCTGGAGATGCTGGGTTTTGCACTGAGAGAAATATATATATTTTTTCCTACCAAGAGATGAGAATGTGAGCAATCGATAGTTGAACAGTATTTTGCAGCCTTCTGAATACTGCAGCATAGCCCCCCAAACTTGTGCTGTGTGGCGGTGACGGGCATTCAATCAGAACAAACTGGGTCAACGAACCAATTATAACCTTAGTGACAGAAAGTTTACATTTTATCAACAACTCAGACTCCCTAAACCATAGTATGATCCTTTCATATATTTATAATATATAAAACGTTCACTTTAAAAGGGTGGTAATGGGGTTTTATAAGGTAATGGCGTTCATGGCTAAAGGACCACTAAACACGAATGGGCACATTGGAGCCAGAAGATGCTGGAAATGATGATGCAACAGGTCTGGTTTTCTGGGGAGATAGACACAAGGGTGATACTGGATAACAAGGAAGTGGCAGGTCAACACAATTAGCACAATATGAACCAGGTAGGCAGCGAGATGGCACAGTAGGTATCACTATGGCCTTTCAGTAAGAAGTTTGCTGGCCCTCCTAATGTACTGGTCATTAGGAGGGCCAGCTCCACTAGTGTACCAGTCTAGCACTGGTGCACTACCATTCTTTAGCCTCTGAGACCAATTTAAATATAGATTTCATAATTAATTCATTGTATAAATGTTTTACAGATATACTAGATGCCTTTGAACAGAATAAGACAGCCAGTCTGATTGGGGTGGAAGGTGGGCACTCAATTGACAGCAGTTTGGGAACCCTCAGGACCATGTATCAGCTCGGTGTCCGGTACCTAACCCTCACCCACAGCTGCAACACACCATGGTGAGTGGACACCATTTCACTACATAGAGACTCAGGTAACGTACCTTGGGTCAAACAGAACAAGCAGGCTCAATGTGCAAGACTTTAAATGCATATTTTTTTAATATTGTTAGGAAAATGTTACCAAAGGTGTTCCGTGATTGAAAGTCCACGCTTTCTTTTTCTCCATAACATGATCAATTCATTTTATTGAATTGAAGACTGGACTGAAAGATTTCCAAAAACTAAAGATCATTTCTTCAGATGTGTCTGTTGTGTCTAACTAAATTTTCGATCTGGCTTTCATATAGGGCAGACAACTGGCTGGTGGATACAGGATCTGATCCTGAAGAGCATAATGGATTGTCAGACTTCGGCAAGGTTTGTAACATGAAACTTTCATGCTACTGAATAATAAATATGCTACTGTAACTGAATAGAAAATAATTTTGAATAACAAATAAATACTGCTAGAGATTCATGACACAGTGCACAACAAATCCATTGCCTGCCACTCGCGGAAACAGTTAAAAAAAAGAAAAAGACGACAACAAAAATCTTGGATGTCGAGCGGTTTATATTGTTGGTGGCTGATCACAGGGAGATGTTTGACAAAATTTGGAGAAAAAGTGAATTTGTGACATTCTATTTCAATCCTGTTTCCTGTATGAAGTTGCTTGAAAATGTGGGATGAACCCGCCGAGCGGCTCTTTTACATTTTACTCATGTCATCAAAAATGCCAGCTTTCATTGGTCGCTCTCATTGTGAAAAACGGATCCGACACAGCAATGAAAACTTAGATCAAGTCAAATTCTTTGCATCAGAATGGTTTTTATACCAAACCTTACCGGTGGTGAGGTTTCATCTGCTCTGTGAATGAGAATGTCTTTATCATTATTAGATATAGACATCAGTGTGAATGAGTGAACTGTTATGCACTGACATCCAGATTCCTAAATGGAGCAAGGAGGTTCAAATCATCTTGGCTATCCCTAGATTAGCATTTCTGTGGTCTTAGCAGAACTAAGGAAGTCCACTGAAGTTTCTGGATCAGAGATCCAACATGTTTGACAGAAAAAGC
Source organism: Danionella cerebrum (assembly GCA_007224835.1). Taxonomy (NCBI): domain Eukaryota; kingdom Metazoa; phylum Chordata; class Actinopteri; order Cypriniformes; family Danionidae; genus Danionella; species Danionella cerebrum. The sequence continues at coordinate 227,847 of SRMA01026751.1, forward strand.
AAATGCAATTGAGATTTTGTGAATGAAGTCAGATACATATGTGATAAAACGTAAATTAAGTACTAATGCAACCATGGGGCAAACAGCCCTTTCTGATGTTGATTTTTTTCTGAGGAACTACATTCTCAATGCCATTAAATAGTCAATTTGGAATTTGGCTGTTTAATGATGTTCTTCATGTTGGAAGTATATTCGGAACGTCGCCAGCATCAGATCACAACAAACCAGAGAGGGAAACAAAGAGCATTTACAAAGGATGTCCTGTGTGCAAAAAGAAGAAAAAAGACAAAATGTTGGTGCTGCATATTGAGTGTAGGCTTGCTCAGCCTAATATTTCGGATCCGCAGTTAAGGTCACTACAGTATGCTGTGTTTTTTGTCAATATGGGGTGTTGTGTGTGCATTAATGAGGAATAATTAATTAAAATACTACATGGCTGTATTATAACAAAGAGTGAAAATTTTAAGGGGATCTGAATTTTATCCCACTGCAGCCACTGTATATATTTGATGTTTTACATAATTATTTAATCATATATTCTTTTATATAACGCCTTTAATTCTATTTCTTTTATTTATTAATTGAATAATTTATACTTAACCCTTAGAAGTATCTCCATGCACCTGTTCCAATCCCAATAGCTGTTTTGAGTTAAGTACAAATGATGTGACCAACCTATTGTTAATTTTGATTTCAAATATAATGTGTAGGTTTCAAAAAGGTTATTAGTTTTGATATTGTTGGTTTGAAACAAACATAGCAAGATATATCACAAGTAACTTGCAAGATAATTGAGAAAAATGAGAGAAAATGCACAATGTATTTCAGTTTAATTTTATAGCGCCCAAATCGATGACATTTAGTGGTGAAAAGAAGGGATAACTCCTGGAAGTACAAGACTTGTGATATAGCTTATGTTTTTCAAAGTTCTATTTCAAAAAAGGGTAATGGCACAAAGACTGCTTGGAAGAGTGTATAAGATTTAGTAAGCTAGTCTGTTTTTTTTTTACAGATTTTTACATTGTTTTGACCTTCCCTTTGCTTTTTTTATTGAGGGGGGGGGGATGAATATTATGAATTTTTATGAATATTTTTATTTTGTCTCAACATTTTGATTTTTGTTATAAAACAAATGACAAAATGTACTACTCGGAATTTATTTTGTACAATATCAGGTTTGTTGTAAAATAATGAAAGTATATTTGTAAAAAAAAAAAAATAAACTGGGGTTGTACTAAGAACAAAAAAAATAATTAAGAATTGCCACAAAAAAATGTTTTAAATGTGATTTATTACAGCAAATAAATCACATTTACTATGTGATGCTGATTTTTTACGATGAAAATGCTAATTAGAATGAAGATTTTAAAGCACACGCTAGTCCTACATTTGACACTGATTGAAAAAGATTAATGACTCATTTTAAGTCCCTGAGGTACTCACTTGGTTTGACCCTTTCAGCAAGTGATCTGGGAGATGAATCGTATCGGGATGCTGATTGATTTGTCTCATGTGTCTGAGAAAGTGATGAACCAAACACTAGACATCTCCAAATCCCCGGTTATCTTCAGCCACTCTTCCGCCTACAGCATCTGTCCAAACAAGCGGAATGTTCCAGATGGTGTCCTTTTAAAAGTGGTGAGTTCACCATAAACTTTGTTGGCATTAATTTTAAAATGTTTATATCTTTATAGTTTTAGTGATGTGTTGTTTTTATATCTATATATAAGTTACGCATTTTCATTGTAAGTGCTAATGTTTTATGGATTCTTTATGGCTTTCTTTTTACAAGATTTTACCAAAGATAGTAGCCATCAACATCAAATGGAGTCATATCACAGATACCAAGATATCAGGGTGATAAATTCAAAACAAGAATAAAATCATTACTTTTATAAAGTTTAGTTATGAATGATGAAATGTCGCAAAAAAATCTTACTAAATCATTATTCTCTGTGCTGTGTTTTAAAACAGTTATAGGTAGTCCAGTTTTGATCAATAGTTTTGATAGTTTGGTTGCTAGATTAGGGGAGAAGCTTTGTGCTGCAGATCGAATAAGAGGGACTTGAATCGTTAGACAATTAGAAAGGTAGAGCTTGCTTTTCTTGATCTCAACACATCCAAAAATACAACTTTTCCATTTCATGAAACATTATTGTATCTGTTTAAACAGAATTAATGTAGTGCAGATTTAACACAGTGTATAATAATAATATTATAAAATATTGTTTAAAGAACACCGTTTACTCTGTAAAAGCCATTTACTCTGGTTTCGTAGTACTATTCTGATGATCAGAAACTTTAGCTCGAATGCAGTTGGATTAACCTACACACCGTTTCTTTGTTAATGCTGTAGAGCTGAATTTGTGAAGGAAAAAAATGTAAACCCCCCCAAAATGTTCTAATTAGGGATAGAGAGACAAACCCTAAAATCATTTGTATTAGGGGGAAACATTTTCTCAAAATCTGTTTTCAGAATTACAGCGTAAACAGGGCCTTGAGTGGTGGTCTTCTGATTGTGATTGGTCAGCGCCCTATACCTTGTCATACTCACAGAGAGACTCCCTGAGCTCGTAATACTCATTAGCACACCATCTCTGTTTTCTCTTAACACAATTAAACTGGTAATTCAATTAGTCAATTAGTTAATTCAGTTAGTTTGAGGACGGTACCAAAAGGTAGTCGATGGCATGTACACAAGTTGCTTTCACAAAAAAAGTGTGCAAGCCTGGTGAAAATAATTTTTTATCTTTGAAGCGTTTTAGGGAGGTACGGTGGCGGAGTGGAAAGCACTGTAGCCTTCCAGTTAGAAGGTCGCTGGTAACCTTCCTGGAAGGAGTTTGCATCCTCCGGGTTCCCACAGTGTGCTAGAGATAGGCACCAACAGAACCCTGTGACCCCAAAAAAAGGAATAAGTGGGTTGGGAACTGAATGAATGAAGCGTTTTAATTATACAAAAACTCCTTGAGATCAATGTTGCAATTTGGATGTGGAGGCTGCTTTATCTATGCCTGCAAACACAAACTACATGAGACAAGAACAGCCCTGGTGTCCAAGATTGAACAACTGATCTGCAAAATGTCTTTTTGGGGTACATGAGATTTGGTTTAACACCCGTGCTGTGTTTGAGGCAAAAACTCAGGCCTTGATGGAGTTCGGAGAATCCATGGAGGAGGACTATCAGTCGGCCTCAAGGAGATTCTGGCAAACTGTCTGGTGCCTCAGGAGGGGGAAGCAGTGCTCCACCAACACTGTTTACGGTGCAGAGGGGGTCCGGTTCGGGGGCCTCAGGATTTCGTCTCTGCTGTCTGCAGACAACGTTGTCCAGTTGGCTTCTTCGGGCATGGACCTGCAGAGTGCACTCTGCAAACCGCCCCAGCTGAGTGTGAAGCAGCTGGAATGAGGATCAGCACCTCCAAGTCTGAGGCCATGGTTCTCAACTGGAAAAGGGTGGCCAGCCCTCTCCAGGTCGGTGGAGACGTCCTGCCTCTGGTGGAGGATTTCAAGTATCTTCTGTTTACAAGTGAGGGGAGGATGGAGTGTGAGATCGACAGATGGATCGGTGCAGCATCTGATGTCGATCTACGTTCCTACTCTCACCTATGGTCATGAGCTTTGGGCCATGACTGAAAGGATAAAATCCCGGATACAAATGGGCTAAATGAGTTTCCTCCGCAGGGTGGCTGAGCGCTCCCTTAGAGATAGGATGAGAAGCTCTGTCACCCAGGAGGAGCTCAGAGTAGAGTCAGCGAGAGGTGGCTCGGGCATCTGTTCCGGATCTTGTCCCACTGGGAGGAAGCCGCGGGGACGACCCAGGTCATACTTGAAGGACCATGTCTCTCAGCTTGCCTGGGAAGAAGCTGGAAGAAGCATCTGTGGAGAGGGAAGTTTGGGCATCCCTGCTTAGACCTCTGCCCCCACGACCCGGTCCGGATAAGTGGGAGAAGATGGATGGATGGATATATGGTTTTGAAAACACAGAAAAAAGGCTACAATATAACACCTTCTGAAATATTAGCGTGACCTTCTAGTTTCAGCAGAATCTGCACTTTATTTGTGAAGCAACAATTCAATTGAAAACACATTTGAAGGTCATACCTGAAAAGAGGGCACTCAAGCAATGTACAGCATCTATAGAAACAGCAGCTAACACAAGATTTCTCTTTTAATACAAACGATTGCAAAGCTTTCGATTTCAAGCATGACCAATGCTCAGAAATCAAAAGTGACTAATTCTGAACATTTAATATTTTATCTATGAATACGATCTATGAATATATGTATAGAGAGGGAGAGAAATATATAATACATTTTTAACACAATACTGAACAAAAAAATTCATGAGGAAGTTGTAATTTTGGTGTAAAACTGTCTGTTGTTGACAGTGTCCATCATGGAATTAAATTATTGGGTCTCAGCTATAGATTAACTTTTTTTGTAATGAAGCATATTGAAAAATGTCTCTTTCAGAAAAGCAAGAGGGGGATTGTGATGATTAACTTTTACAATGATTATGTTACATGTGAAAAAACAGCAACGCTCTCTGATGTGGCTGGTGAGTAACACAATCAGCATCTATCTTTATTCTTATTTTGAGGTCATTAATGCCTTTGTTTATCAAATCCAGATCATTTTGATCATATCAAGAAAGTGGCTGGCTCTAGCATCATTGGTTTTGGAGGAGATTATGATGGTGTGCCAAGGTAGGCATCTAGTTTTTTAATGAATATTGCTGAATTGAGTTATTTTACCTATTTAATGAGCTATATTCTTACTCAAGGACAAGGCAACGTCTTGTGCCCCTAGCTTGCGTTTTCTATGGCAGCGAGCTAAACATGAATCAAATAAAGACGGCAGACAGCGTATTTCCTTCATCATTTATTCTCTTCATCAATTTTGTAAAAATAAAAAAACAGCATTGTAAACTCACGCTTGCGTATACACAGCACACTGAACATAAATATCATATAAGACTGTGATAATTCAAGCATCCATCCATCCATCTTCTTCCGCTAACATCATTGCAAAAGTGATTAGCATCTCAGGAAGACAATTACTGCTGACTCATCATGGAGTTCTGACTACATGCTGTGCTTAGTTAGCAAGTACCTAAAACACATCTAAAACCAACATAGGCATTGTCTCTTTCTAAGGGCCAAACGTGTAGACAAAGATGTACAATGCAAGGGAGCTCTGCACGATGTACTTAACAAACTCAAAATGGCTGAGTTCACTTGGACACTAAATGAAAAATACATGTGACCACTTGGCTTCGGATTTCAACATGAACTCTTTAAGGTCCAGAATAAAACATGCAAACATTGCACATTGTAGTCATTTGTAGGTTCTTTGTGATGCTTAACATGGATTCAGTCTTGCCAAATGATTTAGAGAGTTTACTTGTTGCAGATGACATTGTGATTTGTAGTGAGAGCAGAGAGCAGGTGGAGGGACACCTGGAAAGTTGGAGGTCAGCTCTAGAAAGAAGATGAATTATAGTCTGTCCCAGTAAGACAGAATACATGTGTTTGAATGAGAGAGAGGGAAATAGAACAGTGAGTTTACAGGGGGCTGAGGTCAAGAAGGTGCTGGAGTTTAGGTATTTGGGGTCAATAGTCCAGTGCGACGGGGAGTGTGGAAAAAAGGTGAAGAGACGAGTGGTGGGAGAAAAGTGTCAGGGCTGTTGTGTGATAAAAGAGTGTCAGCAAGAATCAAAGGAAAGGTGTACAGAACAGTAGTGAGAGCAGCTATGATGTATGGGTTGGAGACTGTGGCAGTGAGGAAGAGACAAGAGGCAGAGATGGAAGTAGTGGAGATGAGGATGTTGAGGTTCAGTTTAGGAGTGACGAGGATGGACAAGATTAGGAACGAGCACATCAGAGGGACAGCTCAGGTTGGTTGTTTTGGAGATAAAGTCAGAGAGGCCAGATTGAGATGGTTTGGACATGTGCAGAGGAGGGATAGTGGTTATATTGGTAGAAGGATGTTGGAGATGGACTTGCCAGGCAAGAGGTCAAGAGGAAGACCAAAGACGAGATATATGGATGTGCTGAAAGAGGACATGAAGTTAGTTGGTGCAAGAGTAGAGGATACTGAGGACAGATTTAGGTGGAAACGGATGATTCGCTGTGGCGACCCCTAAACTGGGAACAAGCCGAAAGGAGAAGACTTGTTACAGATGACAACAGTTCCTTCCTTAAAAATTCAAGCAAGAACCATTAAGGTCTTGTATTTAAAGGTCTATGTATGTGAACATTTGTAGGTGATGATTTATTCCTCTAAAAAGATCTGATTCATAGCAGTAGATGAGGTAAACATAGAGGCGTCAGGCTTGATTCTCTGTTGTCCTTTGAGATCCTTAGTACAATTATTGGTCATAGGAAGGGCTTCCAGTTCCAGTGCCAGGATCATCTACTGTCCATTGGTTTGAGAAATATTAAATTGGGACCTAAGAATGACTTTGATACTTTGGACAAAACATAGAGTTTGACCCATTGTTGACCCTCTGATGTGGAATTCTGGTGAACACATGGTACAGAAGCTGATTCCTGTCTGTGTCTTCTATTTTTTCACCCTGTAATGTTTTTCATGGAGAGTCATAGCCCTGAACGTTCAGTTCCCAATGTGCTGCGCTACAACTTGCTACAACTTTCCACCACATTCTTTATCCTTCATTGGTATTTTTGGCTAAACAGCTAAAACAACCTAACCAGTTCAAGGTAATAATTTTCTATAATTAAAAAGAAAAGTATGACAACATCCTGTTGATCACTCACTGGTCGGTTTTATTGACAGCACTGCTTACATCCTGCTATGTTGTTGCACTGGGCCCAGGGATGAATAGAGTTGTTTTCTATCTGGGATCCATCTGTAATAGTGATTAATAGTAACTGGGAAGAATATTTTGAAATACTCCCATTTCACGAAAATTAGTTAAAATGATAATTAACATAATGGTGTGGGTTTACGCAGGGTGCCGGTAGGTCTGGAAGATGTTTCAAAGTACCCAGACCTGGTGGCTGAACTCCTCAAGCGTGGCTGGACAGATGATGAAATCCGAGATGCTCTGGGACGAAATCTGCTTAGAGTATTCAAAGAGGTCGAGGAGGTAAAGGAAATGCTTGCAGATTCTCACAAATAAAGATAGAGACATCTGGATGGAATTACAGTCAGCAGCATACTTGAGACCAAAAGTATACAGTGCAGAACCAGGATTGTAGTAAATATCCAGGAATTTAGCAAAGGTTAAAACGCAGGTGGCAGATGATCATTGTCATGGCTACTAGCCAGAAATTAAAACTGGCCAAGTGTTCATTATTAGTTTAGGCCAATAACAGTAATTTGACACATGGAGAGAGAGTGCAAAATGTTTTAGGCTGGTGTGAATAAATGCGGTTACTAGACATGGAAAAAATGCAGCGACTGAACAAAAGAGAAATTTAAGTCAAATCATTATTTGGTGTGACCACAACAGCAGTAATTCTTTTAATCAAACTCTCTATACGTTTTTCCTGCTGAAAGATACATTTGGGGCTAATTACACTCCTCCCTGATGGTATTGCATGAGCAACACCTTGCTTCGCCTTTGGCTGCAAAAACTCATTATTGTACAGCACTCCAGCACATTGATGAACTGCCTTCTTAAACTTATTTTGACTCCAAAGCACTAGTTTCTATGTTTTCATACACACTTGAGTCACTTGGCCTTGTTCACATGTCTTTGGTATGGCTTTATTATTGCTGTGCTCAATCTCCTTTCTTCTTACCCTCACTTTGGTAGCAGAGTTTGGCTGCATCTCACTCTGTTTTAAGCTTCCTACACAGCTGTTTCTATTTTGGGTTTCAACCTACATGTGACATGTACATGTGATCATTAGCACCTGTTTGTAATTACTGGTTGACTTTGTGCAAGTGTACACAAGGCAAAGCTGGTATAACACCAAATATTTATTAGATTCACCTTTTGCATTTGGAAAATGTACAAAATAAACAATCACTATTTATAAATCTGAAAGCATTCTTTGTTTTCAGAATTTTTCACACATGCCTAAAACTTTTTCACAGTATAGGCTGATCACCCCAGCCTTGTATATTTATATCATCGATTTGTTTAGAACATTTTCATGCATAAAGAGACCAAGATGTGCATAGCAACTAATTCGTAAACGTATACAAGGATATTTGAGAGGGGTATCGACTAACAGAGTGATCGACTATAGGAATCTGCCCCTCAAGCAGCCCAACCATGTATAATGGTCAAATGAAAGCAGTAAAATAGCATGTGCACCTGCACCTCCACCTGCAGCCAAATGTGTATTAACATCAGGTCAATATATAGTGCAGAGCAGATCAATTAAATTTTAAAAAGACAGTTGTTCCAATTAAATAAAGAAATGAAAATATTTTCTCTCCTAGTTGGTATTTTGAGTTGATGTATGATGTCTTGATTTAGAGTTTTGAAGATTTTTTTTCTGTCAGGGATGTGTCTCTTTGTTGTGCCCATAACAATGGTTTTTCCTCAAAAATACCAACATAAAAAAAGTATTTTCTGTCTTATCGTTTGGCTGAAGAATATATATATATTGTATAATTGTATTATGTATATTTACTCACCACAACTTTTCTGTAACATCTTTAACACCCAACTAAACATAGAGAATATATGTATAAAGAGCCACCATGGATAGATGCTCTGAAAAATCTAATCAGACAGTTATTGTAAATAAATATATGCAGTACATTCTCTGACAATTTGCAATTTATATTTTACTGCAAACGTCATGTCCATAACGCGGCAATTGCCTGACTTTTGTGTTTCTTCAGGTCAGAAACAGCCTGACCAGTTCCAAACCAGATGATTTTCCTATCCCCCTCAAAGAAGTACAAAACCCCTGCAGGACAGATTACGGTTATACAGACAATTCCAGCGCAATGCACTCTACCCACTTTTCTCTCCACCCACTTGTCTTGCTTTTGCCCATGCTGCAAAAGCTATTCTAGTTAGTTTAGTTTTTTTGGTGTAAACTGACAATTTCTTTCAGCTCTGTATTTTCCAGTTAATTAACAGCAGTCTAATTGTTATTGTACCAGAACAAAATAGTTAAATGTGAAATAAATACTTTGAAGTCTTCTGAATATGAATCAAATATACTCTGAAAATTACTAGATCTTCCAATGTCTATTAGATCTTCTAATCTGTTGTAAACTGTAGAAACACTTATAAATGATGCACACGTATGACTATCGCTACTAGCCGTGTTCCATTCTCAAGGATGCCGTCTCAAAACATTAGATTTGAAGGTTTAATGCATCAAAAAGGACATCTCTTTTTCATGTTCTATCATTTGAATCCTTCAGATTTTTTCTGTATATTATGGGAATATCAGACTTAATTATCTTCACTCTTCGGTGTCCGATTGTTCATTGTGTACAGACGAGATCATGCTTTTTAGAAAAAAAAAATAACACCTGTATATCAAGGTATTGTGTTTCTGTTAACATATGTAAGAATAAACGTATTAAAGTGAGGAAGATGAGACTTACACAAAACTCTTCAATGCACTTTGGACTTTATTTATGTCCCTTACCAGTCAGAGCGTCATTTGAACAACTTCATGCCATTCTATTTACCTTGGTTATTTGGCTACATTACCAATGATTCCCGAACTACAAGTCCCAAAAGCGGTGTGGCAAAATCCTGACTGTGGGAGTTACAGGGGTAAACAGTGAATTTTGCAGAGGTCTCAAATTGTGAGGTCCATTCTGGGAGAATTCCAAGACTATGGCATACACACCAAAGGCTTGACTTCCTTATCTCTTTTAACGCACCCGTTTTACTTGTACACAGTAAAATCACCAGTGCTAAAAAGACTATGTAAAATGTATATAACTCCCACAGTGTTGAATTAACAATACGCAGTGTTAAAAAGTACACTTTGCCTGTGTAAATAATGGGTGTAAAATTATATGGTTTTATTATACCTGAAAGTGCATAATAAAAGTGCGCCAAAATCATGACTCCGCCCACAACAACCTCTGCCTCAAGGAGAGACAATGCCATTTTGTCTGATGATGGAGACGTTTAAAGTCTTATGCCTTAAGTGTTGTTTTTTTGCACTTTGAAATGACAATTTAGCCCTCTAAATTCAACACTTCACCTATTACACCCGATAGATTGGGGCCATGTATAATCTGAGCATTGTTTAAATGAACACATTAAGTGTTGGATTGACACTGTTAAATTTACAGATCAACTGCAACAACCTAGTGGAGGTATAAAGATCTGGGAAGGCTTTAAAACAAAGAATCCTTGTGTTGGACATAGGCACCAGCAGACCCCCGTGACCACGAAAGGCAACAAGTGGGATAGAAGATGAATGAGCATTTCGATAAAAGAGTGATTTCCAAATTTCTGTGTTGTTTAGCAGAGCTGACTGAGTCCAGCCACCAATTGCCAGTTTCAACCAAACTAAAGGTGTGATCTCAGTGTGACTGAATACTTCCCATTACGTAGTGGCTTTAAGTATAGGCATGAGCAGTGTAGTCTGCGTGGATGAACCCTGCCTCCCCTGGGATTTAGCTGTGAACATTTATCCCTCAAATTTGCTGCTCTGTCATAGTCACCATTGGCCCTGAACACACAAAAAAAGAATCCCATGCAAATTTCAAATTACCTGGACTGGTGTTTGAACTACATTTTCTTTACATTTCACTGTTAGGGAATATCCAATGATATGAATATAGCAATTTAAATTTTAGAATATTTGACCAACATATTTGTCTGGCTTTTATTTCATTCAGCCATGTTCTGAAAGTGGATAAAGTGTATAACTTGGCTCTCTCTTCAGCACCTCTCTAATAGGACATATATTCATAACTTCATTTTTCAATGCTTTTGTAACATGAAAACCTTAGTGTGAAATAATCTGTAAAATATGAATGTTCGAAAAAATAGAACGAAAAATAAGTGAGTATTGAAATCTTTTGAAAGTAACATATTAAGCTATTGCTATGGTGCCCATTTCAGTTTGTCACTTGACAGCTCTTTGGTTTTGTCCATGATACTTAGACTTTTGATTAATTGTGAGATGCACAGGTGTCTTTTGACAGCTAACGAACTCAAACAGGTGCTGCTAAATTAGAATAATGAGCAGAGTGTAGCTGGACTATTTAAAAGCCAAATAACAGGTCTTTGAGGGTCAGAAACCCTGATAATCAAACACCTATTTAGCACAGTAATTTACAAATAAATAACAAAATAAATTACAAATTTATTTACAAAGATTTACAAATAAATAACAAAATCATAAGTTCATTTACAGATTTTTTCTTTTTAGATTCTGTCTCTCACAGTGGAAACACACCTGTGCTGAACATTCAAGACCCCTCAATGATTTCTAAGGTGAAACAAAATATGCAAACGCACTGTTTTTTTTCCATAAAGAGGAACTTTCTAAACCAAGACGTACTTGCTGCTGAAAGTGACAGTGTGCCAAAAGCTCCACCTAGTGGAAATACGCATAAATAGCAAGAGATTTAAAAGTTTAGGAGCATCTTAAATACTGTTCCATTGTTGTGAAAAATGAATCTTTTTCTTCTTGTTGTTCTTTCCCATTAACCATGTTAAACAATATAGCTTTGTTTCTTTTCTTCTATTGGGATTCTGAATCACTAAACTATAAAGGAAATCATATATTCACAAAGAAAGTGTTCACCATTCTTCAGTTTTTTTTGGGCTCGGTTTAGAAAAAAAATCCATGACAGTTTTAAGAAAAAATATAGATCCTCTTATCACTGACACAACCTTGCTGAGTGGTTTTCAGAAATCGTAAAAGTCATGTCATGCCTTTTTGGAGTTCTTACAATTTACATTCATGTCAATATTGACACTACAAACCGCATTGCTATATTTTAAATACATGCTTTTCTAGTAATAATATCCTATTTCACTCTTTACATTACACACTGACACCTGTGCCAGCAAACCAGCAGATTCTTTCCTGAGCCGTTCAATTTATATTGCTGGCAAAGTTATTGTTCCCTGGTCAACCAAAAAAAATTCAGTTTTTTTTTTACAATGATGACATAAAAGAAATAGCAATTTTCTAAATTATTATTTTGTTGGTTTAACATTTTCTTAGCATCAATAATATGTGGTGGTGTGCTAAGCTTTGTGGAGTTCAATCGGATGGTCAAAAGTGAAAATGACATCAGTTTGCAATGCTGAAAGGCACCATTAAGGTTTATTACTAGACGAGCACTAACCCTGCTTTGAGTTGGCTCTTCACTGAGCTGATCTGACTGAGTCTAGAAGCACTTGACATATCAAGACAGGATAACTGCAATGCTCTTCTCTCAGCTCAGACCCCCCTACTTGAAGCATTAATATAAATTGGGGTTTTATTTTAATAAAAAGCACCTGTGTTCCTAATCCCTCATCTTCTCCTTTCCTAGTGTGACAGTCATTGGAAAACAAAACTGATTTTAAAAACATTTTAAAGCCAAGAATACTAGGATTTTCTGTTTATTGGTATTATGCAGAACTTAGGTTATAAAATCTTCCAGCCGCTAGGGGGCAGCACTAACATTTGTGCCTAATTAAGGCTATTTATAATGGTGTTGGAGTGTACTGCAGCCCTTAGATGATATATCCCAGTAACTTCACAATACGTATGGTGTCATTTTTGTTACACCCTTGGTAAAAAGGCATGAACTTAGTTCTTGTGGTGGCATAAATTATTTGCCTCTAAAACTGTATATGGTTGCATTATTTTGCCCATGTGTGAAAGAAGTGTACAATAGATTCCAATCTATGAAACCCATATGACAAAAAAAATGTACCAAACATTGGAACAAAGCGTCTTGTGTGCACAATCTTACACATATTGTCACAGATACAGACCTCAGTTACAAATGTAGGCCAATTGGTTTCTGTAATGTTATTTTATCTGCAAACAAACTTAGATTATCAGCAAACGTGTAGCCTACTTCTCAGTATTGACTTACACTTCACGTCCATCATCAGTAAATGAAGTGCACTTTTTTCAAGGAACCCTAGATAGTAACATAAGGAGACCTTGATGTCAAATCACTTAATAATGTTCTCCAGTTTCTCTCTGTAGACCCAGCTCATTCAATTACAAGTAACACGAGCGCTGTTTCAAGAACAGGTTCGACAACACCAACAAACTTGATTACAGAAGAAGCAAACAAACTTTCAAAGAGAGCGCCAGCTGTTCTGCAAAACATCGAGAGCCAGCTGTTGTTTATGTCATGTGGAAAGCAAGGGTCATCACTGGTTCAGCTGGCCCAGCAGTGAGGCGCTGTTCAGGACTGATTGTCGGTCAACTGGAGATTAAAGCTACCCCTTAATATTCCTTAATCTGTACATCAAGAGTGCACCACTGAAGTAATAAATTCTCATAGGTCTGGCATTTAACCAAAATGTAAACCAGAAAGAAATGCTACGATTAGATTTGTCTTTTTCTATTTTTCTCCCTCTACCATGGCTTACAAAACTTTATTATTGATCCACATAGTCAAGCTACTTTTACATGCACAAAATATGGTTTAAGATTTTAAGATACTGCAGTATGGGGCACAGCAATGTAACAATGGGATAGTGATTGACCAGCAACAGTGCAATGCATGTGATTTCTGGATATAACCAGTAGGGTTTTTGTAAGTCAAGCATCATGATGTATTGATTACAACTGAGGTGTTGGGACATGTCAATCATCAATTATCCTCTGCCTATATTAGATTCTGCTCTTCTCTCACTTGGTGCAATTTGATCCTGCTTCCGCTCCCCCACCTTCCTCCCCCTCACCACACAAGAGGGGGCCAAACTCGGATTCATCGGACAGCTAGTCTTGTGCATCAGTACTCCCCCACTCACCCTCATGAACATAAGGATTTTATTTATGGAAATTATGGATTTTATTTTTTGTTTTGGTAAATGTATACATTTATTCATCTAATTAGTATTTCTTTTATTTAATTTAGTCTTTTGAAATGTTTAGTTTTAGTTGCATTTTTATTCATTTTAGTTTTTAAGCTTTGGGTTATTTGCTCTAAGATATTATACTATATGTATATTGGGTTATAGGATTGTTCAGATTAAATTATGATGCATTGTGTCCCAGTCTTCCACCTGATCCTGGACTTGTTTCTCTCCTTCCCTCCCTTTGTATATATCTTCCCAATTCCCATTTTAACCCTGCCGGATATTGTTCATCTGTGTGTATCCTCTAAACCCTTGTGTTTGTGTATAAAAAGCAGTATTAATGCACCTAGGCATCTGTGCATTTACTGTTGAAAATTGAGATTTGATAGAAAACATATGTTTTCAATGACACTATCAAAACACTTCCATAAATGTACTTTTATGTTGTCTGAGGAACAATAGCTCATTCTTACTGAGCAGATCTCGTTAGCCCCTCTACATTTTTTGGTCTCCCGTGAGCCTCAAGCCTCCAACCTTCTCACTGAAAGCCCAGAGTGATACCCACCGCACCACCCTTACAGAACCCTCACCCTGCTCATTTTCACGCATTTGTTCCCATGCTTTGGATTGTTGTCATGCTGGACGACAAAATGTTACCCTTAAACCAAGTTTTCTTGCAGACTGTCTAAGATTGTCTTTTAAAACATTCCAGCTCTTTCTTTTTCATGTTTCCTTCAACCCTAACAAGATTCCCAGTACCAAACACACTGAAGGTTGCTTCTCCCTTCTTTCTCCAAACATAGGCGACATCTCTTTGGCCAAAAAGCTTTAGTTTTGTTCCAGTATACATCCCTTTTTGCCACTTCACACTTAAAACCACTGACAAAGACACATTCCTTGCCCCATCTTCATGATCATTAACACTTCTTTCTCTCAAGTGCAAACTAATCTTTTTGTCTGATGAAATTGCGTGTTGATTGACTAGTTGTATTGTGAGATACTAATTCTCAGGTTAAAGTGCAATTTCTGTTAATTCATCATAAATTAGCAATTATTTGGACAACAATTGTTTGTTCTTAAGACAATCAACAAATATTTTCAATAGAATGAGTTATTGATTTTATTTTTTAAATTAGTTTGTTAAACAACCACAAGAAATCAAACCATCCTAAGAATTGATAGGTCAAAGCTTTCCACTGCTCTGTTAAAAATCACTAGGTGAATATATTTAAATTTGCTATTTTATGGGAGTGGGAGTTAATAAATTTGTCTTTGGTTGAATTTAGAGAGAATATCTGCTTGCAGTTTACGCAAACTCTAGAAACTAAATGCAGGTCCACACCTGGCCCCCATAGCAAGTAACCTCTTAACTGAGTGCCACTGGTGCAACCCACTCTACCAACATCCGAACAGAAAGACAGTAAAATAAACTTGATGAACACCTTAATATATTTAATGGAATTCAAATCAGGGCTTTCTGGCAGACTGAAGGTCGATTTAGCCTTAAATATGTGTAAATTCCCCCTTTTCACGATTAAGGGAACTTGTTGCTGTTCTGAAGTGGATTTTGTTGCTTTAGTGGAAGCGCACACGCACGCGCGCAGCCGCAGATGGGGGTTAATCTGAAAGACGACGAATGAAAACTGCTGGTTTTCTGTGGTAGATAATCGCTTTTATCCTCGAAATCATTTTTTTTTTGTTCAGTGAAAAAGCTGGGTTATGGATTTAGGGTCATCCAGATGATTCAAGCAGATTATCCCGGTTCTTCTGAGCACGGTGTTCTGTGGCAGATAGACAGATGTAAATTGAAGAGCGCATGCAACGCTTCACTGCAGGAAACTTTTGAAACGAGATATTACGAGAACCAAGACATGCATCGTGCTTATTTTATTTTTTTTAACGCCTCTTATCATAATTTAACAAAGGGAAACGATGAAATGTGTTTTATTGAGAAGAAACACGATCCGACATTGTATTCAAAGCAGGTGAGCTATCTATCTATCTATTTTCATAATGATAAAAATAAAATAACAAATAACATATTTAGCTTAATCTATGTTAATGTTACAGGGAAATAAAATGTATTGTGTGGCTTATTTTGAGGAGTTTAACACATACCTTATATAGAAATCATGAAGAATAGAGCTTACCTAAATGTAGTTTTTACAGTAAATAAGAGTGTTATCCTTTGCTAGTCTGCTTTGAAAGCATGTATGTATTGGATTGAATGACAGTTTGTATTGTGAAACTTTGAGACTTTCCTACTTTTAACAAGATGTCAACTTTTCAAAACTTTCAAAACTGTCATTTAGTCCCCTTGCATTTAAAAACATACTCTGAGCCATTTATGCAATGCTGGGCATATGGTGTTTTATATGAACGCGCACAATCCCTGTATGGTGATTATAATAGCATTACAACAATTATTTGAGTCTAAAAACATTACAATCTCTGTGAAGAGCCACATCACCAGCTCCACAGCACCAGCGCAAAACACAAATGGCTCTTCGCAGTAATTTAATTTTACATATGCCTGCCATTTGTGCCTTGCATTACACTCTGCAGTAAGGAGTATCTCGATTGTTTTGACTTCCCAACAGTATCATGTTGGTGTTCTGATAGTGGTACAGTAGCAGCTGAATATGTCGCACTGAGTGCCACAGATGATAGCAATTCTTTCTGGCCAATCAGTGAGCTCAACAACTGGCCAGTCAGTGATCAAAAGAACATTTTAATACTTTTCTGTTCAATCTGAAAAAATCATCGTCTTGGCATGCCTGAAAAGGAGTAAAATAGCATGTTTCCACAAATTAAAAGAATTGTTTCACTGTACATTACTAAAGCTTAACCATAGTAGTTACGAAGCTATGATGGAGGAGACAAGCTCAACCACTCTTAGCTGACAGTGATTTCCTGTACAAGCTGTAAGCAACAACATAGACATAGTGCTTATATACATCATATCTATTTGAACTTATTACGTAATGAATGACACATTCTAACCAACAGCTGATCTCATGTTCTTTTTGTTTCGCACTGAAATTTGACACTGATTAAAATTTCAATAAACTATTATACACTTCACTGTATTTCTTGATAATAAAAAAGGAACATCTTTCTAGCTGCACCAAACACTGGGCAAACTCTTCACACATACTTGTATATATTTGGTTGATTATAAATTAGATTATGGGTCTTTAATTGTGTTTTTGGTTAATTAAATGAAAATATTTACAATCGTTTTCATTTACAGTTATCCACCATCACCAGAACTCTACTTTCTGCTTAAGCTGCATAACCCGAGGAAAATATACTAATTTAAATCGAAAAGCCCAAATGCCAACATGCCCATCATCAGCAATGCCAACCATGACTTCAGCAATCTCTCCGTCAGCACAGATGATAGCAGTCTGGACCTTTACTTCACAGAAGTTCCAGAAACTGAAACTATTAAAGGTGTGTACTTTCAAAGGGCACAGCGCCTACATGGAATCTCAGCCGTGAGAGATGTTGACCACAGTGAACAAGCCCTAATCAATGTGGGAGGGGATCGTTACATGTTTCCCTGGAGCACACTGCAAGAATTCCCGCTCACACGCTTGGGACAATTGCGTCAGTGCAGAAGCCCCGATGACATTGCTCAACTTTGTGATGATTATGATGAGGCCCGGCGAGAATTCTTCTTTGACCGCAGCTCTGTGGCCTTCAGAGTCATCCTAAACTTCCTAGCCGCAGGAAAGTTAAGACTGTTGCGGCAGGTTTGTGCAGTGTCACTGTCTGATGAACTCACCTATTGGGGCATCGACCCCATTCACATGGAGCGCTGCTGCAGACGGAAGCTGATGTCCCGTGTGGAGGATGCGACAGAGAAGAAGAGGAAGGAAGAAGAGAGAAAGCAGAAGAGGCTTTCTCTGCAAAAACCTTTGGCGCAGGAGAAGGGCTATGTCAGGCTCATGAGGCGGCTTCAAGAAATCATGGAAAATCCTCACTCTGGCAATCTTGGGAAGATCTTTGCATGCTTCTCAGTCATCATGATTGCTGTGACAGTCATCAGCTTGTGTATCAGCACCATGCCTGATCATGATAACAAGGTTTGTACAAGCGATCTGTAACTTTAGAGTTCTGTTCAGCGAATAAACGATCAGGCGAGGAAATCTGAATGGCTAGCTTTATACACACATATTCCTTTTATATTTCTTCTAATTTATTTAGCTGACATTTAAATAAAAGAACTCATATGTAAATAGTTTTCACTAAAAATTCCCTCCCAAAGGGTATCGCACAATAGCTAAAATGGGAGAACTGAAAATTCCCCCAGTGTAAGGCAAAGGGGTGGGTCGAACAGCTCTCAAGTTGATTAGGTTTTTCAGGCAAAAGGTGATGAGCTGAAGTGCTAACACCTATGGCTAGTATTGGTAAACTCCTCCTGAAACTTGTTCATTTAACATCACATGCTCATGCATGCCAGGGCAGGGGGCATTCCATATTGTATGGCGGGTATTGGTTGAGCTTTTCCCAGGTTTGGTTCATGTTGTGCAAGGTGTGCAGTATGCGCAAAGTATGCAGTTCTAACTCAAAACCTTGGACACAGAATTCCAGCCATGTGTCGACAAGGAGTGCATGCAGATATCCAATTCCTCAAAGAATAAAAATGCATTTAGAATTGTCTTTTCAAAAAATCTGAGAAGGAATTTTAAAAATGTATTTAATGTTGGTTTACTTAACTTAGCTTCTTCGTTGTTATTATTAGCAGGAACAAACAAACTTTTGTGTGTAATTCTCTTGTACAGACACTATGACCGCAATAAACTCTGACCATGGAGATAGCAGTCATGTGATCAGAGTGCATATTGGCAGTGGGCAAGCTGTGCATATCTCTTTTACATGTGACCATTGAAGATTACTGGTCAGGTTTGATTGAGCAAACCAGTTGTTTTACTTATGGAATATTAATAAACCACTTTGCTTTTCATCTCATTCTCAGTCTCAGGAGTTTCAAACTGTCAAGAACAACCCGTTTTTATAAAGTGATGAAATAAAAAGCACAAATCATTGGTTTCTTTGAAATGATTCACAATTTTTTTGTCTATTCTTCTTTTACAGGGTGAATGCACAGAAAAGTGTCGCAATATATTCATCGTGGAAACCGTTTGTGTGGCCTGGTTCTCCATGGAATTTTTTTTGCGCTTCTTGCAGGCTGAGAGCAAAATACAGTTTCTTCGAAATCCACTCAACATCATAGATGTCATAGCCATCCTGCCATACTACATTTCTTTGGTTGTTGACCTTGAGGAGGATCCAGATGAAGCACTGCTCAATGGCACTGGATCAAGTCATGGATATTTAGACAAGTTAGGTTTGATTCTGCGGGTGACACGTGCACTGCGGATTTTGTATGTGATGAGATTGGCTCGACACTCTCTGGGTCTTCAGACACTGGGGCTCACGATGCAGAGAAGCATGCGCGAATTTGGACTACTGCTTCTTTTCCTTTGTGTAGCAGTGGCCTTGTTTTCCCCCCTTGTCCATTTGGCAGAGAAGGAATTCTCAAAAGGCAAAGCAACTGGCCCGCATGCCTTCAGCAGCATTCCTGCATCTTATTGGTGGGCTATCATATCGATGACAACGGTTGGCTATGGTGACATGGTGCCATACAGCATACCTGGCCAGGTTGTGGCCTTCAGCAGCATTCTGAGTGGTATTCTGATTATGGCGTTCCCAGCTACATCTATCTTTCACGTGTTCTCTCGTTCATATCATGAGCTGAAACGTGAACAGGAACAGGTTCTTAAGGAAGAACGAGTTGCATCCCTAGATGCCAGTGCTAAAGAGGATGTCCAAAGACTTTTGGAGAGAGACTTTTTGTCAGTGGCCAACCTTAATAGTGTACGAATGAGCAATGGTACAACTGCCAGACAGTTCCATAACGTAGGAATCTGATCCTTAACTCTTAATCCTTAAGAATTTTGTTTTTCTTGCATTTTATTCTTGTAACTGGTAGAAAGGGATTTGTGCAATAAACTAATTAAACAAAAATCTGTTTTTTTTATTATTATAATTTTGACTCTTTAGCTTTGGCTATTGACAAATAAAGGGGGAAATTTACCTAATAATAAGTAAACGCACAAATAGAGGGACCAGCCATTAAAAGTTTGGCTTTCTCATGTTTTGAAAAATCCATTTAATACAATATCAAAAATCTTTATGATGTGTCGTTTTGAAAATATTTGATTTCTTTTGTTGCACGGTCTTCCTTGGTTTCCATGAAACTGGGGGAGAGAGAATCCTCTTATCCTGTCGCAATCCTGGGCAGGCTTGCACCACACTCTAGCCCCTGTGAAAAGTCTCTAGCCGGTGGATACCCCTGTGGTCCATGGAACGGGTTAAGTGAGGTCCTTGGTGGTACTGGTGGCCCTGAACCCTACTCCATATTGTTATCTTAAACGTCCTTTAAAGCTTTATTGGTTAAAAAAGGTCAATCCATGCGTAAAAGACTACAGGTTCTAGTCCAAAAGGTAGATTTTTTTTCTTTAAAATGAAGCCCTAACTCTCTGCGTTACCCTAATCCTAAATGAAACCCTTACACTAACCCTAAGTGTGTCCCAAGCGTAACCCTAATCCTAAATGGAACCCTTACACTAACCCTAAGCATGCCCCAACCCTAAGTGTAACCCTAAACCTAAGCGTAACCCTTACCCCAACCCTGCCCCTAACCATAACTCTAACCCTAATTGTATTCCTAAACCTAAGTGTAAACCTAACCCAAACCCTAAGCCTAACCCTAACCCTAACCCAGACTCAAACCCTAAGGGTTACCCTAAGCCAGGGGTGCTCACACTTTTTCAGCTTGCAAGCTACTTTTAAAATGACAGAGTCAAAGTGATCTACCCGCTACAAAAATGTAAAACATGAATCAACAAACAATTATTTTGAATTGACAATTGACAAAACACATAATAATTAATTATTTACATTTTTTGTAATAACCTGAGTTTAATTTGATGACTTGCACTGAATTGAATCATTAGAACAGTTGTGTGTGACCTGAATTTGATGGTAATGGAGTGATTTGTATGGGACAATTGAGCTTTGATCCAAATAATCAAGAATAAAAATGATGCTCTAATTTTATATATTTTTTTTCATTGAAACTGAGTCGTGCAGTACAATATGCAGGTGAGGAGTGGCCTGTTGCTTGATTTTGGTTGTAATAGAGCAATTTAGAATGAAGTTATGAAGCATATTCTGGGTAAAACATATTTTGGATCTGGTAATTTGCAGACGGTCCCTAAGCGATTCCATGTCAGCGGGTTGCGCATAGACTGTAATGTGTTTCTGCGAATGCCAAGCGAAACTTGTTTTGATAAAAAAAAACTTTTAGTAGTTTGTCCGCTACATACCACAGATTAAAAATAGGTATTATTTGTTTACTAAGAACATTCGGGTCTCGAGCTGTTGAGTAGAGAAAACCGAATCCGTGAATGTGCAGCTAACGTTACTGAACTTGATATTGTTTCAATTTCACGCCGGTCGATCGCGATCGACGTAATGAGTACCCCTGCCCTAAGCGTAACCTTAACTGTAACTCTAAAGTTAGAGTTAGAGTTTCAGTTACACTTAGGTTTACAAATCTGATTCAGACCTTCTCCCATCTTTTTACCTGATCTGTCGACCAGGTCAGAGATTCACCCAAGACACGGGAATCAAAGAACCAATGGGAATCAAAGGAGTCTCCACATGTTGACGATGAATATTAAAAAAATGTTGTTTGAGATGATGAAGAAGTGTTTGTCGAGTTTCCCCTATTTAATTGTGATTGCAATGTGTACATGTCAGAACATAGATGATGCTTCGTGATGGAATATTGGCGCCAGAAGGAAGGGAAATAGCCCCGGATGCTGTCCCCAGTTACGCTTAGGGCTCGGGTCAAGGTAAACTTTACTAAAAGTCATTTTACACAAATCTGGGTGGTTTCTCCATGCCCAACCCACCCAATGAGTCACCTTACCACTCAGCCACTCAGAGACCAGTTACTCCAAAACCCATAAAAAGAAAATACATGTGAGAGAAATCATGTTTGTTGTCCCACCCACCCAATGAGTCACCTGACCATTCATTGCCCACTCAGGGACCATTCACCCAAAAAAAAAAACAAGTCAAACTCAATGCACAAAGGAGAAGCATGGTTGGTGGAAATGTAACTTATTGGTCAGTTCTTCTCTTTCACTGCTCATAGGTGTGTCTAGCTTAATGAACTCAGCAACTGTACCATCCTATCATAAGGAGTCTTTGTTAAACAGAGCTGATTTAGCTGATAAAGTACTTAAAGTTTGCTTGAAAATGGTTTATCTGTGGGGATGTGGCACCAGTTATACCAGTTAATTCCTGAATGTTAACATTATCATCTCTGAGTATTGAATATTTTAAAGCTCAAAATTGGGACATTGTCAATTGTTTAACCTGTTCTTGTTTGACCTTTTCTGTTCTTGTCTCGTATACAGCTATTAATGTCTTCCTGCTGAACCACCCTGGTTTCTTTACATTGATTGAGTTACAGGACTTGCCTATTGTTCAGCAACAAAAACTAAAAATGGCCTCCTTCTTGACAGGTAACATTAATATACAGCACAAATGATGTAAACTGTGTAAAACTAGCTTTTCCTGTGTTGCTTCTAAAGTCCCACAACCCTTGACAAACACATTAGACAGCATTAATTACAAAATTACATCATTAAAAAATTACAATAAGACATTATTAACAATGCCTTAGTTAAGGGGTGTCACACTCAATTGCACAGCAGGCCAAAACTCAAGCGAAACTTTAAGCCACAGGAAACATTATTGAACACACTAAAAGGAAATGCATTTGAACACAAATTTGAACAGCAAAAGCTGAACATTTTAAAGTTAAAAAATGTGGTTATACATCAAAATCTTCTGTAAAATTTCTACAGGGTAACAATATTATGACTTAGGAGGGACTACTTTTACTTCTAATAAATTACCTGTGAAACCGTTTTTTTGTGGCAATATAGTTATTGTAGTATTGTATTGTAGTAGCTTTTTTTTTTTACAAATATTTTTTGCATTACATTACACAATTATTCCCAAAAATTCCCCAAAAATCTAAAAAATGAGAATGAACAGTTTTTATGTTTTCTAACAAAAGTCAAAAGTGTTGAGACAAAAAAAAATGTAAATTCACCCCAAAAAAAACAAAAGACAAGTTCAAAACAATGTGAAAATTGTATCAAAAACCAGACGAACTTCATAATACACTGTCCCAAGCATTTTTGTGCCAGATCTTTGGAAAACACAAGCCATATCACAGGTCTTGTGAGAAGGGTCTGTCTGCTCATCTAGCATGTGACGACTGGCAATCTCGTAAAATTGGATAGCACACGACTTTAACTCTCTCCAAGCTGTTAATTAACGTGATTGCATTCTTTCGCTGTATCGCAAACGGATTAGAAGTGTGGTACAAACAAATACTAAATTGCATAGTTCTGTTTTTGTTTGTTATTACCATAAGTCAACAATTCATTTTGCTATAACAATCATTAAAATATAATTACCGTAATTAATTTTTAATGCTAAAATGAATTTGACATAATTATTTACAGGTTTTGACTGCAGGTTCAAGTTCAATGATTCTTTACTCTGAACAGTTTTATAGTTTAATATTTAGGAACACAGTTTCAGTCAAAAAGAACATATTCATATTATAGATTAAGAGAAAAACACGATTTTTCCTTTTTTTGAACGTTTATTTTAATCTGTACATTAACAGAACACTTTTAAATGTTTGATGACACAAAGTCACGTAATATCCAATAGAGTACCAGTCACATAAGTAAGTCCAATAGTAGGAGAATGCTAGTCAGTGCAAGTGAAAATCTGAAGACAGACATTCTTGGGTCTTGTACTTCCAAGTGTTATGTCTTCTTGTCACCACTAGATGGCATGGATGGCACAGATTTGAAACACCTAAAAGCAGTCTTTTAAGCATCTGGAATTTCTCTACAAATGGCTACCCCAACATCAGATCCAAATGTTGGGTTGTTGATCATCAGAATCACTACATACCAATTAACCTTGTTCATTAAATCATGCCTGTATAACTTTTTGCACCAGCAGAGGGCACCTCACCTTGCTGATTCCCCCCTTTTAGTTCCCCATTGTTAGTCACATCCTGGGGAAATCATTTTGTCTTCTCTTCTCTTCTCTACTCTACTCTACTCTACTCTTAGGATTTAATACATGGGGGATGTGTGGGGTGAGGTGCATTTAAACTAGGTTTCGCTCTCAGACAGCCCCTTGTTTTAAAGACTAGTGTTGTGAAGAGCTGGCTCCAACCAATCAACAACGGCCCACTCAAAGAGTTCTGGCCTAGTCCATGCCCTCTTCATGGGGGACCTCTCCACGGCTGCATGACTGTCTAATGGACGTTCAGTTGGAGTACTGGCAGACATGTTAGAGCTGTGGGTGGGGAAACACTCGGTGGCTCAGCATTGGGTGTTATACCAAAGGAATATACTGTTCATTGGCAGTACTGAGCGGTTCCAGTTACTGAAAATAACACCAAGGACTTGCCACGCCTTTCCTTAGGGATCCGTTGTACTGATTTCATGTTACACTTTGAGTTTTGCCCTCAACTGATTAGAAACTGGACACCATCTCCATAATGCCTTACATCAGCCTACTGCTTAACCTGATAGACAGGTTCTCCATCTGCCTCAATGGGGGAGGAGGAGGGGTGTTGTATGCTAAACATCAACTTTGCACCCCTCAAACTGAGCCATCTTATAAAACACACACAGCAGCATATCTCCTGAGAGACTGACTGTGATTGATAGATGAATTGTCCAATCAAACAGCGCAACTGGAAAAACCTGACTGGATGAGCTGAAAAGCAATCTGCTGCAGTTATCAATGTATTCTCTGCTGGAGATCAAACTGAGCGATATCGCTTAGTTTTTGGTATACACACACAAACATTATTATTAAAGCACATGAAGTAAATTAGAAATGAAAAGAGGTCATGAACAAAGCACCGATAAAAACAAAACACACACTATTTTGACAAATATGAAAGTATTGTTAAATTCACATCTGATTACAGAATTCTTTTTTGTGATTTGTTACATTTTTGTCTGTTCAACGAAACATCAAGTGTGTCTTGTTTTGATTTATTCTTGCTATGTGTAAAATAAAACTCAGTCAGTTTTAAAACTTGCAATTATTCATAGCATGTAATGCAGCTGATTTTTTTCATGGATCCAGACATTTTTTTTTTTTACCAAAAAAGGGTTAACTTTGTGAAGGGTTAAAGTCATGTTCCTCACGATTTCATTTTATCTTGCAACATTATAAACATTTGAGTTATATTTGAGCTCTTTCTTTATAAAAAAAGGGGGGGGGGTGCAGTTGTGTAAAGCAGTTTGCAGTTCCAGATATATCTGTAATGTGCCCTGAAATATATTATTAATATTCTCTTCAGTGCATTTTTGTGTTTAATAAACATGATTTTTCATGAACAGGAAATGAGAATGATATTTACAGAGCCGGGCAGCACGGTGGCACAGTGGGTACCACTGTGGCCTTCCAGTTTGAAGGTTGTCGGTTCGAGGCTCGCCGGTGACCTTCCTGGAAGGAGTTTGCATGTTCTCCCTGTGCTTTCATGGGTTTCCTCCGGGTACTCATGTTTCCCCCACAAACCCAAAAACATGCAGTTAGGTTAATTGAATAATCTAAAACTTCCTTTAGGTGTGAACGTTGCCCTGTGATTGACCTGTACCCCCTGCCTCTCTGTGTGCTGGAGATAGGCACCGGCAGACCCCCGTGACCCCGAAAGGGGTTAAGCAGGTTTGAAAATGAATGAATGAATTTACAGAGGAGGGATTTTGCAGGGAAAAACTACTGTAAAAAATTGAAAAAACTAATGATAAAATGGCCTTTGAGTTCATGTCCACTGACCGTAGCATCTGCCTTTGAAAAGCAGGCTACAAAGCGTATGTGGACAATGTGTTTTAGCTTGAGCCCTCACCTATCCTTCAATCACAAGACTGCAAACTCTGATAAGAAATGTCTGATTACATTATGACTATAGCTGCCAGTGCTGCAAACACTGCCATTGGCTGGTGAGGAAAAGAGACAGATTATTGTCTTGTTAAACACAGGAAAAAAAGCAGTAAGCTAAATTGTACAATATGTAACTCAGATATACGAGATACAGAAAGTACGGTAATTCTAATTCAAGCAAGTATGAAACACGGTTGCAGTTTCAGCCTACCGTGCCAAGCATTATTGTTGTATGTGCAAGACACTTGTCTCTAGAGGGTTGATCTTGAATATATATGATGCTCTGAAAACAGCACCTTGGTTACTTCTCATCTTAGGGGTTTGTTGTGTGTTTATAGGTAAAATACTAACAGCCTGCTATTGGTGTTTCAGAAGACACACCTTTATTCCTATGAGGCTCATCTTCGCCGAACAAGATGCGTGCTTGCTTTTGTAATTGGTCAGTGTTTGGTTGTCCCTTTCCTGACAGGTGAAACTGGTTATGCAAATAAGAACAAGGTTTGGCCTAATAAGCCGGTCACACTGAGACTGCAAGTGTATCATGGCAGTGTGCGATGATGCATCTGAAACTCTAGGAGACACGAAATATGGTGCAGGACAGTGAAGAGCTCAGGTAAGGTACTACACGTCATAGTGAGACTCATTGCTTTTCTTTTTTGTAACCTTTACTATTTAGCTTCAGTTTGTTTGAAATAGTTTTGTCTTTTCAGAATTAATTTATTTACACCTTTTAATGGATTAAATAGTACTTATTCTATTATGTCTGAAAGGCTACATAAATGTACTGTGATCATTGCACAGGTTTACGTGTTATCTCTTATATTTTATCATATGTTTCACATCCAATATCGTAATTTCCTTTGATTTTTCTGTAACTTAAAAGTCGAGAAAAACAATGCATTAGTACCTGAACTGCACATATTAGTGCTTAAAATCACAACATTGAAAGGAAATGTTGCAGCTAAATTTAAATAAATATGAAAAAGCTTCTTTGTTTTTTTTGTCTGAGCTTAAGAAAACATCTAATGTGAGAATTGATGAATATTTAATTGTAGAAAAATGCATGTGCTTTTACTAATGCATTACTATCATTCGAAGCCAACATAATTCATTTTTAAAGTTTATACACAATGTTTGTTTATTCTTCACCTACAGTTTATTTTCACAATTGTGTATTTACTTTAATTCATACTATTACTTTACCCTTTATTTTGTGTAAATTTACTCCAGTGTGTTTTGGTGCAGGTTTAATGTTATTGTTGTCTTCAATAGCATCAATTGTGAATGAAAAAATGTTGTAAATGGTACATTTAATGGACATGTGAAATCTTTTTGCAGCCTTGGACAATCAACATTGGGTCCTAGATCTCTTCGCTCATATGCCGCCTTTGCAGTATTGTTGGTCTTGTGCCTTTCCTACTACGTCCTCCCTTCTGATTTCCCAAGCACCTGGACAACAACAGTCAGATTATTTCTTAAACAGGAAGAAACTAATGTTTCACTTAATACAGCTATTCCTGTGGAACCATGGAAACCTCCAGAGCCATATTGTGTTGCATACCCACAGAAGTATCATTTCATTATAAACGAGTCTGAAAAGTGCCAGAAGGAAAACCCTTTTGTGGTGTTGATGATACCTGTTTCTCCAAACAACCTGGAAGCACGAGAAGCTGTCCGTTCAACGTGGGGAACAGAGAGGTTGGTGGGGGACAAAAGAGTGAGTGTTTTTTTCGTACTCGGTCTCCCAACCTCTGAAGACAAAGAGAAGCTCCAGGAAGACTTGCTGAAAGAAAGTGAGAAGTATCATGATCTTATACAAAGTAATTTCTGGGACAGTTATAACAATCTTACCATCAAGACGATGGTTATTCTAGAATGGCTTACTGTTTACTGTCAGAATGCCACATTTGCAATGAAAGTTGACTCTGATATTTTTCTAAATGTGAAAAACTTGATACATTTGCTTCTGGCAGCTCCTAAACAGAACTATATGTCAGGACTTGTGGCTAGAGGAGCTGTCGTTCTGAGAAACCCCAACTCAAAATGGTATCTTCCAAAAACCGTCTATGCTCCTGATTTTTATCCCCCTTATGCTTTGGGCTTGGGGTATGTTTTCTCAATGGACTTGC
This sequence comes from Danionella cerebrum, assembly GCA_007224835.1. Classification (NCBI taxonomy): domain Eukaryota; kingdom Metazoa; phylum Chordata; class Actinopteri; order Cypriniformes; family Danionidae; genus Danionella; species Danionella cerebrum. The sequence goes on from SRMA01026751.1 coordinate 256,002, forward strand.
CTCAGAAACTAGTTGGTGCAGCCCAGTTAATCAAACCAGTTTATATTGAAGATGTGTTTCTAGGTCTGTGCATGCAGCACTTAAGAATTTCTTTGACGGATCCTCCTAATGGAGCACTTTTCAATGTGTTTCCAGTGATTTATAACCGCTGTCGCTATTCACAGCTCATTGCAACAACTACACACAGCTTGAAAGATCAAGTGGAGTTTTGGAAGGATTTACAGAGGCCTGGTCCATACTGCTAACAGCTAATCAGTGTAATTCCATTGACATGTAAAGGAAGCTTACAGGTCAAACTAGAAAATGAAAAACGCCTTCATTTTTGAGCGAATTGCTTGAAGTAGGATCAAAAAGAATAAATGAGAAATTACAATTTAAAGAACTGTTACGTGTTCATTGTGTTTATCTGTCATTGTTCTGTAACTGTAGTTGTGCATGATAATGAATATCTAAGATAATGCGATATTTAGTAAAAACACTTTTTAAGACTTGTTTTCTGTTTCTGAAACTTACAAGGTCAACTGGGTAAACAATGCTCTTTGCAAAAAGAGCATTAGTTTCTCATGACAAATTACCAGAACAAACTGGTTTCTATACAGAACTAAGGCATGGGTGATAACAGAATCACTGACAAATGTATATTGTAGAGCTGTTGAAAATAGGGTGCAGCTCTTTTGTTAATTTTCCCCTGACATTATTCCTTTTGTGTTCATTTGTTTACCATTTCATTGCTTAAAATTGACAACTTGTAATAGTTATGAGCTCAGTGTTGCCAACTTAGAAACATATACTTTTTTATATGTTAGAAACATAGACTGTTTCTGAAGTTCTAGGCAACTTTTAGTGACAGTTGTCTGATTTCTGTCTTGACGACTCAAGGCTACATTGCAAACGGGGCATCTGTATCTTTGAAAGAGTGAAAGGAGAATTATACACTATTTCATGCAGGTTCCACAATAATGTGGCATTATTGTTTGTTTTTTAGAGAATTAAGGAGTTTGATCATTTTCAATCTGGCTTTTGATAAAAACGAGGAATGCTGGAAAATGTAACATATCTCTCATATAAAATATATAAAGTTTAATGCAGCTTTTTCACACTTTAAAATGTTTGTATAATGTAATTTCTCACCACAAAATCAATACCCTTTATGTAATTTACAATATTAATTTTATTTGTTATTTGTAATTATTCTTTTAATGTTTTTTTTATGACATGAAACATGCATACTTTAATCTTTGGTGGAGTGTGCCCCAATTAGAAAATCCTTAAACAATATTTATTTTGTTGTTTTTCCACTGAGGCGTAAACATTGCTGTAACTTCTGGAAAAATACCATACAGAAAAAAATGCCTTCAGTAGTAATTTGGTTTGAATATGGATCATCTCTTCTGGATTCCTATTTACTTCAGAATTACATTCCTATTTACTTGTTGGCTGCTTATTTGTTCATATTACTTATTTCAAATGTATAAATGAAGTAAGATACTCTGGCAAAAATGTACTGTCTGTCTATTGTTATTCTAAGTAGCCCTTTAGTTAAAGACATTTTTTTTATTCTTTCAGACACCAAGTGATTAAAACCTAAATATGGAATTGAACACAGCTTTTAAAAAATATAATAAAAAATATATGTTGGAAGATTTAAATTAAAATGACATTATTTTATTAATGTATGTTTTTAATTGTCTTGGTGATATAGTGTTGAGCATAACTGCCTTCCAAGCAGTTGACCTGGGTTTGATTACCAAGCAATGCATTTAACATTCTTCATTTCTGCGATGGCCTGGTGATGTGTCCAGGGTGTACCCCTGCCTCTTGCCGGAAGAGAGCTGGAGATAGACACTGTGATCCCAAAAGCTAATAAGCAGGTGTGAAGATGAATGAATGAATGTTTTTAATTTTAAAAAAAGGGGTCACCTGCTGTTACGAGTAATCCAAAAATATTTTAATGATATTCGGGTCACAGTCGGTCAGGTCATTTGAAATAAAGATCCAAACATCAAGAGTTAAACAGAGAGCAATTCTCCTCAGGCGCTTACTTTGGCTTACTTTTTGTTTTTTTATTTAAATAAATACTTTATCTGAAGAACAAGTTGTGTTTTATTTTATAGTTTCCCCGTCAGACTCTGGACAGTGGATTTAGAGACCCTCAGCAAACTGCAATATATTTAAAAGCATAATGTTTGAGATGCATGTGGGATTGAAGTGTAAAAGCATTTTGAACACTTTCAGAAAATTTCTTAAAAGTTATGCATCAGATGTTAAATTGAAGCTCATTGGTCTCTGACAAAGTTTGTCAAACAAACCTAAAGTCTCAAAGCAATTATTGCCTAAAATTGGCGTAATTCTTATACCAAAAAAAAAAATACATTTGCCTGTGTTGTTTCATGATAACAAGGATTTTTATTTAGTCACAGAGTTGTGGGTGAACTGACTAGACACCTGCTGCTTGCATCAGTTCAGTCATGTATAGCAGCCCAGATATTTTTAATAAGTTTGTTATGTTTAGGTTTGCAAGTGACCATTGCATAAATGTGATAATCAACTCTCAGCCATGGTTTCAGCATCTACTAATGTGGGTCAAGAAGTGGGTCGGATTCAATTTAGTTTATTTTTTGCGGTTTGAGTTGCAGTCGTGAGCAGATTATACACTGCAATGTATTTCAGGTACACCACGGATGTGGGGAAAAATTCAAGACGCCTATATTTCAAAGTTAAAAGAACAGCCATATTGATATTTCCTTGGCTGAGGTTGTAAACACTATTTAGACATGGCAAATCAAGGTGAATTAAGCTTAGTGTTTGACAGGGTAAAAGAATCCCCTCATTAAAACAGTTTCATAGAACATCGCCTGCAATCCGCTGTAACTTTGAACCAATACAAATTAAGGTCAGCCCAATGAAGTTGAATTGCTGGAGATCTACCGTGGAATACAACCAATATAATTTAATATATTTCCAATATATTTTCGTATATGAATAAATATGTTTGTTATTTTGTACTCAACAACATATGAAATACATACGTTTTTATGCTCTAGATTTTAATTTAAAAATATGAACAAAACAACTGTAAGAATACTTTACAAGAATAAATAAAAATGGGTTAAGGTTCTTTTTTTATTGACATTTCAAAAAACATAACATGACAATAAAACAGGAGATACATCAGCGCGTACTTACTTTTTTATACTTTATTAAGGTCAAGCTAATTTCATGGCACACCGATACGTCATTCAGGTAAACCAATCAGTGAGCGGAGCCGCCCCTCGTGATATACCCTGCGATCTGAACGTACTGATCTGGGGACGGTGGTAGTTGAACTTCAGACCAGAAGCGTACCACACACAACACATCTGTGCCTCGGCTATTTGTTGTTCGTTTGCATCTATGCAAAGTAAGTGTTAAAGCTCATTTCGAAGATTTACAACTGAATGTAGTGTTAACTTCGTTACGTGATGGAAATTGCACGGAATTATGAGTTGGAGTGCGTTTGTTTGTTTGTTTTAACTTTTCGTATTACTGTGTAAATGTACGTAATTTATGTCCGTTTGGTTTTGAGATTAAAGTATTCATTTGCGCCTGCAGTAAACAACTTTTGCGCATGCTCACAAAGCAAACCAGATGTAGGCTAAACGTGATTTACTTCGTTAAAGGTTTCATGTTTATTTTAAGCAATTAAAACACTTGTGTGTCTTACCCATCATGAAAAAAATAACAACTTTGGTTATTTTGTGTCTATAAAAATATTTTACTTTTTTCTGCATTCAGTGTTTTCACTGAATGCAATAAGAAAGTTAAATATGGAGGCATAACAGATGGTTAAACAAATTAATTTAGAAAAAATGAATACTAGGCATTGCTTTGGTCCATTTTCTCACACATCTGATTCTCAAGGCAGGTGCCTCTGCCTTCAATGTTGTATTTGTGCAAGTCTCACTTGTATCATTAATAGGACTGAGTTTAGAAGCAGAATCTTGAACTCTTTCTTTTGCTTGGAACAACTGTTTATACAAATATCATACTCAAGTAAAAGTACCATAAGCAGAGAGAAAGTATCTGTTTTAAGTACGACTCAGAGTGTAGGTAAAAAGTAAAACTACTCAAGAGGGGTCAATATCACATCAGAGCAATTTGTGGGGTGTTTCTAAGCAAGATAGAAATAGAGGTAAATACAGAGTGAAAAATAGAAGAAAGAAAGAGCTAGAAAGAGGTAGAGAATAGAAAAAGTATGAGAGAAAAAAAGGAAGCACAAAAGAAGAGATGGGTAGATAGCATGATAAAGAGAAAGTAAGAGAGAAAGATAAAGTGATAGAGAGAGGATGAAAAATAAGATGAGCAAAAGTGAAATAGAGACAGAGATATAGAGAGCAATGCACTTTGTGTCAGCTTTTTGCTGCATGTGCTGTTAAATATAGTTTGATTGATTGCAAGTCAATAGTAGAAATGATTTTCAGCTCCTTTGAAGCTTCTCACGCAACATTCCTTTAAGTGAAACTGATTGTCATCTAGATGTCTATCAGATTCCTGTTATTTATCTAAAATGACCAGTCGATCACCTCTCACTCTACAGGTTCCACCAGTACTCTTAGCCAAAGCTGATACTAAAACTGTCTGCTTTACACGCGAGCGTCAGCAGCAGCTCATCTCCAAGCCAGATACCTTCATTCCCTATCCTGCAGCAATACTAAACTAGAAATGGGTAAGAACTTTTGCATTGCTCTATCTTCTATTGAATCCAATATTGCTGAATTCCGCACGAGGCATTGAGTTTGTGGGGGACACTAACATCTTTTTATTGTTTTCTGTGAAATGTTTCTTTAGATTGTAGATTGCAGAATTGAGTGATGCTTGAGAAGAAAGTTTTAGGAATCAGAACGATGTTTACACACCCTAGGAATTTGTTGTGCCACAAGGCATGCTCTTCAGTAGTTACATTAAATGACAATAGAACAAAAACACCAAAGATGGCGAAGAGAATCCAGCCGCGGCTGCCATCCTCAGTGCCATCAATAAGGAAAACAGAGAAATGGGTATACAATGGGAACGGTAGCATAAAAAAGTGCCCCCTCCGTTCTGTCCTTAGCAAAGGACAGTGTGGAACAGGGGTTAAAAAAACAATTGCAATCAAGCACATATAGACACACTTGCAGGAAGAGGGAAGGGTCAGGGGAAGTTGGTGGTACCGCCTTCATCAGCATGTTTAAAAACATCATTAATGCTTAAAAGCTGACCAAGTTTAGCTAATATTCAATTACATGCACGAGAATAGCAGAAGTAACCTGCATGTGCTATAACAAAGAGTTCATTCATTATGTATCAAGATCAGGACTGAATTAGTCAGCAGGTTTTTTTTTCCAGAGCTGTATGACTATGAATCCAAAAGGATTTAAAAACTCCTTCTCAAACCATTTCTGCCTTTTACTGAATAAAACAAGTGTTACTTAATACTTTTTTATGAATTTTATTGAATTCAAAAGGGAACAGAGGTGTGAATTTGCTGAGAAGCTTTTCTGCGCGCGTCTTTGTGTAGTATCTATGTTCAATATATTTTAGCAAATGGAAAATTACAGGTGAGAGGTTTTCAACCTTTAGAGAAATGGCTTATTTCCAGCACAGATAAAGCAACAACTCAAGTGAACTGAGAAGTAAAACCCAAATCTCTTGTGATGCAGGCCTCCATGTGCCACTTCTTACTCAAATTCCTGGAATTCTCTGGCAGTGCTGGGAAAAAGTTCTAGGAGAGTGTGTATAGTATGCAGAAGTATTACAATTATATCAAAATTGCATATATATATATATATAAACACTGATTAAACACATATTGAATAATTTCTTTCTACACTGAACTTTTCTTAAATTATAGAGAAACAGGTTTCATTGTTGTTTTTAAAAGGATTTTTATTCTGAGAACATCTGAAATGTATGTAAACTATACAAATATTTATATTTGATAAATTTATATGTGAATAAAATTTTACACATTTAAAAATTCACATTTTCTCATGAGCCCCTTAAAATCAATTAAAAGCACTGATTCTGAAAGTTTCTCATGATACCGTGGTCCACAACTCTTATAAAAACTGTTGAGGTCTTACCATGGTGCAAATTAGTCAACATAATAGTTATACCACTGATTTCTCTGATTTCTTGTGATTCATATACAAATAACTTTCATTGGGAGATGGAATCTATGTCAAAAAGTTGAGTATTCCTTAATTTAATTTTATTTAAGTTACCAATTTGACTTTGTTTCAATAAGACATTGACCATTCTGCATTGAAGCCACAAAATGTTGGTTTAGGGTTTCTAGCTTAGAATCTTTTAACGGCTTTACATAAAGAATTTATTTTTCTTTGCATTATTTGTCATCAAATCAGTTAAAAGAAAATGTCTATAGATATTGTCTATTCTACTGCTATTTTATCCACATTTTCAAGGGTAAATGTTGAAATTATAATAAAAACAGAATTGTGCAGAATATTTTCCAGAACCGTGCAGCTCTAGTAATCAGTGTGGGTAATAAGCGCAGTCTTTTTTTTTTTAAAGTCACGAGTTATACTGGTCCCGCATACATGACCGCATTCCTTGATGGTTTTCGTGGAATTGTTTGAGTGCTATTTTCTGAACACTGTCACCCATCATAGTATAATGTTTTCTCGTAAACATACTCAAAAGGAGTAGATTGAGAAACTATGTGTCAAAAATAGAAAGCACAGACAACATTTTAAATCAACTTTTCTTGCATATTTTGCACATCTTTATCTGCTGTTATGGCTCCATGAAAGCCAATACATGTTGGTGTCAAACCCAATTCCTGGAGATCCTCAGCTACAACTTTAACCAAATACACTTGATCCAGCAAATCCAGCTAAACTTGTCTGGACTCCAAGAACTGAGTCTGACACCCCTGCAGTACAAAGAAACACTTACAGGTTCTGAGAAAACTCATCTATTGTAAAGAATCAGCAAACAGGACAAGTTCGTGTAACAGTTATTAATTATGGAGGTGTAAAGGGAGCTGACTGGAGGAGATATTAATTATGGAGGAGTAAAAGAAGCTGTATTAAATGCAAAGTTCCCTGTCTATGTGGAACAGTTGTGGGAATCTAATTCGCTGAGTACTCTGGGAAACTTTTGGTGAAACTCAAGGACAAATGGTAACTTTTTAAGACTTACCAGATTGACATTGTGGTGATATTTACCTATGGGGTATATGCTGGTGATAAACGGGTGAGTTCTGAGGAAGCGGCAACAATACAGAAGTCACTGCAGTTTACCAACTGGCCTCTTGAGACTGCTTGTAACAGGTGGTCCAAAAACATCCAACCATTTTGATTCTAATTTAATCCAAACATGAGTGAGGAATGATTAAAACTGAAATGTTCCTTTAATTTTTTGTACATTTTTACTCACATGAAACTAAGTATATCCCTTTCTCTCTCTCTCTCTCTCTCTCTCTCTCTCTCTCTCTCTCTTTCTGCTGATTTGAACAGCGGAGAAGACGGCTCTGATTGTCTATGCCCACCAGAACAAGAGATCGTTTAACGCTGCTGCACGGGATGTGGCTGTTCAGGCTCTGTCAAAGCAGGGTTATAAAGTCTTTGTTACAGATCTCTACGCCGCCAACTTCAAAGCTTCTGCCACTGCAGATGACATAAAGGGTGGGAATTTTCTCAAAATCGTCAAAACTATGCTCGATTATGGAATTTTAATGATACATTTGAGTTCTATTAACCACTTGTGACCTGCCATAGAGCTTTATATTTTTTACCTCCTGTAGTGATGTGTTTTAATTTGCCATGCATTAATATAGCTCTTATTTCCCACATATTAGGATCATATATAAAGTTATTTAAATTTTAACTAAAGAAAGTGCAGATAATGAAAGCGTTTCTCACCGTGCAAGTGAGTCCCAAACCAAATAATTCCCCTTTTTAGGGGTTCTTTAAAAGCATAGACAGTTAAAAAATTGCCACTGCCTTCTGCCCTTCAGCCAAATAATCACTGACATGAGAGCAAGCAGCAGTCTTGACTTGCTCAGATGGGTGGCGCGCTATTTCTATGAAAGTCGCTATGAAAATGTGGGATAAGCTCCAGTGAGCGACTCTTTTACATTAAACTCATGTCATCAAAAGAGCCAGCTTTCTTTGGTCGTTCTCCTTGCGAAAAATGGATCCAATATAGCAGTGTGCAACTCTTTTTCATTGACATAACTTGTACGATCCGATGTGTGATATCCCATGGTTTCCCTTCAGGGCGCGTTATCGCAAGAAACTTCAGACTGAAAATTTGGATCGATGTGTAGAGGCCTTTAAGTTAAGCTTCAAACAAAAATACAAATGTACTCTTTTTTTTTTTTTTTTTTTTAAATAACATTGAATTGAAATCTTTTTTTTTTTAAACGCTGTCAAAAGTTCTATTGACTTACCTGGGGAAGGTGTGGCTGCTGCTATGCTCTAGGTGCCTCATTCAGCAGGCTTTGTTAGACACACTTGTTTCAAAACAAGCTCTGTCCCTCACCCAGAAAACAAGAAATGTCTTTCAACTTTAATGCATAAATGTTATGGTACATCGTATAACAATTATGATATAACGTGCAATACAATACAAGTCAATCTAGACCAGGGGTGCCCAGTACTTTGATTGCGAACTACGTAGGTCGATCGGAAAGGAGGTGTGGGAGCATGGCATGGTATTACCAATTAGACGACATCCGTCAATCATCTGTGATCAAAATAATTTCATCACTTGATTGACACACAATGCAGCCAGCCAATCTGCCCTTTTATCAAATTAGCCTTCTTAGATTTGTCTCAAAACTATTTAATTGTATTTTCCAAAGATGGTTTGACATATGTCATTTTGATGGTTAATAATTGTGTGAAATATCGTAATACGGATCATATTGTGGAAAATACATTGTGATGTCGAATTGTAACCTGTGGATCTAGATGCAAATCAATGCTTTTTTTTCTGTGAAGAATGCCAACGCTAGTGGATATGATTTATTACATTTGAAAAAAAAAATGGTAAAATATATGTGTTACATTCTTATTATGTGTGTAGAAATGTGATGAAACATATATTTCATCCATTTCAAGTTAAGAATGTAAAAAAAAAAGAGGAAAGCAGTAAAACGGCAGCACATTCCATATGCACTGTCCGTGTCATTAAGAAACCCGCATTCCTCTTCTAGTCAATAAATGTGGATCAAGTCAAACTGAAAGCCCCAAGATTCGTAGTGTCGTCTTGACCTCACTATACGTTATTGTTACTGTTACAGGGGATTTGCAGGATCCGGAGAACTTTGTGTACAACACTGAGATGATGGTAGCATGGAAAGATGGTCGATTAAGTGATGATATTGCAGAAGAACAGCACAAGGTGCAGCAGGCCGATCTGATTATATTTCAGGTAATACGTTTCTCCTGGACGCATAGATAATTCTGCCTTGAAAGTTACAGTGACATGATGCTTACTATTTTTCAGTTCCCGCTCTACTGGTTTGGTGTCCCTGCTATTTTAAAGGGCTGGATTGACAGAGTCCTCACTCAAGGATTTGCCTTCTCCATGCAGAACATGTATGACACCGGCATTTTTAAGGTCTGAATCTTAAGAACTTAGGCTAATTTTGTGTAAACCATTTGTGGCTAATGTGACTAAACAATTTAATATTCACACCAGAATAAGAAGGCGATTATCTCATTGACCACCGGAGGGACAGAATCCATGTATCAGCCTGATGGAGTCCATGGGGACATCAACATTCTCCTCTGGCCCTTACAGGCGAGAAGCACCTTTACCTGACACAAATCATATTGTTTTAAAGTTGAGGATCATGGGTGTTCTCACACAGACACATGCAATGGGAACTTTTGGTTTTTCCATGTGTGTATTCAGTCATTCAGAGCTGGTCTTGCATATTCTCTGTAAGTAAAATATTCCTTAGGTTTCTGTATTTACTGTACTCAAAACATGGCCAAAGAGTCTTATGTTGTTTGCTCTCAGTCTTAACATTTTATACAAGTAAATTTCTTTAATTAGGTACGTTTAAAAATAAAATTCTGATTTAAAATAGTATTCAACCAATGCAGAATAAAACTAGAAAACAATAGCACTAAAATTTGCATACGACATGGTAAAACTCTTTTGTATGCTTGCTTTCTTTTTACATGTACAATGTCAAGTAACAGGTTCCGTAATATTTTTTTTGGTACAGAATGGAGTCCTGCGTTTCTGTGGGTTCCAAGTCCTGGCCCCTCAAATCTTCTGGTGCCCGACTCATTCTCCTCCAGAGGCCAGACGTGCTATGCTAGAGTCTTGGCAGGAAAGGCTGGGTGGGGTCTTCACAGAAAAGCCTCTTTCATTTGCTCCATCACAAGACTTTGACTTCAGCTTCGAGGGGGGCTTTCGTCTTCGTCCAGAGGCTAAAGAGAAGTGTGCTGCTGAGCCCTACGGCATTACCACAGGACATCATTTGGGCAAGCCATTGCCTCCTAACAACCAGACCAAACCTAAACCAATCTAAACACTGTTTTCTGACCAGTTAAACTGTAAACGGAATCATATAAAGTTAAATAAGCTAGCTACAATTTGAATCTTACTAACATTAAATTACTTAATAACACTAACTACCAGAAATCAATGTGATTACACTAATGCCTTTTGTTCTGTTATTCAGTTTTTATACTGATTGATTATACTGTGTGGATTGTCAATAAAAAAATACTCTAAGATGTTACTATTGGGAGTTTTATGTTGCTTAAATGGAAGTAGTTAGAAAATGCAAATAGTTTTTTATAAATGTTTATACTATTTTATCATTATGTTGCATAAAAAAAAGACAAAATAACGTGATGAATCTTTTTTAATTTTATTTTTTATATTGGCTCAAAATAGTGATTTCAGTATTACAAGAAATTCCATTAAGACACCAGGCTACGTAAAGTAACCAAACATTACAGAGATTATCTCAAGTTATTTAATCTTTTATGGGTTTTTCTTCTAAAAAACAGATTAGACTATGCTGCGTGGTTGCTAATATTTTTACCTTTTAGTTGCTTTATCTCCTGACTGCCAATAAATGGCCATAATTTTTCTAATTAATTGCTAAAACGTTGCCCTAAATTAAAATCTTAATTTCAAACTTTTTTTAATTGACAAAACTGCATGTAGAAAAAGTCACACAAAAGTAAGCAAAACTAAACGTGTGCAAACTTGAATGCAAATAACACTAGGTATAACTTATTCAATAATATATAAAAATGAAAGTTGCAATCATCTAAGTCGCTATCGCCTCTCGGTGGCCAGTTGGTTGTGCTACACTCTATATGACCGACATGCTGTATTTTTAGAACACGTTCAAGTGAGATTCATTAAATTTACTGAACAAATTAAATGATGAAAACCACATCTCAAAGCATTGCGACCCCCTGTTGACGCTATTGCGTTTAAATATTTTGTTTTGGCCAATATACTTGTCAAATATGTAGAAATTGGTAAGTGCGTTCTCAATGTTACATGTTATATTTTCTGTGGCCATCTTGTGGCTTTATATTTGAGAGACGACATTGTAGATTGTTCAGACGTGGACTGTTAGCATAGTTGGTAAATTTTAAACCGAGCAGCCATTATATCCATTAGGTATAACAACTTCCTCTTTACGGGCGAAATGTCGACTTTCGACGGCTGCTGTGCGTATAGTTTAAATAACTCAAAAAGTGCCATTCTAATAGCTGCATCATGTGGATCACAATTTGTGTTGCTATCTACTTTCAATAATACAAAATCTGTTTGTAAAATGGTGAAAGTTTAATTGTCCTTGTGTCCGAAGTAATCTATCGCGTACTGAAAGCGAGCGTCGCGTCCTGATGATGACATAATGATGCGCCAGCGCGTCATTTGCGGCAACGCAATCCCAGCCATCCGGAGAACTATTCCCGGCTTCCTGTACCGTTATCCCCCCCCCCCACTCACACACATCAAGTCGTGTGAGCGGAAAACAGTGGATAGAATGAACCGAATTCCACCATGAAGTGATAATAACAGTTATACCCCACAAAAAGCGCTGCATGGTAAGTGTTTACTGTTTTTAAATGGTGATCCCAGTGCTTTGATAGAAGGGAGGCTAACGTTATGTTGATGTTGATGTTATGCACTATTTTAGGCAACAATCTTGGCTTTTATTTTTAATAGCAGTAAGTCTCTTCTGGCTTATATTATCACTATGTTTAACATATTTAATAGTAAACATACATTTCCAGATAATCTCTAAATACTTATCGAAAATGTTTAACAATGAGTGAGTATACTTTTCCCTTATAATTTTAATTTGATTGTTGATTTTGTGTTGTGCCTTTACAATTCTGTTGTCGTGCTTAAAAGTGCTTCTTTTATCAAATTTATGTTCTGTTTTCTTTTTTTTCTTTTTTTTTTTTTTTGCTGCAAATAATTTACATGTCGATTTATACATTTACTAGACACTTTCACCGAGGAGGAAAATAAAGGAAATACTTTAGGAATGCAAATGATGAGAGGTTTACAATAGACGAGATAGAAGCCACTGGTTATTTTTTGACCGAAGGCTATGGTTGGGGATGTAATACTGCAAGAGCTTGGGGAGGTGCTGACCCTGTGATAGTTTTGTACAAGTGTCACTGTTTTAAACACATCAACGGCTGCAGTGTGGAGTCAGTAGATAGAGATGAATACAGTCGTGTATTGCAGTGAATTAACCTGCAATGTAAACAGCTTTTTTCCTAATAATTTTGAACTCCCACCTTATATAAAGTACATAGTAAATGCCCTCTTTCCCACTTCATCGTCGTTTATTTATCATCCAATAAACTTGCAGAAGCTCTCAAATTGAGGTACGGCCTTTTTGGAGCCTTTTGCAGAAAATATACATTGGCTCCCAGAAATTCACCTTCAGTGCCTTTATCAAAAACGTGAAATGTTGCATTAGAACATGGATAACCTGAGCTGAATTACTGTAAAAATGTTCTCTGTTATTACATTCTGTCATCTTTTTAGAAGTTTGCTCTTCAATAAATGACATTGAAGTCTTACATTATTTTTTTCTTCAGGTGTGCAGCACTGGTGGACCAACTTGTGGATTTAGCAATGGTGCTGGATCTGGGTGAAAACTTCATGGAGCAGGCAAATGGAGGAGGGCACCAAAACAATGTCTCTGAAATGTCAGAGGCTAGCCCAGAAAAGCCCAAACCAGTTCGACCCAGGACAAGTAGCATCATCCAAAGAGAAAAACTGACTCACAATGGGTCACAAGTGCCAACTCACATCTCTACAGATGGGGGCTCTCAATTACAGCGTAGGGTTCATAAGACAGAATGTAGAAATAAAGGAGAACAAGGAGAACCTGCCAAACAAACTCCACGTCAAAGACCCCTTAGTCTTGAAATAAAGCCACAGCGGATTAGAGTGACAGAACCGGCTCGGAAAGTAGTTAAGCCTCCATGGCGGAGTGGTGGTCCATGCCCTCCAATGAGAAGCCTGACCAGTCTTTCTTTGGGGTCAGGAAACTGGCTTCGCCGGAGTGAAAGCACATGCTCAATGATCTCATCAGCACCTCCAAGAGGTCAGATGAGACCTGCAACATCCTTGCCACATATCGCAAAGGGTATTTCATCACTTTCTTCACCTTCAACACCTCGAGGACCATGCCTGCTTGTGGCTCTGCGCCCCATAAACCTTGAGCAGGAGCGCCAGAACTTCTTTCAGTCAAACTACAAGTGTGAGCCCCAGTTTGAGTATGCCTCCCCAGAGCCCATCAGTGTTCTGGAGAAGTACAAGGAGGGATCTGGTCTCTTTTTGTCACAGGTAGTATATTTAAACTTCTATAACAACTTAAAAGTCCTGTTAAACGTAAAGCTTGAGGTTTATCGCAAAGTTCAACAGTTATATTACACTTAAAGCTAGAGGTTTGATATTGCATCAACATCCAGAAGAGTATAAGCAATCGCTTTTCTGTAAAAAATAAAAACAAACTATTCATTGCCTGGAAAATAAACTACTTCTTATTAAAACTGGTTTCAGGCATACTATTTTAGCCCCGATTTTGAGTTTATGCCCAGAATCGGAAACAAATCAATTATAGAATCCCCAAAATTCACTTTTGGTCTGTTGGATTCAACTGGTAGATCAATAATAACAAAAAAAAATTACAAATAAAGAAAATATACCTTGGCCAAATTTCCATATACCACTGAATATTTCCTTATTTGTCCAAAACACACAGATGAAAAGGGTTTAAAGTCTTTAAAATATTTTGAAAAGTGGTTTACTTTTATCATGTGTTGTTTTAGGCAGTTGGGATTATGGAGTGTGTGTTGAGGAAGTATGAGACCTATGAAAACTTTGAAGAGGTCACTGGGGGCAGTTTGTTACCCAAGAGTCAAGTGTGGGCGGCAACACGCAAGTACCTACAAAAAGAGGGATGTGTCGGAGAGGTGTGTTCAAGATTTTGGTCATTATGTTTTTGAAAGAAAATCTTAAATGAATACTATTGACAGATTCTATGTCCAGGTGGTTGTGAGCCTCTCGGATGAGCTTCTGTCTCAGGCAGTGATGATGGTGGAGCGCTGTCGACCAACACTAACCATTAACCTGGCAGGAGCGCGCCAACACTGGCTTGAGGGCATGCTTAGACACGAGATTGGTAGGAACATAACCGCACTTAGAACAACTCGATACCAAACTTTAATATTTGAGTTCTTCGTCCTAATCAGTCTGATTGTGAATGGTGAATATGAATCAGGATTTTGAGCACATTTCTTGTTTTGATTTTGGTGGACAAAGTTGCGGATCCATTTCAGTCACTAACTTTAATTTCACAGTCTTTATTCTTCAAATCCTGTCCTTCCGTCAATAGTATGACTTTGACTCGTAGGCACACATTACTTACGGGGAGTGAATAACAGCATGCAGCCCTGGGCCACTTCTGTTGGGAGGAAGCAGTTTGGATTGAAACCAGCAAATCCAACCGAAGAGGGCCTGGCTAGTCTTCACAGTGTGTTGCTACGGAAACAGCCCTTCCTGTGGCGAGCCGCTCTGCTGTACTACACTGTCTACCATGCTACAACCATGAGCTTTAGCCAACTGTTCAGCCATATCGCCCGCTTCGTACAAGACCCTGCTGTCCGATGGGAATACTGTCTGCGCGCCAAACGTGGACAAACAGATACCTCGAAGCCTGGTGAGTTCATCACTAGACCTGAGAAAATATGGTGTTTATTAATTGAAATAGTCAATTGAGAAGACCAAAAATTATTGACCAACAATGGTTTAAGGATGTCTAAATTAATAGATACAGAAACAAAAGTAGAATTAGATTTGTAAATTAAAAAATACTTGAATAAAAGAATAGGCATTGAAATTTAATTGAAACTAATTTAATTAATCTATTTCTATATTTCGATAACACATTTGTGTTTAGTTTTTGAATCTCTCATTTATTTATTTCCACATTTATTTATTTTGTGGATATTTGTTTCTAACTTCAGTTTAAGCTGAGATTGTTTACATGGCGATCAATCTTTGCTGCTACTTTACAATTTCCTCTTGTAAATCAGCTTTGAAACTGTTTTTTCTTGATATCATTTTATTAGTACAACCCCAGGTTCTCTTTTTTACAAATATTTGTTCGTTACCTTACACAAATTCCACAACATCCCTGCAATTGTACAAGAAATATAATTCAGATTGTTAAATTATCATTTTGGTAAAATGGTGGCACAGTGGGTAGCACTGTTGCCTTCCAGTTAGAAGGATGTTGGTTTGAGGCTTGCCGGTGACCCGGCGGAGTTTGCATGTTGTACCTGTGCTGGCGTCACTTTCCTCTGGGTACTCCGGTTTCCCCCACAATCCCAAAAAACATGCGGCTAGGTTAATTGAATTGAAATTCCCCTTAGGTGTTGCCCTACGATGCACTAGCGACCTGTCCAGGGTGTACCCCCTAAGCACCGGCAGACCCCTGTGACCCCAAAGTGGTTTGGAAAATTTTCTCACTGCAAAACAAAATGAGAACAAAAGGTTATGTTTTGTTGTGCCAGAAAAATCCAAGCCATACCACAGGTATTTGTAAAGGGTTTTCCTTTTTCACCACTAGATGGCAATGATGGCACTGATTTGGGGTCTGTAAAATGGAACTGAAAGATGATTGCACATTTTCTCGCATTTTAATTTTAATTTGAATTAACTTACAAATTATGTGTCATAACTCTTGTAATGTTTGTTTAAATCTAACTAATAACCTACACATTATATTTGAAATCAAAATCAAACATAAGATGGGTCGCATCATTCCTACTGCATGCACCAGTGCGTGCAGAGATTTCTATAGTGTAGGTTACATTATTTTAATTCTGCCTTTAACAGAAAGAGCTTTTCCAGCTGGTTTTTGGCCATTATGGCATTATTTTACCAACACTATTTTCCCATCATGTCTGTGCAGGTTGCTTCAGTAAGGATCAGGTCTACCTTGATGGGATTTTAAGGATTTTACGCCACAGAAGGAACATTGATTTTAAAACATTAACAGCTCTTGGCAAGGCAAGTCTTATTTATGCAAAACAATTTTAAAGGAAGGCTGATGTGTTTTGCTTTTTAAAATGAAACATGCTATTTGTGACTCATTTTTTAGGTTTCTTATGAAGACGTGGAGAAACTTCGGCACTTGGCTGTTCTGAATGGAACCCGGATTCCTCATTTCATGCAGGATGAAGAACGTTACGTACAACACCTTGATCACATTGTTGCAGTTAATGAACTGAGCGATGCAGAGCTTCAAGAGCTCGTTCCATAAACATCAGAATCCACTTCCATAAACCATTTCTGGTACTAGGCATCTCGCAAACATTTGACTGTTTAGGATCAAATGGGCTTTTTGAAAGATATTTTTCTTGAAGGCATGACATCAGTTACGTACAAGTAAAGTGCTGGTTGGCAGCAACAACCAACAAGCTGCCACTTTACCGAGCAATTCTGTTTACAAAGCCATTGCAGAAAATACACATCTGTTCTTGGTTTATCACATACCTAAGACAGGTTTGGAATAGTTCAATATGATACTCATTTTTTTTTCAGCACATTTGGAAGAGTGTGCTTATTTTTAAGCTCAGGCTATAAATGCTCAAACGTTCAATTCTCCGGAATATCTGGAAAGTATCGACAGCACTGTAGTTTTTCCACATTACAACCTTTATTGAAAATTGATTAAATACACATTTTTTTCTCAAATTTGAACACATAATACTCCATAATGATATAAAGGCTCACTTTATATACAATCACCCACTTTAGACCAGTCCATCTGCTCATTAACACAAATTTCTAATCAGCCAATCACATGGCAGCAACTCAACGCATTTAGGCATGAACACTTGGTGAAGACGATCTCCTGCAGTTAAAAATGAGCATCAGAATGGGGAAGAAAGTGTATTTAAGTGAATTTGAACGTGGCGCCAGACATTGGTGCCAGAGAGGCCGGTCTGAGTATTTTTAAAAACTGCTGATCTACTGGAATTTCACGCACAATCACAGAGAATGATCCTAAAAAAGAGAAAATATACAGTCAGCCGGAGTTCTGTAGGTACAATTTTCTTGTTGATGCCAGAGATCAGAGGATAATGGCCAGACTGGTTCGAGCTGATAGGAAGGCAATAGTAACTCAAATAGTCGTTACATTCGAGGTGTGCAAAAGAGCATCTCTGAACGCTCAACATGTCGAACCTTGAGGCGGATGGGCTACTGCAGCAGAAGACCAGAACAAGTGCCACTCAGGTCAGCTAAGAACAGGAAGCTGAATTACAATTTGCACTGGCTCACAAACTCGATTTCTGCTGCGACATTCAGATGGTAGGGTCAGAATTTGGCATCTACAGCATGAAAGCATGTCAATATGGACCGAACTCTCTCGAGTACCTTGTTGAATCCATGCCACAAAAGATTAATGCAGTTCTGAAGGCAAAACTCCCGGTACTAGCAATGTGTACCTAATAAAGTGATTGGTGAGTATATATTTTTTATCTCCCCAAAGATGCCCTGAATTGTTCTGGTTTTCCTGATGCCCCATTTTGGGATTTGGTGCTCTAGAGCAGATTCCTGTATTTATATCTCCCCAAAGATGCCCTGAATTGTTCTGGTTTTCCTGATGCCCCATTTTGGGATTTGGTGCTCTAGAGCAGATTCCTGTATTTACGTTTTTATCTCCCTAAAGATGCCCTGAATTGTTCTGGTTTTCCTGATGCCCCATTTTGGGATTTGGTGCTCTAGAGCAGATTCCTGTATTTACGTTTTTATCTCCCCAAAGATGGGCAGCACAGTGGCGCAGTGGGTAGCACTGTGGCCTTCCAGGTAGAAGGTTGTCGGTTCAAGGCTCGCCGGTGACCTTCCTGGAAGGAGTTTGCATGTTCTCCCTGTGCTTGCGTGGGTTTCCTCCGGGTACTCCGGTTTCCCCCACAATCCCAAAAACATGCGGTTAGGTTAATTGACTAATCTAAAATACCCCTTAGGTGTGTATGTGTGTGTGAATGTTGCCCTGCGATGGACTGGCGAACTGTCCAGGGTGTACCCCCGCCTCTCGCCCAATGTGTGCCGGAGATAGGCACCGGCAGACCCCCGTGATCCCGAAAGGGACTAAGCGGGAATAAAAATGAATGAATGAATGAATGAATATCAGCTAGTACTGTTAAATAACTACAGTAATTATGGTCTCCCTACTTCGTGGATTTTCAGCTATCGCGGCCAATTCTGGAACCTATCTACCGCGATAAACGAGGGTTTTCCCTTCATCATATGCTCATTGGTTTCTTTTTCTTGTTCGTTTGTCTTTGTTTTCTTCCGTTTGTGCAGGTAAGAGATTCAATTTATGATGACCTACACACCAACACATTTGAAAACTGTTAACTGGAAGTGGCGTGTGCCAGTGACACTGCCGATATGCAAATAAGAGCATTAACCCAGGGTTTAGGAATGTACGGTGTTAAATGTCTGTTAGTGAATACCAAGGATTAACCGTTAACACTAAGCAGCGTGAAACTTTATGCAGATAACCCAGGATTACGTTTACACTGGGTTTAGGACACAACGGTTTCAATTGTGAGAAGCCTTGAGGAGTATTTGCTTTATTTTAAGACCTCTGTCTGATTTATTCACTCTCCGCTTTGGTTCTGTTCTTGAAAAGATTGACACTGGATGGCACAGGTGAGGTGTTCAGGTGTGTGCTGGACCTGCAGCATTCCCGTGCCTTCCTTATCGATGGAGCCATCCGCAGAGATGTACAGTTCCTTCATGGTCTCCGGCCGGCTAAATCAAAAAGCAGCAGAAAAGGAATATTTGATAATCATTACTCTTCATTGAGATTCATGTGTGCCTATTAATATAATTTCTAGAAAGCTCTCTAAAGGCAAGCCTGGATAAACAGATCAAATGTCTTCAGGAACCTCGTTTCACACACTAGAAAGATTTGGAGCACTCCAAACGTGACAGAACTACTCACAAATCGGCTCCAACGAGCCTTTCCTTCAAAATGCCCCTAGAGTGATAGCTGTGTGTGGAGTTAAACCAGCATTCTCTGGACGCGTCTTACTTGAATATAGTTACCAATGTAAAGAGAGAATGGAAGATGTAAAGTCGCATTTGCAAGCAAACATTGAGCAGATTCATAAAAAGAAACGTGAAACAATTCAATACAAAGTAATAAATACATGGTGTGGGTGGAAGCGCACTTTCCCTGATGCTGCAGAGCCACACACCTGCAGATTAACTCACACTACCCAACCAGCATTAAGCTGCCAAATGGTTTCCATTTGTAAGCAAGACAGCTCTTTTCAATCTGTCACTTCTTTGTTATACAGAATAAATGATGATATAATCTCTTTTATATAAGAACAAGGAGGTCCCTTTACCAGCATAGGGACAGACTACATCATTTACACAAATCACCCTGAGCCAATTGCCGAAATATACTCCATGAGGGACCACCAAAAGAAGATCCATGGTTCAGGTCCAGTGTTGTCTGGGTCAATGACAACACGGAAGAACAAAGGTCATATAGGGCATAGCAACCAAGGCACAATGAACATCTGGTGGGAATCACTGGTAAAGTGGCCCAAATAGTTTTCTCCACTTATCATAGCTACACTTCAACTGTGCAAAACTTACCACTACGGTAAGAGCAAAGAGCTGTCTAAGGACACCAGGGAAACAATTGTTGACCTGTACTAGCTACAAAACATTAGTCAACAGCATAAGTACGCAATAACTTTTGGGCCAAATGATAAAAATGGTGTTTCAAGTGACTTCTTGGAAAATGTCATCTCCTGAAGTGTCTGATCTTGAGAAAGGTCCCAGGCTAGATCCAGATGGGAAGACCTGCTAAATGATCTGAAAGGAGGTAGGACCACAATCTCAATGGTTGAGCTATTAGGTATAAATTCTATCCCCGTCTTCCAAACGATTCATGCTGTGGGGGTGATCCTTCTCAAAATAGTAGATGGGGCAATGTGTCACAAGATTTTGCACGACATCTCCAGGAAGAAAACCCTTTCGACCTTCATCAGTTGCCGTCACCACTGATGAACTCATCAGAAGGTTGTAGACCAACCAACAGCTTTAAAAATGCCCTTCTCCAAAACTCTCAAACCCCAGAACCATATTTGCTTTTTTGTACTGGGCACTGCAAAGCAGGCTGCTTAGAACATGGTGGTTTGGTTTGGTCCACGTAGGATGCTTTTCCACTGCAGGTTTTTACAGTCTCCACTTTAGGATCAACATACATTTCCACAACATTTTGCACTCTTTTATTTGGAACCCATTTCTATGAAATTCCACAACCTAAACGTTTGAGCTGAACTTTGACCAGCGTAAAGGCCTCTACACACCGATACGAATGGAGATTTGCATGAATCTTCGACGCTCCCTGTCTGATGATGGTGTTTGCGGTACAACAGATGCACACATGGAAACAGGAAAGAAGAACAAGAAGATGAAAGATGACAAATCACAAGTAGAAAGAATCCTGGAGGTCCAGTGGTTTATTCTGTTGGTGGCTGATCACAGGGAGCCGTTTGACAAAAGTGTGGAAAAAAGAGAGGATTTTTGACGCTATTTCTTTCCTGTTTCCAGTATGAACCCACAATGAAATGTGGGATGAGGCTCTTTTATGTCGCTACCTATAGATTTAGTCATGGAAGTTGTGACATGGAGGTTGACAATGGTGTCCACCCATGAGTCTCTCCTTCTGACAGCTAAGCACAAGCATACACTCTTAAGAAACTCTTTGACCAGCTGTCTAGTGTGTGGCGCAATGCACGGATTCTAGACGACTGATCATTTAGTCCAGACCTTTAGTAAAGTTAATGATGGTGTGAAGAGCAGAACAGGAAACTCACCTCCTCCATTGAGGCAACTGTGAGTGAGGAATGCTGATCCGCTCAAATGTCACTAGTCCGTCCGGTTTGGTTCCTGAGCACAGAAAGAACAGAAACATCTCACCAAATCTTCTCTCCATGCCTCAGTGGGTCATTTCTGAGTGAGGAGACATGTAGCATGGTATCGTCACTAAGTATAGAATCATATTTTTATATCTTAGAAAAGAAAACATAAAACATTGTCGATTGGTCATTCGTTTTTCTATGTAACTGAAGAAAATATTGTGTAATAAAACTTTAATCTGAGTATGAACAGGTGATCTTATCGTCAAACTCAGTGGTATGGCTCCACCAGAGGCTGCATTTGTAAAGCTAACAGGAACCATTTTTATGTGGACTGTCGATGACTGATATTAAAGGGCCACGATACACAGAATGTAAACAATATGTTTTCAGTGGTTTACTTGCTTTGAACGTTATTTAGTACAAAGTATTGTCTGTTACATTTAATTGTGGGTTTAATTTCTATCATTTGTTTGCTATTTATGAATTGTAAAGAAATTTCTCAGGAAGTGATGTGTCTTTGTCCTATACGACGTCTGTGACTCATCCAAATTTTACTTATTCATGAGCCTGACCTCTATTATCCAACGAGAAGGCGCGGTGTATTCATTTATAAAGACACCTACCTCTTAACAGGTCCGGTTAAGTTTAAGTCTATTTTGGAGTTCAGAATGATTCGCAAGTGTTCGCAAAGTGATGCAAATGTGCTGAGGTGATCCATGGCTTTCCCCATGATGAAGTCAGAGCTAAACTCTGGCTTCCAGTGGTGGGTTTGCCACCAACAACCGGCTTGGATTTAAAGCAAGCATTATTTTCGAGAAAGCTGCGAGAACTGGTGGACTATCCCACTTCACTGCAGGTATGTGGGCATTTTATCTTTTAAAGACATAAAGCACTTATTTTTTATATTTGTAATCGAAAGCCGAGCCCCACCCATGCCCCAACCTACTCTGTGCAGCTGTACATGTCCATTTTTTAGAAAATGAACCCGGGCTGATGAGTCCTGAAACAGGTGGGGCTCATGGCCCTTTAATAGATGGATATGTTTAAATCACATGACAAGAAATCAGATGCTTTCTTTCTCCATCAAATCCAAATATTCTCTTCGCACACTAGAGGTGGGCAGATCGATCCTAGTATTCATAAGCTGTGTCCCAATCCAGGTTCTGAAAAGCCTCCGGAGGGTCCTTTCTACCAGCCTTTAAGGCTGCGGCTTGGGAGGATTCTCTGAAGGCTGCATTAACCCTTGGTAAACGGGACGCTCTAGCCTCTTATTCTTCTTCTGTTGTTCTTTGGCAGTTTGCTTATGGTGCATTAGCGCCACCAACTGGATCAGTAGTTTCTGTCCCGAAATGAATAAATTAAACATTCTTGTTTTATTAATATTTTTCTTTGAGTGATTCTTATGTTATTTATGTTTTGTGTCTGGTACATTA
Source organism: Danionella cerebrum (assembly GCA_007224835.1). Lineage (NCBI taxonomy): Eukaryota > Metazoa > Chordata > Actinopteri > Cypriniformes > Danionidae > Danionella > Danionella cerebrum. The sequence goes on from SRMA01026751.1 coordinate 278,896, forward strand.
TTAAGATCACTAAAAGTTATTTCATCGTTTAATTAATTTTCTGGTGTTTTAGGGTTTATTTTTAATTGTTCTATTGCTTTATTTATCTTGAATACATTGTATTAAAACATGCTCTGTATTGTCATTTTGGTTGCATTGGTCACATTTCTCTCTGGGATTATTTTATATTTTATGCAATTTAAACCATTTTGACGGTCTAGCTTAATTCTGTTTTTATAATAACTACCAGCATTTAAATGCTTGAATATACTGTCCTTTATAAAAAAAAAATTGTTACTGACATGTAAATAAAAATTTAAGTGTGTTTTGCGTTGATTCTAAGGAAAAAAAAAAAAAGCAAAGCATTGTGGGATATCTGAGGCCATGAAGGATGGACGCGACACATCCTCTGAACTCAGGGTAAAGTAGGACATGTTTGAGGGGTACAATTTAAGGATCCTTCGAGTTTGGCCGAAATGAGAAGCCCTTGGCGCACCGTTGTGATGTAAGTGGTCTTAAAATACGCACTCGGTAGGACACACACTTCTGGATTGGGACACAGCTATAGTATTGATACTGACACTGGTATTGGAATCAGATTGGTGCTAGCTCAAGCCATGTTCAATATTTTGGCTAATAAGTTTTACAAGTCTCCAAATCTTTTGCTGCTTTCGTCTCCTTTTGATTCATTCTGTTCTGAGCGGGGCCTTGTAATACCGTTACTCAGCAGTTACTCACACGCTCACCAGCTGCTTTATTAGGTTCACCTCTACGACTCATGTATTTCAAACCGAGCCTCAGATGAGGGAAGAAAGGGGATTTAAGTGACATCACACAAGTAATGGTTGTTTGTGCCAGACAGGCTGGTCTGAGTACAGTGGTACCTCGAGATATGAAATGTATCTGTTCCAGGGTGGCATTCGTATCTTGATAATAAAACAAATGCAAAATATGTAATATGTACACAAATATGAAACCTTCCCTTGGGTTAGAGGCGATGTGTAGGAGGTAGAACGGATGACAGATAACATGGAATAATGGAACTGTGTACAAAAGTTAACTTTCTCTAGATAGATCAGGAATTCTGAGCACCAACACCAAGCTCATGCGGAGACTGTATCGAAAGTGTGTGTGAAGGGATCGAGAGAGCACTTCTGAGAAGGAGTCACAGGTTTCTCCTCTAACCTGCTCTACCGAACAGCAGTGTACACTTTATAAAGACTCCTTGACTCTAACTTTTGTTATTGGTAATCTTTACATAATGTTTGCTTTATGTGATAATGATCAAAGTAACAGCACCTTTTACTAATGTGTGTTAATGGGAGAGTGGAGCGCTAGGACCCAGAATCGCAGCCCAGACTTTTGTTTTTCATATTTTGGAATTTTTTCGTATCTCGAAGTAAAATATTTCCAGAGAGACCTTTCTTATCTTGGATTATTGGTAACGTGGAGCATTCGTGCCTCGAGGTACCACTGTATTTTTCTGAATTTCACACACAACCATCTCTAAGATTTACAGAGAATAGTCAGAAAAAGAGAAAATATCCAGTTCTGAAGGAGAAAATGGTCAGACTGGTTTGAGCTGATTGAAAGGCAACAGTTTATCAAAAATGACTATAAAGCAGCAGAAGACCACACTAGGAAACTGAGGCTGCAATATCATAAAGTTCGAATTATCTCAGACTGGTTACTTGATTAGTTTCACTGTACTCAAATGACCTACACAGAAACCAGATCTCCATCCAGTAGAGCACCTTTGGAATCTGGTGGATGTGCAGCCGACAAATCTGCATGATACTGTCATCTCAATATGAAAAAAAAAACTCTCTGAGGAATGTTTCCATGAAGGATTGAGGCAAATCTGAAGGCAAAAGAGGTCCAACCCAAAACATCGAGATGTGCCTAATAAAGTGGCCGGTGAGTGTATAGTACCAGAAATCCGACAATTACTAGTTTTCACGTAAATGATTTCTGATCAAGGGTGTCATTGATGACAGATTGTTATTTATTTCATTAATTTATTTGTTGTTTTCTTTTTAAATCAGTATCGATATTGGAAATACTTGTTTGGTATGGGATCAAGCCATTATGTCTTTAACACCACCAAATAATTTTGATTTCTTTTCATTGTTCATGACCTTGACGTGAATCTTCGCTGGTCACAGTGTTGAAGTAGTGAAAGATGGCTTTCAGTTTCTCTGTCTTCGTTTCGGGATGATCCCCCCCGAAGAGACTGAAAAACAAAATACAAACAAAACAAAAATGTCAAAAGGAAACCGATCAGTTTCCAGCACTGGAGATGTGAGCCAACAAGGACTGGAACTGCCCCATATCTCTGTAGCTGTTCCAGATGGTAGTTCTAGTACCTGCTGAAGTTGATGGAAGGGTAGTTAGAATACTCTCCAGTGGGGCTGGTGTCGTTGCGGTGAGGGAAGGTGCAGAAGAAAGCATGAGCCAAGAGACATGAGATTTGCTGCTGGGAGAGTGTTACTGACATGCTCCTGCCCTGCCGCAGCAGGGGGATCGGCTGCACACAACAGAGCATGACCATCAGCTGGCAAAGAACCTAGTCTACACAGTACAGTAACAGTACCACGGTGAATGATGCAAAATAACCCGACAGTGAAACCGAAACAGCTACTGAGGCCACGATCTGAGGATTCGGACCAACAAGTCACAATCCTTAAAGACACAAGGTTATAGTGGTGAGCACCGTTTCAGTTTCACTGTCCACACTGCTGTGCTTTACACACTACATTCACTCATTGGAGAATGTTCCAATCTTTCGCTGTGGTGTAAGATAATAACCCGCTTGAAGAGATCCGGTAGTTCCAGCGCTAGTTTGGCCATCTTGGGGATCACCGAGCTCATTATGTTCTCATGCTTGTGAACTTTCTGAGAAGAAAGAAACACCTGTGAGGGATGTGGACTACTTTAACATCTACTGATGTACAGAGGGTGGAACTGACTTTACTGTACTCCTCCAGCACGTTGAAGCTCCATCTGCCCATGTGATGGGAATTATAGGCTCCTATCGCTCCCTAAACTCATCAAAACAAGCTGAGTGAGCCTCAGCCAAACCACCATCAAGCTTTTATTCACTATGTGTTCTAATGTTGAGTGCAGTACCTTGATGTCTTTGGCAGATACAGATCTTTTGAGCTTGGACAGAGCACTCTGAATGGCCTCCCAGCGTGAGGACAAGCCCATAGACTGAAAGCAAACGGTCAATATGTCATGATCAACAGATAGATGTTTCTAAAACATCTTCCAGAACATGTGCGTCCATCAAGAGGCTAGCTTTATCGAGAGAGGAAGGGCACTGACCTGTGCATTGGGCAGTTTGACATTTTGGCCATCCCAGGCTGTGCTCTCCTGATTTTGCCACTGAAATGGACTGAGGAATCCAATCCTCAAGCAATCAAGCTGAAAAACAACCCTCAATATGAGCAAACCGGCAGGAAGTAAGAGCTCAATGTTGATTTTAACACAATGACTCAATCTGGAGAAATATTCCCTTAATACACCAGAAACATCTCTACCCCAAATGTGATACATCCTGTAACTTGTTGGTTAAGAACCACTTAGAACGGGCTAATGAAAGTACTTTCATTGTGCAGTCACTTGTATAAAAGCTAGGGTGCCTTGCATTCACTTTTCCTGCGATGCTGAGAAGCCAAAACAACCTATGACATGCCCCTCATGCTTACATCTTTTGACTTCAATGTCAAGCTGAGGGACATACGTTTCTGTTCCCTACTTCAGGGTACGATGGATTACTCAAGCAAACAAGACAGCCCCTTTCAGTTGACCACTTTTATGTATGGCGAATGACGGTTCTGCAGAGGAAATAAAAGAAAGGTCCCTTGATTATCTCAGGGTGTATGGAGCCTGCACCAGACCTGAAGGTGTGATGCCAAATGGCAAAAAAAACTAACCAGACAAACAACAAACAACCTTCGCCAACTACATATAACGAGAGGCTGAATTGGAAAGATACCAGTGGCCACTATGGGGGGTCACTACAAAGGTGAACCATATCTTAGGGCAGTCTATACCAGGCAGGGCTCGTGTCCCAACTTTAGATAAAAAAAACCCCCCACCATGTCCAGATGAAGAACAAACTCTATCCATGATCAGGGGGAACTTTTGGACTACCAAAGAACACAGGAGATGAACAGTGCTGGAAAGCTGTTCCCTTTCAGTCATTCCCGTATGTCCCCTCATATAAGACAGGTGGTGGCCATGCAAGCAGTGTTGTTTTCGTCAACGATGACGAAATCATTTCGTTAACGCCCCTTGTTTCATTACGATAACGAGACGGTGACGAGATAAACACTGATCTTTGATGACTAAAACATGACGAGACTTGTGTGAGTTTTTGTTGACGAGACGAGAATGGACGAAAATGTCAGTGGGTGGTCTGTCAGACGTTTAAAATGCATGACATTTCTGCTAAATGTGTGTATCAATTAAATCCTAAAAAGTATCTCTTGCTGCACTCTATCCTTGTTTGGTCATGCCCATCACCTGGCATGCAGCGCACAACGTGCTCAACATGTCACACTGTTGTCACTCATCACAGACAATGAACCACAATGGCGGTGTATTTTAAATATAACCCAGCAGATAATAAAACAGAGTGTATTGTGAAGGAAGACGGTGACAAATGTGGCCACAAAGTAGGTGGAAAAAATACGACTAACCTTAAGTGGCACCTGAAGGCAGTTAGGAAAGGTAAGTTACAAGTGCTGTTAACGTATCGTATAGCCTACATAACGTTACAATGTTACTCGACAATCTGCTCGTGATAAATTTCATAGTAAGCTTTTAAATTTGTAAGTTTTCCACATACTCCTGCCGCAAATGGGCTGCTAACTTCAGGCTACAGTTAGCTACGCTAACGTCAGTTCATTGTGTGTGTTAATTTAGCAGCATGTTTAGCCATGTTTACATTCAGTGAAGGTGTGGTCATCTCTTTGTGTGAACATGTTCAATCATAAATAATATTACATGGTTTGCACAAGTTAAAGATAGAGTGGGGTTTTATGACAAATAATATGCATCTTAATTGCACTGGCAGACAAGGCCAAGCAGAGCATATGTGTTCCTCATCCATCACTCATATTTTGGGCATGTGTATGTTCATTGTACTTTAGCAAAATCTGAGAAATAAGGCCACAATTGGTGAAGTTGAATGTTTTTGTTTTTGGAGTAATGAACATTGATCCCACTGTTACCACTTTATCTGTGTGTAATGCACAATCATTAGATCAGAAAGTATTTGCAGTCAGGTGGAAACCTTATACGTCTAAAACCATTCCTTTTATTATCGTAATTATTGGTGAAAATAGCTGATCTTCAAGCTCACAATGTGTTCAACTTATAGATCGGCTGCTATTTTCACAACTTATGTGTGACACTGCCCAGCAGCAATCTCCAATACTTATTGACCTAAATTAATTTGTTAAAAGGCTAAACTTATTTTTTCTTTCAAAAACAACACTGCTTGCAAGCTTTGCCTAGAGAGGAGGCAGATCCAGCTAAGTGCTAGCGTTGTCCCGTAAGAGCCCTCATGCTCTATGTGGACTTAACCTGGGAGTTCAGGTCACTTACCAGGCTTGTGAGACTCCCATTCCTCTTTGTTCCATACCTGTCCCTTTACAGGTTGACTCTCAAAGAAAGGTCTCGACGAGATTCCTGCTCAGCCCTCCCCATGGGTCAAGGGCTCCTCTCCTTCTGAGTCGAATCATTCCCTAAAGAGAGCTACACTCTCTTGGGGTTTGCGACCTCCGTATTGATAATAGGGTTCTTATTCCTGAGCCTGGGGCAGAACGAGTTCCATACATGTAATTTTGTTTTAGTTAGTGTCAGTCTCAGGGACCTCAGGTATGGCCTGTTTGAGAGGTTCCTATAGTCGACATATGCCAAAGGGAGTGATTAAAAAGGAAGCTCTACTCGTATAGCCCCCATTTGGTTAGCCACGTTTGGTTTGGTTTTAAAATAAATTATTTTAATTTTAGTACCGATGCGCTATCGTTTCAGTTTATTTTTGGGATTTTTCTTTGGTTGCAAGACCCACGTCCTTACAACCAGTTAATGAAGTAATCACCTGCACAATGAGTGCTCATTGGTCCGTTGAATTTGGCTGGAATATTCTGAATTTGAAATCAATTATTATTTAGAAAATATTGTGATGAACTGAAATTCAGTTTCTTCCTCAAACTTACATCAATCATGACGATGTGGTTTTGATCCAGCAGCTTTGGGACAAGCTCGGAGGAGAAGTCCTTCAAGGTTTTGAAACTTTTAAGTTCATTGGAGGGTTTGGCTGGAGGACAGGTGGCTTCTGAACTTTTCCAGAATGACATCTGTAAGAAATGTAAAAGGATAGTAGGATTGTAATCTTACTTGCATGTGATCAACCCAGCCCATAACCGGATCTGACAGGATTGATCTCTCTGAACAGATGTCAGGCAAAGGTCTGGGACTTCCTCGTGTTTGCAGATACAATCACATACTTCATGGTGAGTGAACAGTTTGATCCATTTCCTTGAAGATGATGTTCATTCTGAGAAAATCTGTGCATGTTTAATTTCACTTTCTTTTTAAGCACCGATGCTTTTCTTCAGGTTCAAGTTAGATGGTTAGAAGTTTGACACAGACTTTGATGTTGACTTAAGAACGTGCAGCTGTACCAAACCCCATTTATCTGTGGTTTTTCTAAGCTGAGCTACAGATTTCTTTAAATGGTTGCTAGGGTGAGGAATCTGGTTGCTATGGAGGAGTCTTAGACAATATAATGTTCATAATATAGCATGACAACATACCATTCTTCATGCAAGCAGGAAAGTAGTTGGAGTTACTAAAACTTAAAGAGAAGACTGTTTGAGAGGATTTAAACCATGGGTTCGGTCAGTCTGAAATTAAATAGCCGTTCAGACCAGTTCTGTGTAAAGTGTAACAGCTGAAGCACAAAACTTTAAACTTCAACGTTTGAAGGTCCATTTTTGTCAAAATAAAAAGACTGGTCTGTTCCTGTGGTTTCGTGGACGGTGTGCCAGACATATACGTGTAGATGAACAGAGCGGCGTATGTTTGAATCCCAAATCGTTTCCCAACCTTCCTTCACTTTTCATCCTGCCCCCCCCCCCATAACCAAAAGTAAGAAAAAGACGAAAAAATACGATATCCTGGACACAATCCCTGAATGTAAACATTTTGAAAATGTCTGGGATTCGCATGTGTTTAACATTGTTTAAGACAAATTTATTGTCTGTTACATTTTATTGTGGGGGAGAACTGTGATTTCTGACTTCCTGTTTTTTTTCTATGAGGCACCTCATAATAACTCATGATTCTGAGCTCACTTATCCAATGGGAAGATCCTTCCTTCCATCCCATATCGGGTTAAAGGGGTTCTGCTGATCTCCACCAAACATCGGGCAAGAGGTGGGGGTACACCCTGGACAGGTCGCCAGTCTATCGCAGACCAATGGGAAGATGCAGTGTATTATTAATGACTAATATGCCGGAACTAATACGGATTTGTAGTATTTCTCTCATGTGAGAGAGCTACGAAGTAATTCCAATTCTGCACGACATTCGCTTTTGAATTTTTGCTGTCCTGGTGTTTGCTAACGGTTCAGAAAAGCTAAGGAAAAGGACCTGCATTGCTAAGCATGTCTCCGTTTAGATCTGGGGATTCAGGAGGGGCAAAGTCCTTTACCTCAGAAGCACCCTGAGAAGGTTGCGGAAAAGTTTGGAAACCTATGGCCCGAGTAGGTCAGTTAAACAGCTCAGGTAGCAAATCAGCGGTAAGGTGTGTATTTTCATGAAGTAGAGCAGGAGGGCTTACCACCCGGCAATCTACCCAAAACATTCCATTGACTTGAATGGGATTGCATGCAGCGATGAGAAAACTGAAGCTCCCGCCTACGCGGTGCAATACCGGATTGGTGAGGTTAATGTACATTTTTATGACATGATTATTGCTATAAAGTAGATTAGAGAGAACCTTGGTGTAATTTAGTCATTGCATTGTTCTGTTTTTTTGTTGTTGTTTTTTTGTGGGCGGGCTTATAAACAACTGCCACAGTCACACAGCCCACGTTTAATTTCAAATCACATCTCTAATGTTTGGGTATTTGAGGGCTGTGTAATGAACATAAGTCAGTTTCACACGCCTTTATTTCCACATGGCCACACCCCTCCCTATTGGTCCATTTAATTTGCATTTTTTTATTTCTCTGTCATTTGTGTAACAATGTTTTGTCTTTCATAGCTCAAAATAATTAACCTGACCTGATGTGTGGCGTCTGTAACATCAGCAATTTAACCCAGAAACACAGAAAATATGTGTTTTATCACAGTTTGATGAAGATATTAATATTTACTGCATATTTAGATTTTTTTACCGTCCTTTTTCACATTATGACACACTTTGTTGACACACTTTTGTGTGTTTTGCCGTAACCCAGAGATTTTACCACGATTTTACCTCAAACCTGTGTTTAAAATTAATACAACAGCGAACATGACTCAGAGAAGCACGACCTAGCAACATTAAACACTGTTATTACATGTTTGTGACTATAAAACAGCTCATGTTTGGGGTAAATCTGTTATATATGAGCTGCAATGCTAGTGGTTTTCACTTTCGGTTTAGTGAAAGTGATATAAAAGAATAAAACGAACGTCAGCGGTTTAAACTTAAGTTTGGCAAATATCCCAAATGGTTTCATTGTAATATGCAGAGGTTACTAAGTTGAAGTGTTTTAATAACAGTACGAAGAGTTTTGAATGTGGAGCAGAGAAACTTACTTGGTCTGTCGCTGAGCTGTTGCGGTGTAGAAGTGGGAGAAAGAGAAAGCAACAGAGAGAGAAAGAGAAAGCGACAAAAAAAGAGAGAAAGAGGGGGGGTGAAGGCTCCTCTGGGAGGCTCTTGTGACCAGTTAAACTACAGTAATACATGTAGGAAATGAATCAATAAACACGCCGATCATTCTGGCTCTCGGCGGTCCATAGATAGAAAGAGCCAGATTTGAAATCAACAAACCGTGCGGTCACATGACTGTTTTAGTTCCTTCTTCAACCACGGGATGGCGCCAAACTCCATGATGGCGTTTGTGTTAAAAATGGCCGCTTTCGAAGAAATAAATAAATGAATAAATTATTTATTCAAAAATAAATTAATATGTATTTTCCAAAATAAATAAATCCGAAAAATTTGTATTGAAGAAAAAAAACATTCAAATAAATAAAAACTTAAATTAAGGAATACTGTTACATCCAATTTGATTTGTAACCATGTTTTCCTTTCATTCTGATTAGTTCCACTGCTTCCCAGAGAAAACACCTTGCACCTGACTCCAATATTCACCCTAGTCTTGATTGGAGGACAGGGTGGAGTAGTGGATATTTAAAACTCAGTTTGGAGCTTGACTGCATGTGAGTGTGGAAGCTCTGCAGAAGGTTGTGGGCAGCCGTTCTTTAACTTTTCATTTTTTACTTAAAACCTATTGCTGTTTTGATCTGGATGTTTTACCTTCTGTTCAGTTGTAACAATTCCTTTATTTTTATTTTATAGTAATGTTAGATTAGAGAGAGGGGAACAAAGTACCTTCTGTGTTCCTTAGTGTTGATGGTTAAAGTAAGTTTGTTTTATGTTATTTAGTTTTTGATCTGGTTTATGGATACCCGTGTTTTGTTTGAGTTATGTTTTGAACATTCTTTTACTTGAGTTAAAAAAATCATCTCCAATATTTGATAGCTTTTATGTTTAAGTTGCTAATTCTTATTGGTTTTTCAGAGTTGACACATAACTCCAAACGTACTTTCTGTAGCGTTCCCTTGAGAATCTTGTGATGAGGGTAGGAGCCCCCATCTATCCATACATCAAACCATCCATTTATTTATCCATCTATATAACCATCTTTCAAATATTCATCCATCCATTCATCCACCCACACTTCCATCCAGCAATCCATCTCTCTATCAAACCATCCATTTATCTAACTTTCATTTATCCAACTATCAAACCACCCACCAGTCTATCAATCAAACCATCCATTCACCCATCAATCAAACAATTCATGCATCCATCTAACATCCATGCATCTTTCTATCAAACAATCATCCATCAAACCACCCACCCATCCATCTATCTATCTATCGATCAATCTATCCGTCCATTCATCCACCCATCTCTCTATCAAACCATCTATACATACATCAAAGCATCCATCCATCCATCCGACCACCCACCCATCAATTCATACATTACAAAAAATCCTATTTAGAACATCAATTGTTCTAATCAATAGAAAATTCAAATGAATGAAACTGAAGTTTGCTTTTGCAGAGCTGGAGTGCTGGTCTAGGCTCAGAGAGGGAGGGAGAGGGCATGGAGTCCTGCTGCTGTTGTTGGTCAGCTCTTCAGGAATGTTGCTCTCCAGCCCAGAAGTCAGTGCATTGGAATGTGCTTGTCCAATTCATCTGAGCATGCGCACACATGCCGTAAACTTTGACCAGTACATTTGCCACATTCTTCAAAATAAAGAGGAGAAGGGGGCTCCCTACAGCTTTGGAATCACCTGAGAGAGGGAGGGTAGATTTTTTCATAATTATAGTTCTCCATAATTTCTCCTGCTTTACTCAAAGGAGATGTTTTAAAGAATGTTGGAAACCATTAACCATACACAGGCTTCAAGGGAAGCAGTGGTCGAGAAAACTTTGACCATAACAAATCCTTTAATTACAAAATGCTGAAAAATATATGCTACAAAGGTCATTTTGTACTATTTATAGCAATCAAACCAATCCCTATTAACCTCACAAAACAAAAACAAACCCCAAAGTTCCTAACTCTACTGTATCTACTAGTAGTCATCATTGTCTGCCTGAATGTAGCTTTAATCAAGTGTCACATTTTATTTTATTTGTCTTGTTTTTTATTTTCCCGTATTCCTAAATGAGCCCCTTATTTGTGAGGAGAAATTTAGTAAATGCATGAGAGGTTTTGGGAGAGGATGAGTATGTATCTGAATAATACTTGTTTTAATCACGATTTTCACTGGCTTCACTAAAAACGTAGTAATTATTACCAAGGCGTTTACTAATAGTTTTTCTGTAAATGAGTTTCATTCACAATATTCCTGTTAATTCAGTGTTCTTATTTTTTTTATGCTGCACTTACAGGATCTTTCACATAATGGGGTTCTTTCTTTGTTCTTGTCTTGAGCTTTCAGTATTTCTCTACTGGTGGATTCAAAGGGAACCATCTGGATTCTGGATTTTTAATGAAGCACATTTTAAGCACACTATCACTAAATGAGAATCTAAAAGCATCAATGAAGCTTCCTCCAGCTCATATTTTTGACATTTAAGGATATAACACGATGCAATACACTTGTTCTGACTGGACTTTCAGAGATTTGTACTGATGGGGAATGGCATAAGCACAGAGGGAAAGGGAAAGGGGGGGTAGGTTTTCTTGGGGGGGTGAGGAGACTCTCTGTTAAAACTCAGGACTTCTCATAAATATTGCATTCTCAAATATATAAATATATAAAAGAGGAGGTGGTCATGAGGGGACCAACATTTATTTCAAGGCTTTTACAAAAAGGCTTTGCTGTAGCGTGATATTTACCAGTACGTTACATTGGTATATGCCACTAGGTGGTGCTACACTTTAATTTTATCAACATGTCAGACATGTTGAGTTTAATTCCTTTTAAATATTTTTTGGGTAATAATTCCTTCCTAACCTGTGTCAATACTTTATTAATTTGACGCAGCTCGGGCTGTCAGGGCCAGCAAGGCCTTCTCGAGAAGAACATGTTGTGAACACAAGTGTTTGTGTCTGTTGCCCACTAGAAATAGTCAAATATCAATTAATGACTCGAATAATAAACACTAGGTTTATTAACAGTAAAACTACAAATACAGGGCTCAGTATAAATGAGTGCAGCCCTTTTAAAAAGTACGAATTGAATCAGTAGCTCAATGAACAAAAGAACAATTTCCAAACATTTCACATGGCTGGGTTTTAACGAAACCTCCAAAACATGAAGGTTAATTTCAAGCTTAGATCACAAAGTTTTTCAAGGCCTGGAATGAACCAGTTGGTGACAGATTGCAGCATCTATTTTTTCCATTCTTCAAGAAGAACCTCTTTTAGAGCTGGATGGAGAGTGATGCTTAACATGTCGCTTCAGAATTCCCTGCAGGTGTTCAATTGGGTTCAGGTTATGGAGACACCTGATCACCTTCACCTTGATCTTCTTCAGATATGCAGCAGTAGCTCTAGACGTGTGTTTTGGATCATTGTTGAGTTCAAGATGCCATTGATGAAATGCATCTCCACCAGCAGCTCTCCTGCACATAATGACACTGCCACCACCATGTTTCACTGTAAGCATGCATGTCGGACGATAGCGATGCATCTCATTCCTTGGCAGTGTGTGCCATATTGTGTCACAGGAAATGTTTGCTCCAGATTTTCTTCAACCCTTCACATCAGTAATACCCTTCTATAGTCACCCGTCTGCTGGACACCTCTTAAATTAATCATGACTTGGAAATATGGTTTAAACGTTTTGGAAAAATAACCAGGGAAGAATGGTGGTGCAGTGGGTAGCACTGTGGCATTCCAGTTAGAAGGTTGCTGGTTTGATGTTCGCCTGTGTATTCGTGGGTTTCCTCCGGTTTCCCCCAAAATCCCGAAAACATGTGGCAGATTAACTGAATAATCTAAATTCTCCTTAGGTGTGAGCGAAGGTGTGACTGGTGACCTGTTCAGGGTGTACCCCTGCCTCTCGCCCAATGTGCGCTGGAGTTAGGCACCGGCAGACCCCTGTGACCCTGAAAGGGAATAAGCGGGTTGGAAATTTGCAGAATGTGATAGTTTGTTTCCCTGGTCTCTATCACAGGAGGGAAACAGTATGAGCTTAAACAAAATTCTACATAACATAGCATCTTATTTCAGTATCACGTGTTCTGCAGCTGATTTATTGTGCTCCTGATAACAATGATCACCAGAGATGCTGCTCTCTGAACACCCTCCATTTCACCAAAGTGAATGAGTGTTTTATGCAAATTCACTCGCTAGCACAGGGTGGACAAAGTTAATCCTGGAGGACCTCAGTCCCTCCTGGGTTTTGTTCCAGCCATGTGAACAAACAAACAATAGAGAGCTTCATTAGTAGAATTAGGAGTGTTTCATGAAGGTTGCATCTAAACTGTGCAGGAGTGCGGCCCTCCTTGCCCACCACCCAGCTTTTCCTTGAGGTTTGAAAGCCGCATAATCTTAGAGGTTTTATGATGATTTAATGAGAGATAACATGGCCAAGATGTCGCATTATCAGGAACCAAAAAACTTTTGAAATAAACGTTATTTACATCAGAAGAAAAGATGAAGCAAAAATCTTCTGACGGCTGATGGCTTGATTGTAACTTTACAGTTAGAATAGTACTGTCACCTATTAGATTGGCAGGCTCTAAGTCACTTAATTTGTTTTGTTGTGAACAAAGGTTCTGTGCTTGAATAATTGTTTTCTTAAAGCTGTCACGAGGACTCAGCCTAAATCAATTTACTTCCTGCAGTCGCAATCAGTTTCTGACTCAAGCAATATTTATAAAATCAGTTTCCAACCGAACCTTATTGAACCCAACTGTCTACAGGGAATTTAAACACACTGCACATAATTCCAGACACACAGGAGTGTCATGACTATCACTAGACACTGTTCTGGACCCAGCACACCCCTGCCTGACCAATGGTTTGATCTGGTTCAACCAATGGCCTTTAAGACATGCAAAGATGAGTTAGTGATGTCATCGTCCTCATCAGATGGACATTCCTTCAGTTAAAATTCTGAAGAAATGCCTTGTCTGTTACATAAACAAACCAAAGCACAGCATACATGGTTTTAATGTTAGATTACATTTAAAGAGTCTGTTTGAGAGACTTGATGATGAGAGGCTTGATCATCATCATCACACATGAAGTTTCTGAAATACATTGTTAAGTAGAAAGTAATTTTTCTGAATTAAATAGAGAGAGTTGCTGACAGACAGAGGAGCATGTGCGAGCGACAGCATCAGGGTCAGGCACTCACTGCACGTCCACGAGGATCAATGGCAGAGCTAGAGCATTGACCTGCATACTCCACGCCTGGCACGCTGTGTTCTTGAGAGAGAGAGGGGGGGCTGAGACATTGTTAAATGACTGCAGTAGATGCAGAAGGTGAGGGAGGGGGGGCTTGACACCGATAGGGAACCAGTGAAAGATTTCCAGCAGCTGTTTCCATGGCAACCAGAGCTGATGGGCACAAGCATGACTTTAACCCCCCGGCGCCCCCCCCCCCCCCCCCCCACCCTGAAAGCACAGACAGCATGCAGAGAGCCACACACACGCACAGAGACAGACAGAGAGGGAGACTAGAGTCAGTTCACTCTCTCCCAGAAACAGAGAATGTCTGGAGGATCCAGAAACACCTCCAGAATCTACCAGAAAGTGCTTGTGGTGCCCAGACTCAACCAAGACCTTCAGAGATGAGTCGTCTTGAGATTTCTGATGGGGATCGTAGCTGCCCTGCGGATCTCAAGATGAGGACATCCTCAACATTCACAGAAGCAGTCCACAGATGGCATGAGAAACAGAAGAGCAGCTGCTCGCTCTTCAAGGTTCTCTGAAGGCTGAAGTATACAAACCAGTTTCTGAGAAACGTCTCACAGAAACAAATGAGAGGAGAAAAAAAACTACATCGTTTTCCTGCAGAGGGGCTTTATTAAACCAGACACACAGCGTGAAAATAAGCTCTTCAGCAATGGAAACTGCTGAACTTCAGGACCACATCAGGTCTTCAGGCTGATCTGAGAACAAAAGGAGATGCTGCAGGAGGGGAGCGTGCACCTGGTCAGGTGACCTGTGCCCTGCAGAAGAAAACTAGCTCCTTTCCGGAGAGCAGTATCCATCGGTTATCACCAATCAACCATCTTTCTTCTGGTTCACTCTTCTTCGGTTAAACAGAGATGACATTCTTTAATGCTCTTTCTTCTTCTCCTACTCCACCCTCTCATGAATATTTACTGGTTTCAGAAGTCTCAGTGAAGAGATGGACGGGGTGCAATCCACCCCTGGACCACTCACTCTCACTGGACTAGATGGACTGTGTGAGGAACCATGGGGAAGTCCTCCTGGTGGACCAGAGAAATAAGACCAGCTGCTAGTTCTAAACATTTGCTCACAAAGAAAGTATGAGTCCGTAAATTAAATGTTTGGTTCATCTGTGAGATAACTTCTCACAGGGTTGGAATAGATTTTTTTTTTTTTTTTTACTAATTTTTCTGTTTTTGAGATTTGTGGAAGCTTCTCTTAAAGGATATGGTTCAGAGAAGCAATCAATCATTAGACTCTATCCTTTACTCCACCATGGTCAAGCTCAAAGAGTTCTTCAAGGTTGTCAGATGGACATGAAAGAGCAACCAGCAGCTTGATGAGACGGTGACAGCAGCTGGTGAGATTATATTCAGCAGATCGAGGAAACACCAAATAAATCAAATAAAGGCACCAACAGGAGCTCAAATATCCTGTTTCCCCATGTGGCACAGAGTGCATCTGCTGTACCTTAAGCACCATCTTCAGGCAGGGAGGGTCAGTGCATCAATATTTTCTCTACCCAGTTGAAGAGTACCCTGCTGAGAAGCCATCTGAAGATGTGAAGCTGTGTAGAGGCCTTTGATCTCCTGCGATATAGAGCTCCACACATTCTCCCTCAATTGGGTCCAGAGTCACCAAGAAAAACTGGTAACAAAGAAAGACTGAAATGTCGTCCACAATACTCCTGCTGAAGAAAGCAGTTCAGTCATGAAGCTCAAGCTGATGTGTTAGGAGTCATGCTGCCTGAAAACCCAACCGCACATCAAAGTGGTGCTTTGGTGTATTTGGTGTTCTTTGACAAGAACAAAATGGCATCTGCACCACCTTTCGTGGATGAAAGACGGGCAATAAACTGTCAAATAAAAATAAAAGCACCTGATGGTGCTGGAGTGGCCATTGCAAATCTAGAGAGGGAGCTGAAGGTTTGAGCCGTGCACACATCAGCCTCCAAACAGGACAACTGAAGATCCGCTGGAAACATGGAGCCACTGTCTCGCCCCAGAGACTGACAAGGGATATGACTCCAAGGACTAAGTCATGTTTAGTGAAGGGGTCACATATTTATTTCACTGTGCTGCCCTTCACTGTTGAAATAAGCCTAACAATCTTTTCATTGATAAAATAACTCTTTCCGGAATGTAGGTCACAGCCTGCATCAGGAACCTCCTCAGTCCTCGCTAAACATGAAGTGGTGCATTGATGACATGCAGTAATCATTTGCAAAAAGTTAACATAGTATTTATCTTCATGGTGACGATTGTTAAGCTTTATGCGTGCTCATAAGAATGAATAAATGCACACTGATTTCTTTTTCTGGAGCTGCTCAGTGCACTGACATTGTCCTCTTCCTCAGAAAGATGTTTTTATTTATACCCCAGAGCTTCAGACTGGCGCGCAGTCGTGCTCATCCAGACTGCAGACTTCTATTGTTCTCTCTGGGATTCTGCTGCCCCCATTCACCTCCAGTGGTTCCTTCCATCTGCGGTTGTCTTCAGTCCCCTGGAATGTACCATTCTCAAAGAGTGGGTGATCTCAAAATAGAACGCGTCTGTACAGAAGTCAAATGCGTTAAACATACTCAAAGAGTATATACAGGTTTGAGCAGGTTACAAGCATCTTGTAAATGTAACCAGGGACGAACATGGTTTTGATTTCTGCGGGAAGTGACGGATTTAAAGTACATCTCCTGGAGCCCGCGGTGGCACATGGCCTGCTCTGTTACATCTCACATTTACAGCAGCCGGCTCTCTTCCAGTTTCACTGAGAGGCGAACTGGACAGAGACCAGAGGAAGAACATCATGGCGTTGGATCGGTTTATTCCGAGTAAACCATGACAGAATTAACAAATAAATAAGTGAATAAAAATATTGAAATTATTTGGTCTCAAACTGAATATATTTGAAAAGATGTGAGCAACAGTGAAATGTAATCATTAATGACATTCAAGGCCAGAATAAAACATTTGATCTGCATTTCTAACTAAAACAACTGTATTCTTCCAAACTTAAACAAAAGACTCTTTGTGTTGTGTTATTTTGCACCGGCATAGGTTAAGAGAACTAAGAACTCATACTTCCTATATTGGAAATGAATAATAAACACTGGAAATATTGAACAGTATTTAATGAAATAGCAAACTCATTTGAAGTTAGTAATCTTTTTTCTGCAGTTTTGAATATATTCTTCTCTATATCCGGTGGGTATTGTGGTTATAAAGCACATTTCAGAACAAAAGCCAAGGGGGAGTACAAGTATAATAAATGTCGAGGAAGGCATGTTGGTGGAATTCTGGGTTTATTGACAAATATGAATATTGTCCAAAATATGAACTTTCATTTTAAAGGATAACACAGCTGGAGATGATGGAGATCAGGTGATTGGAAAGTGTTGCTGAGACACAGCGTGTGAACAGGGAAGCAGGGGAGTAAGTGGTGTCACTCTGGAGAGTCAGCAGAAGTGAACCGTAGATCTGACAATTTGTGAGATGCATTGGGAGATGACTGTGATTGGATGGTTGCTTCATGGAGTGTTGTCAGTAGTAGCTTTGCCTCATTGGAACAAACGGAATCCCTTATATTTAATGTAAGGAATAATTTATAATAATTTATAATGTAATATAAGGAATTTACATTTGTAAAGTGTGAGTTTAGCAAAAAATGAATTACATAATTATTCTTAACAAAGTTATACACCAAATATGAAAAAAATAATATTGCCTTTCAAAGCAAAGTTGAAAGATTGGTAAAATATGATTTCTATCAAACGAGCAAAAAAATGTTTAAAAAATAAAAATTTGTTTAAACATGCGGATCACAAAAATAAATAAATAAACTTTCAATTTCACCATTAAACTGGTTCAGTTAGAAGTAATTGCTTGGGTAGTGTTTAAGCTGGAAAGAATAATCTTTTACTTTATTGGTTATTAAACATTGATGGTAATCTGTGATCATTATTTTCCGACATCTATGCTTTTAACAAACGCTGTCATCCACTCATTTATCCATCTCTGGTCTGTCCTGCATAATCGAACGCGTCACGGTCGTCCTCGACCCCGAGGCTCCAGCAATCTATCAATCGATTACTCGATGCTCACTTAGCAGTGTCTGGTGCTTGAGGGAAGTCAGTCAGCTGGGGAGGGCGATGACAAAAAAGAGAGAAAGAAAGAACGAACGAGCGAACGAACGGTAGAAAGAAAGCGAGCAGGCAGGCAAGAAAGAGAAAAACTGCGCCTCTTTCTTCCATCATCCCCATGATCTCATGAATAAATTATAGCGACCCATTGTGCAATAGAGGGAGGAATGCAGCAGAGGCGATAGACAGCACGAGAGTGGCCGCGACGCCTGGGATTTACACAAAAATCTTCATCAAAATCCGATGGATCGAGAGCCGTAATCGATGGTTTTCACCGCGTATGGATCGTACGTGTAGATCCGGATGTATCGATCGATGATCCGAGCTGCTTGAAACGGCTTCGCGCGGCTTCCGATTATCTGAAGTGATTTCTGAAAGCCGAGGAAAAGGACTAAAAGGTCCATTTTAACACATTTTATCTTCGAGTGGGTCTTGAGTGATCCATATATTACAAACCTTTGCCAACATTTCGAAGGGATTTTCTTACAAGCATCGAAAAGCACGGAATCGGATCCAGCGGAGGGACCAACCTCGGGCAGCCGGAGTGGAAGGTGAGCTCCTCGGCTGAGCGGCTTCTCGCAGCCCGCTCTTTAGGCTTCATCTCACTGTGTGCTTTGTGGGGGGTAACGGGGGTTTGTATCGCGGGGTTTGTTGATTTCAGCTGTTTCCTGGTTCGCCGGGCCAGGGTGTCTCTGTCGTTCAATCAAATCGATAATGCTAACTAACGCTAGATAACGCGTGAATGAACGCGGGGCTGGAGCTAGCGTTTCACGGGTAACTACCGCTCTCCGCCATGCTCACCAGCTCTTTGCTCCACATAGTTCTGCTGAAGTATTGCCCGGCCGATTAGCAATCACTTAATAAGGGCTAACTGCTATGAAACGTGGGAAAGTCTGCTTTAGTCTGACATATGGCTAATGAGTTAGGTTCCTGTCATGCACAGGAGGCCGCGCTGGAGCTCGCTTCAGGTGACCAGGAGCTTTTAGAAGCATGTTACCACCATCAACACTGGTTGATTACTTTCTGTGCACAGAACAAGAACTACCTTTTCATTGGGATGCTCTTTTTATATTGTAAGAGGAATGGAAACTGTTAAGGTCGTAAAGAATGCTTGTATGTTATTCTCGTGGTTGTACCATGGACCATCAGACTGTAAAAACCAGAAAGAGGCTAAAAGAAAAACCTCAGCCATAAACAGAGGCGAGATGACATACTGGGAGGTTTCATGCACGTGGGTTTAAAGAATCAGAATGAACTGATCCTCAGGCACTGTTCGGAGAAGAGCATCCAAGGGATGCTGACATCTACATCTGAAACTACATTACTCAACTTATAATCAGATTTTGACTCCTGCCGTGATTAAAATGGGTTCAGACACCTGTTTTCAAGAGGAAATTTGATGTGATGTGGATGGAATAATCGCTGGTATGTAATTGAAGGAATGCTGCAATGATTTGCTGTGAGCACTGTTAGCATAGCTTAGCATAGATTACAGAATCTGATTAGACCAGAAGCATTTCCATTCTAGTGTTTGTACCGTTCCTGTGGAGGGTTAAAATGTGGCACCTTCACTGTGTTTTTTTTTAAGAAGCACATTCCTTTTTGACTATATATATATATATTCAATACATACATATGTCAATCAATAACTAAAGTATACAGTAAAGCAAAATTCTGGTTTGGAAACCAGATGCGCTTTGTTTTGTTGTGCCAGAGCACCTGGATTCTAAGCTCACAACTTAACATTGGACAATAGAGTGGCTAGCTAAAGTGTGAACCTTTTGAAATTCGATTGTTTATTGATATAATTAGTCATAAAACATAATGTGTACAACAATAGTAGCACTAAGAATTGATGGAACAACAAAGCTAAAGGATCGCTGTTCACGAGTTCACTACAACCCATGAAACACTCCACAAAGGAAGTGACATTGCTGCACACCTGAAGTTTGCAGAAGAACACAGACAGAGATTTGAGGCTAAATGTTAGTGGAGTGATGAAACTATTGAACTGTTTACACAGCAAACAGTTGAACTAATATTGAACTATTTACACAGCATTACGTCTGCTTTAGAAGGGACATAACATTTCATCTTGAAATGCTGCATTAAGGCCTGGCCAGTTCCAACCATTGAGGGGAAGATGAAGAATTCTTCAGCGTAATGTGAGAATATCTGTACGTTAACTGTGTAGAAGGTGGTAATGCAGCAGGACAATGACTAAAAACACTGGGCCAAACACACAACACACCTTTTGGGGCGGGAGTATTGGGACTTGAACACAACAGAGAAGCTCTGTAAGATTTGTATGATGGTATGACGAGCTGAAACAGTTCTGGGAGAAAGAAAGGGGTTCAAATCCCTCTTTGAAGTTGTGCAGGTCTGATTCACAGCTACAGAGAGCTCCCGCTTGAGGTTATTGATAGGAAACAGCTATTTTTGTGTTCAGAAACATATGTTTGTCAGTGCTGTTGTCCTTGAAAACAATAAAATTTCAAAAGGTTCACATACTTCTTATATTCAGTTACCCCCTGAACTGACTGATGGGAAGCCAAATCTGATAAAAGCCTCACTACAGAGTAAAGGCCTTTACGCACATATGTGTTTTTTTTTTTTAATATTTAGCCTTAATTACACGGCACTAATCTAACTATAGACACCAGGTGGAGAAAAACGCTGCGTCATTTCTCAAGAAACGCACCGAGCTGTTTTTTTTTTTCACGGTGTGCGTAAAACGCTGTGATTGGTTCTTCTGGTCATGTGTCTTCAGCCGGGAAAGGCAGCAATAGATGGCGCTCGAGAACAAAACGAGGAGCTGTACTCCTAGAGGGGCAGAAGAAGACACTACAGAGTCTGGAGCAGCATCCAGTTGTTGCTGAATTACCATTAGCTAAGCTAGCGCAGTCAATGGAGTTCAGTCTATTCAGCTAGCAATGAGCAGCAGTGAGCAAAGCGGTTCTATATCTGCACACATGTGTGTGTGTGTGTGTGTGTGTGTGTCTGCGTGTGTTTGCGAGTCTAGGTGTCCATGCACACGAAACACAAAAACACATGCGTGTAAGCTAGGGGTGTAACGGTACGCTAAAATCGTATTCGGTTCGTTACAGTGTCTTGGAGAGTTCGGTTCGGTTCATTCGGTTCGGTACAAAACAATAAGAACTTACAAAATCTTTATTTTGAAAAGCTGCCAATACACAATAGAATTCTTGCATAAAATAAATAAAAGTGACACATTTGGGTGATATTTTAAATAAATTGCACTCTTTATAAAGAAAAACACATTTTTTTAAATAAAAAATGAAATACTGCAACTAGTTAGGACCTGAAAACTTTTAACACTAGCAACAGCTTCAGCTTGTATATCAACAAAACTAACTTTTTAAGTTTTAGGCTAAAAAGATTAACCTATCCACATTTTCTGAAGAGAGCACAGATCTGGTTGCAGTGACAATATCTCCAGCAGTAGAAAATGTTAGATGTGTTGCCTGCCCGATCTCCGTGGAACAATGTCGGCATACAACTTTAAATTTATCCACTCGTCTATCCCCGTTATGTATTTTAACAGAGAAGCCAAAGTGTTCTCAAACACGAGACCGCAGTGAGGTGAGAGGGTCTTCAAGCTCTGGCTTCTCTTTCGCTTTTGATATGATTCTCGCGCTCGTGCTCGTCAGTCAATAGCGTCCGTGCGGAAACTCGCCTAGGAACATTGTTGCGCTGCGCTTAATATCGCGCTAATAATACATTTATATCATTTAATACAAATACCGAATACCGAAACGGTACGCAAGTGTCCCGAACCGAACAGGCCGTACCGAAACGGTTCAATACATCCCCGTGAACCGTTACACCCCTAGTGTAAGCGCATCAGCCTGCTGTGAATAGCGGTGAATTATTTTATATTTTATATAGACCTGCTCTATAACAACTTCTGTTGTGACTAGATACGATGTGCAAAGTGATTTGTTCTGATTAATGACTACAGTGGTACCCCGAGATACGAGTGCTTCGAGTTACGAGATGTTCGAGATACAAAAGGTCTCGCGGGAAATTGTTTTGCTTCCAGTAGCAAAGAAAAATTTGAGATATGAACATTTACAAGCTGTTCTCTGTTTTCCGCTTGTTAAGTCTGACGTCACGCTGCGCTTCCAGGTCCTGGCGCTCCTATCTCCCAGTGCAAAAAGGGTCAAAACACGCTTCAAAACACTTTAAATTAGTTTTAAATCGAGCGAAACATTATTTATAGATTACTAATAATGTGCTATAACAAATGTTAGGTGTTGTAAAATAAATAATGTTTATAACGTGGAAAGTGCTGTTCTGTAGCGCAACTTAGAGAACCTGTGACGAGTTCTCAGAAGCGTCTCTCCATCCCTTCTCACACGCTCAGCATTCTCTCCGCTTGTGCTTGAAACCGTGTTGGTGTCAGTGATTCGTGAAATATCTTGAGAAAGTTATCTTTCATACGTACCGCCGTAATGTTTTCTGTATCCGTTCCACCTCCTCCGACACATCGCTTCTCAAGGTAAGGTTTCACATTTGTGAACATATTACGTATTTTACTTGTATTTTATTCTGTTTTATTATCATTTATTACATTAACAATGTGTAGAATTAAGGATTGAAGAAACGTTACTTGGTTTTTCTCTGGTTTTATAATTTTTTTATCTACTTATTCTGTTGTTTCTGAGAGCCGTTGCATGGATTAGGTGTTTTACATGAAAAACTTGCTTCGAGATACGAGCATCACCCTGGAACGGATTCGTTTCCTATCTCAGGGTACCTCTGCATATGTTATATGTTATCGCAAAAAACCCTAAGGGTGTAGCACTGTCCTTGCATACAAAGCTACAAATACTGTTACTGCACGCTCTCATTCTCTTCTCACTTGCTAATAAACATATTTATGATTTCATATCTTGACCATTAAATTGTGTTAACTAACATTTAAAAGTTAAGTGTTAACTAAACGCAGTCTAACTCATTTTGCGTCATAAACTGTACTTCACTTTTTTATTCGTTACTGGCTTACTTCAAAAACCTTTTAAAAATATTTAACATTGCCATGAAAAAGTCAACTCATTTTGGCATTAAACTTCTTATAAAACATTTGTCTAAGCTTAAGACGAATCTGTAAATTGAAGTCTAGCAACTGCCCAAATTGAAGTAGTAAAATTCTGTAAATAATACTACGCAACTTCTGAATGGACTTCATCCTTAAGTTATTATAAATGACTGGTAAAAGCTAGTCAACCTAGATGCTCACAAAGTAATAACAAACAAAAGAGATTTATGGATAAATCTGCAGGAAGTCTTTCTGGAGCCTGGCACTATTGTTTAATTTGCTATTTACAAATTGAATTTTTCTCACTTACCATATTTTTAACAACAAATCTTTTAATTCTTTATACATGAAAGACACAAAATGAACAGCAATAGTCGCTTTACCAAAGAACAGTTTTTATAAATGTATAAGTTATACTACTGTAATGGGGATTGTGCTGCTGGGGATGGAGCTGTTGTGGCTCAGGAAGATGTTGCTGCTGGGGATAGAGATGAAGGTGGAGCAAACGTAAGTGCAGCAGATTGACATCCATGTTGAGTTGTAGCAGTTGGCAATTGAATTGATGCCATGTGTGTTAGGAGTGATGCTGGTGCTGTGGGTGGAGGCTGTCTGAATGCGACCAAGATGTTTGATCATCACATTCCTTTGGGCTACAGTTGAAGAGCAATAACAGCAGTGACGATACGCTGTGTATCTACAGGCTATGATATAATCTAAAACACAACAAGAGTAACTTTGATCAGCTGTCTCATATATAAAACCTATACACTGTACTTGACCATCCAGCTACTCAAAAACTACTTCTACTAATGAATACTTTTCAACATGGATGAAAGTTATTGTTTGTGAGTGAACAATAATTCTAGTTTCTTCTCTGTAGTGTGGTAACAATAAACTCAATTACAAAGTGCAAAATTTTCATTGCTTTACATGAGTTCTATTGATAATTCCATGAAAATCACGTGCGTCAACTTGGTTTCAATGTGTAATAACTATAAACACACGTGCTATATTAGGTAATAAAAACATTTTTAATGTAGAAAAGTTTTTATTTCATTAATTGAAGCTACGTGTTACATTCAATGATTTTCCTTCACTTAGATGTGTGTGTTTCAGTAAAGTACGATAATCTAAGACCACAAATTATCGGATCAATAAAGGCTGGGGTCGAACCCCTTGTAAACGCTGTAATGGACATGTTAAGGGTCATTTTGTGATGCAAGCACCTTCCATCTTTCTGCTTCACTGACTGGACTCATCTGTCTAGCTCCTCCTCGCACCCCATCTGATTGGTTTACCAGGCAGTGGGCGTAGCTTATGTATTTGTGGATCTGTGGCGCTTTTGACGGAGGCTCTTGAAGAGATTCTCAAATGTAGAGTAACAAATCCACAAATACATCTAAATAAATTAGTGGTTGTGACTCTTGAAAAGATATTTGTGAATCAGATTTTTTATATAACCCTTCACATTTTTTGTAGATCAGAAACGTATTATTTATCTACCTGACGCCATACCAATCGGAGGGTCTTTTCTACCCAGCCTCTAGATCAGGGGTGTCAAACTCTTTTTCACCGAGGGCCACATTAGCATAATGGCTGTCCTCAAAGGGCCAGATGTAACTTATAAATGTAAAACAATGTAAATGAATGTAATGTAAAATAAATGTAACTACTCCTTAATGTTAAATAACTCATTATTTATAACTTATTCAAGTGACAATACAGTTGCATAGAAACAATGCTTATTGTTCTAATATAAATACTTATGAAAACCCACATAACTCCATTAATGAAGGATCAAACTGTCCAAGTGAATAAAGAAAAATAGCACATTTTTGTCATTTGTTTAGAGAAAAAAAGAAAAAAACCCTCACAGACAGAAGACGATGCATATCGATCATCATCTTTTATCATCAGGCTCAAGAAACAGATCACAGATAAACTATTAGCTCCGCCCATTTCACATCTTGAAATTTAATTTAGCGTAAGAAATCTAGAATGTGCTCTAGAGGTTACAGCTTAGATGGAACCTCAGAAGGCTGCATAAACCCTGGTGAAAGGGACGGTCTAGCCTCTTCTTCTGCTGTTTTGTTTGCTTATGGTGTATTTGCGCCACCAGCTGGATCGGTAGTTTGGATCCTGAAATGAACAAATGAAACGTTATTGTGTTTTTATGTCAGAGAAATTTTGTGTCAAAAATGTAGTGTCAAAAAAAACCCCTGGTATGTCTGGACATGTCCTCAGTGTATTTTCAGATTATGATAGAAAATAATTAGTGACTCAGTGGTTTCTTGCCACCTCTTCCATGACCACGCTGGATCCAGGGCTTTGTGATTGGATGTCCTGTACCTCCTTGTTTGATAAAATTATGGCTGGATGATTTTGCAGAAAAGTGTCAATCAACATTTTTTTTTTGGGGGGGGATTTCTACTTTCCCCTGTGACCCAGAAGGAAAGAAGCAGGTTTGAAAATAAATAAATGAATTTTTCAAAACTTTCAAAAAAATTCATTTTCAAAACAACCTTGTCAGAGACTTCTGGAACAATCATTCTAATTGTAATCTGTGTAACGGCTCTCAGAAACAACAGAATAAGTAGATGAAAAAAAGGAAAACCAACGAAAACTCAAGTAACGTTTCTTCAATCCTTAATTCTACACATTGTTAATGTAATAAATGATAATAAAACAGAATAAAACACCAGCAAAATACATAATATGTTCACAAATGTGAAACCTTACCTTGAGAGTGAAGCGATGTGTCGGAGGAGGAGGAACGGATGAAAGAAAACATTACGGCGGTACGTATGAAAGTTAACTTTCTCGAGATATTTCACGAATCACTGACACCAAAGCGGAGCACAAGCACAAGCGGAGACAGATGGAGAACAAAACATGGGGGTTACTCTAACTTGCGCTACAGAACAGCACTTTCAACGTTATAAACGTTATTTCTTTTACGACACCTTGACTTAACTTTTGTTATAATACTTTATTGGTAATCTATACATAATGTTTCGCTTTAAAACAAAAGATTTCAGTTAAACAATGAAACGTTCAGATATTTTAGCCAGGTTCAGACTACACGATTGTCAGAGCAGTTGTGTCCCAGGTCCCTTCACACTGCAGGGTTGTGTGGATCAGCATCCAGACATTTTATTGAATTATTCACTCCAATAAACCGAAAAGAAACCCCCTTTGAACAGACATTATTTCATACTGTGTGATTGTCACCCGCATACACACGATTCTGGCCAGTCGTTATCTGCGACTTAAATTCTTGAATAAGCCAGATTCAGCATCAGGTGGGTGGTAGGTGCTCCTTCGATAAAAGACGGTTTTGTTGTCTCGTGTGATGAGAGATGTTACACAGAAATGTTCAGGTGAGTGGTTTCTCTTTATATGTCACATGCTGTACTAACAGAATAAAGAGGAGTGGAAAAGGGCCGTAAAAGGACAAAGGTTGTAGAAGACATTTGTTCAGAAGCTGTTGTAGTGCACAGGAACTGTTGTGTCCATAGTTTAAACACATCTTTCTGTGTGAGAGAGAGAGAGAGAGAGAGAGAGAGAGAGAGAGAGAGAGAGAGAGAGAGAGAGAGAGGAGAGAGAGAGGAGAGAGAGTGAGATAGAGAGAGAGAGAAGAGAGAGAGAGAGAGAGAGAGAGAGAGAGAGAGAGAGAGAGAAAGAGAGAGAGGAGAGAGAGAG
>SRMA01026752.1:0-33543 GCA_007224835.1 Danionella cerebrum
AGTGAAACATGGTGGTGGGAGTGTAATGCTGTGAGGGTGGGAATCTATTCAGGGTTTGAGGACACCAAAAAAGGAAGAATATATGAAGATTTTGAAAGACAACCTCAGACAGTCTGGAAGAAAACTTGGTTTGGGACAACAATTTCCAGCAGGATAATGACCCTAAACATAGACTCGAATAAATAACTACAGAGCAGCTTGAGACTTTCAGAGAAGTACATCAAATGACTAAAAAGAAATTCACCATTGACTTTAGACATCAGAGGGTTAATATGTTTGGTAGAACTGTTTTTTTGTTCTTGTTTTTCAGATTTCCATTACAAATATTATAATTTTCCTGAATAAATTATGTTACAAATTTGAGTTAGCAAAATAGTCTTTCTGTTAATCAAAATTCTAATAAAAGGTTCCAATTTACAAGGGGCTAACAGATTGGTGTTCAACTGTATCATATTCAAAACACCACCATGATGAACCTTGAGACTAGTCTCCCTCTAGTGGAGGAACAGTTTATAAAACAGCGTAAAAGTAAAAAACAAGCTAACATTTGTGACATCTAGCCACTTAACAAGTTTACAAGCAGTTCCTGAATAGGTGCCATTTCTGTCCCTGGGACTTTATATTTATAAATAAGCATTACAATTGCTTCAGAAATACATTTTATTACTAAGCAACATGTTCTACATACTATTCTTATGCAAATTTAAGGTAGAATGTTTACAATATTGATCCACTTAAAATTGGCATTTATTGCTTTTCTCACTTCAGCATAAAATATAATGATTAAGATTTTTTTAAAAGAACTTTTGTTTTGCATTGAAATGTAAATCAAATTTTAATTTTAGTTTCAAATACATTTATTAAAAAAAAATGTATACTTTCTTATATTATAAAAACAAGCTTTTTAACATTTACTCATTCCTGTTACCCTAACCCATCACCCTCCTGAAAAAGTCAGTTTGTCAGCAGGAAGTTGCATCATTTGGATTTTTAGAGGGTCATGGCAATAGCAAAGGTAAGTTCTCTCGAGTTCTTATTTAATTATTTGATGTTTTTGTAATGATATCTTGGAGCAACATTTAACAAATACTCTCAAGTTATTTCAGAGAGTTAATTAGTTTAGTACAAAAATGCACATATTTTGAAAATAAGTGAATTTGCAGAATTTCTATAATCTATAAAAGT
This sequence comes from Danionella cerebrum, assembly GCA_007224835.1. Taxonomy (NCBI): domain Eukaryota; kingdom Metazoa; phylum Chordata; class Actinopteri; order Cypriniformes; family Danionidae; genus Danionella; species Danionella cerebrum. The sequence continues at coordinate 1,186 of SRMA01026752.1, forward strand.
GTGCTGTGTGGCTATCTACCATGTATTTACAAATTCTTAGCTAAAAACACTGTCCTGCTACTTATATAAAGAATAACAAAAAACAGCAACCATCTTTTGATTTAAATAAGTTAGTTAAGATGGGCCGATGGCCATTTGGAATACTTGAGTATGTTTGCATTGCTATTGTATTTTAAAACATAAAAGAAAAAAGTACAAAAAAAAAGACATTTTGTTACAACAAGCAAATGGCAAATATTGGTGGAACAGCTCAAACCTTTTCATTACAAAAATGACTACTTTTGAAATCTGAAACTGACAAGAAATGTGAAATGAAAATCTTAAATATCTCAAAATGATCAAAATAGGATTGAAAAAGCTCTCATTAACCAAACATTTATTCGGTATAAAAGCTCAATGTAAATGTTTAGTTTATTTACTAAATATATTAATAAATCAACTTTCCAGAGGAAAAAAAATATTTTTAAAATGTAATTAAAAAATGGCATGTTATATCATGGCAAACATTAAAATCCTCAATAGCTGAGAAAAGAAATTAAAAAAAAAAATTGAAGAATAATGGGATGCTAATAGCAACTTGGGCTTTTTAAAGAACTCAATGTACAATAACATTGATCTTTTGCTTTTATTTCGAGACATCTGTGCAATTCAAAAACACAATAGTAAAAAAAATAAACATCAGATTTACTTCTCGTCTTTAATTAAGTATTTTAAGGAAAAGGTGTTCAAATATTTGAGATAAAACGATTGATCGAACCTTTCCGGTCTGGCTGTCAGGGCGTCCCGAGTCCCTGTCGGAGGATTTACCGCTGGCCAGGCTGAGGCTGTCCAGGGAGTGGCAGGAGGAGGCCTCAAACAGAGCCTCATAGGGACTCTCCTCCTGCGGAGACAGAGCCAGAGCCGAGAGGAGGTTGCTCACCTGCTGCTCCACTGCTCCTGTACATGCACACAGACATTAAAGCACCTCCAGAGGTCCCCACTATAGACATTCATGGCAGTAAATCAGAGTTTCCCAATGTCTAATACCTTTTTATCATATTTATGTTTATAAAATCTATAAAATATTCAGAAACTTATAAAATCTATAACATAAATCACTATAAAAAATATATTGCATATAAGCTATCTAAATATAACAAAAATGACTAAAGTTTCGCCACCAACATTTTAAAAAGATTTCAAAAAGTCCCAGAGAAACAGAATGAATTTGACACTTGATCTGAAGGACCAGCAAATGCGGGGACAAATATATATATAATAAATAATAAAAAATATATATTATAATAAAATATAAACGTGCCATACACGAGACGATATTGTTATTCGTTCATTTTCTTAATCTACATTTCCTTAAAACTACCATTTTTTGTGTTTTACAGTAACTTATTCAGAGCTGTTTCTGCATTCATGACATTAAATCAAACACGAAACGTCACATTTTTTTTTGTTTTGCAACTTTTACAAATGCTGTGTTTTATAAAGAGGTTCGTCTATTGTGAAACGTTTTCCACATTGAAAACTAGGGATTTTTCATCATTTCAATTACATTTTTAGACAAATATGTGTATTTGTTATATGAAACTAACATAAAACGTTTGCTTTTTATAATTTTAAAACCTTTGCTGAGGACAAAAATAACTAATTGTGTTTGCAAAGGCAGCCATCTTTGTTGTGTGCCTGCTCGGAAATCCGTCTCTCTCACACTCTGAAGTTTTTAAAGACCCAGTACAGGGATTTTATTAAAATGTAAGACTTTTTAAGGCCTAAAAATTAGGGATTTTAAATGTAAGACTTTTTAAGAATCCGCAGAAACCCTGTAAGTTACTTTTCACAGGGAAATCCATAACATTCCACCTCCAATATGAGCTTCACATTCTTCAATCCCAAAAAATAAGCTTTATTTCCACCCACAGCAAACATCACAATGCTTTACCAACCAGTATACTCACTGGGTGATGCACTCCCTCTGACGGCATCATGCCAAAGTGACTAAATTTCGGCCAAAGCGCCCAGTTTTGTAAAACACTGCCTCATATTCCAACAGTCTCACAAGTTAAACAAAATTTTCAGTGTAAATGTCTTTCCAAACACTACAACTGCTGACCTTTTCTCTTGGGACTGAGGCTTTCTTGAGGTGGAGGCACTGGTGGAGGAGGCAGGCTCGGGTCCGGACAACAGCCACTCATATGAGCTATACCGGAGAAAAGGAAGTGGAAGCACAATTTGACTTGAGGATCTGGCCGGAGACTAAAGGACGATGTGAGACACACGCACCTTGTATGAGAGCAGCAATCTGTCGGCTCTTCTGAGACGGCATATCTCTAACAGTGTCCAGCGCTGTCAGATTCTTACAGTCCACGATATTTACATCAATACCTGACGACCAGAAACAGATCACCAGAAGCATCTTCAACAGTCAAAGTCTTCCGGGGCTGGCTCTTACCTGCTCGGAGTAGTTTTTGCACCACTTCGGTCTTGCCAAAAAGAGCTGCTTCATGAAGGGCACTGCCTTTCTCTGTCTGTTAACACAAACAACAAAATTCAGACAATTTTGTGTTTTCCAAAATAACTCACACTTTTATTTACCACATGGGTCGTCAAATTAATAGAAAATAATGTCAAGACATCGACAAGGTGGTAAATAATATTTATTTAAAGTTTATTTAACGTTTCTTTCGTCAAATAATCCTCGATTTGCAGCAATCACAGCTTTGCAGACCTTTGGCTTCAAGTTGTTATTTTTTTAGGTAATCTGGAAGAATTTCAGCCCGAGTTTCTAGAAGCTCCGCCCACAAGTTGGACTGGCAGGATGGACAGTGATCCCACAACAGCTCAATGGGGTTTAGATCTGGTGACCACTTCATTACAGATAGAAGACCAGCTGCTGCTCTTCTATGAATATTTCTCGCACTATTCTGACGTGTGCTTTGGGTCATTGTCCTGCTTTAGGATGAAATTGGATCCAACCAAGCGCTGTCCACAGGGATACCTTTGGAAAATTGAGTGATACCTTTCCTTAGTCAAAATCCCTTTTACCCCGAACAAATCTCCCACCTTACCAGCACTAAAGCAACCCCAGATCATCACGTTACCCCCACCTTGCTTAACAGATGGAGTCAGGCAGCATTCGAGTTGTTTTGCATCTCACAAATGTTCTTCTGTGTGATCCAAACACCTCAAACTTCGATTCCTCTGTCCAGAACCAGAACGTCTTTGTTCTTTGCCCGTAATAATCTTTTTCTTTTATTGGCCAGCATCAGTGGGGCTTTTTCTTTGCCACTCTACCCTAAACATCCAAGAGTCGCCTCTTCACTGTAGATGTTGACACTGGCGGTAGACACTGAAGTCATGGTTGTGGGCCTCTAGACACCCATGTAGATATTGCACCAAAACCAGACATTTGTGGCTAAGAGTCATTTAGTACATTAACACTGAAAAGTGTATTTCTGATTTGTTAAGAAAAAATTGAATTGAAGAAAATCTGATTTCTTCAAAAATAGAAAATTTTAGAAATTTTCCCTCAAAATTTCTAAATGATCCCAAACTTTGGAACAGTAGTGTATGTGTAGGTTTCACTCCCCAGTTAGATTTACCTACCCTCTCTAACGTTAAACAAAGGTTTGCCACAAAAATCACAAATAAAGTATTGCTATAGAGCTTGAAATCAAACATATAGGTTCCATGTATGTTTAAACAAGCCCTAAACGTACAGGAAATGTATAAATCTACTGTTTTAAAGAGAGTTCACCAAAGGTATTTGTGTGCACATGTCATCAAGACACCTTTAAGTGACACCCGTTCAATTTCAAATTAATTTAAAACAAAATAACAATTACACCAAAATGTAGTAATAATATTACAGCACTATTGTCATTGGTAATATTATTATTATCAAAATTAAACATTTTCTTTATTATCTGCAGATAAAGACTTTAAATAAGGAACAAAAAAAATTATAGAATTTTGTGTAAAAAAAAAAATCTGGCATTTCTTTTTGGGGGCTCAAACTGCACAAAAACATCCGGGTCACGGCACCAATAGAAACCGTGACGACGTTTATAATTAAAATAAAAATAGATAAAGAAATCACCTGATAGTTGATGTCCACGCCAGCGGCTAGCAGCACCTCCACCACAGGAAGGTGTCCATTGCGGGATGCCAGGTGGAGCGGTGTGTGTTTCTTGGTGTTGCAGCTGAGGAGGTTGGGATGGGCGCTGAGCAGAAGCTTGACCACCTCCAGGCGCCCATAAAGTGCAGCCAAGTCCAGCGGCGTCTCAAACTTATTGTTGCGCATCGTGGGGTCGGTCAGCTCCTCGAGGAGCAGCTGCACCACCTGCGTGTGCCCGTATTGAGCAGCACAGTGCAATGGGGTCTCGTTGTCATTGTTCTGTTAGGAGATATGGGAACACAGATTATTATGGGATGTCAGATTAAATTGCAATAAATAATCACAGGAACCCTTTACTTCACAGCATTTGGATAAAAACATAGAATCAAGAGAAATTTTCATTAAGGGCTCAAAACTTTTGGAAGATTTTCATGCTTTGACTCATATTCCACCAGTGATTTCCCAGTAAAGAAAGAGAGAGAGACACCACGACAACATGCAAGCTTGGCTACATGCAGATATACTCCACTTTCTTACGACGTTCAAATTGGCCTGTCAAATAATGAAAAGATTTTAAAAATGGACAAAAAGAGACACAAGGCAGATGCGTGAGACCACAAGAGGGCGATGTAATATCTGCTTTCTTTATAAACCGAAGCAAAATGTACAAAAGTAAACAAGACATGGCCATTTTTCAGCAGTTTGACTCACCACATTTATTTGATTCACTGAAAACCGTTTTCTTTCCAGAGAAGCACAGAGACTGTTTATGCTTTTTTGTGTCTGTAGATAGAAGAGCAGATGTCTGAACATAGAGAAAGAGGCCCGCAAAGCCTCTGGGCGGCCGGCAGCTGGTACAAGCCACATCACACTCCAGCAGACAGAGCCTGTGTGTGGGTGTGAGGGCCAAGGAGGGGGCTTAATGAAATTGGTGCTTTGGTGGGTACACACCCAAGAACTTCAAGAACAAACGCGGAGATTCAACAGGAGGTCAGAGTGAGAGTCGTTGGAACACAGAAAGAGAACAAAACTACACCTAGGGTATCTCCAACAACTCCCGATAGAAAAAAAACGTTCAAAAATACGGCTCACCAACCATTCGCTATCTCAAGAGTAAAAAGATGAATAAACGTATTAGTTTGAGGTGAAAACTAAAAGCAAAAAATACATTTACTTTCCTACTAGGCCATTCCCCCTTCACTGAGTGGCAAAACAAGTTATAAAATGTCTAGAGTGAAAGCGCGTATTATGCAAATCAACTTTTTTCAAATTCGCAGCATTTTAATATTGTTTCCTCATCAAAAACATGCCTCAAGTTTTATTCAGGATCTTTTGTGTTTGTGTAATCCTGTTTTCTGAGCTGAAAACGGCTCAATGTTCCTTGCAACGCTCAGAGTTCTTACCTCCTCCCACTGACCAATCAGATTATCCGCTAGTACAGCTCTTCTCTATGCAGATCGGGTGCGCTGCCTGACCTGGAAGTGCTGAAGGAAAATGCAGTGAAAGTGTGTTTTCTGTTGATTATACTGTACTTGGTCTATTCTTATTTCTACACATTTACGGTGGATTCGTGTTTTTGTAGCGATGAGACTTACGTAGAATTCTCAGATGCACTTTTGAATATTTATGTCCCTTTCCAGCCCGGGTGACACACAGAAAACACTTAATCCTCATTTGAAGAACTTTCTGCCATTCTTTTTGACTTTCGACTGGCAGCCATTACTCACTACATTTCCCATGAGTCCCAAAAGGGGCGTGGCTTAAGTGTGACTGGGAGGGAAAAAATACGAGATGATTCAAAGACTATTTTTACGATTGATATTGCATTTAGAAAGTTAAAGGTCCAGTGCTAGTATACAGAGATCAAATATTTATAACACATGCTTTAAAAAATGGCCTTTTTAAATACATTATTTAGAAGATTAAAGCTCCAGTTAAAAAAAGTTTGGACTCGACAGTGATCCCTACGATGATCAGATGACCAAATCTCTCTCTCTATTTTTTTACTTCCCTGTGCACGTCATTCCAACCAATCGAAAAGCAGTCAGTGAAACACGTACAATGACAATCAACAGAAAAAATCTGGATCTGTTGTACCGCAAACGCCATCTTCAGGCGAGGATAATAATTGCATCAATAGTTCCTCGTCCCAGATGAAGAGCACCCTGCTGAGAAGCCATCTGAACATTTGTAGAGGCCTTTAGGACCGAGATGTACAGTTTCTAATAAGAAAAGTATAGTTTTAATACATTTTCTCTCTAGTAAAGCAAAGTTGGCTAACTAGAAAAAAATGAATAAATAAATCAAACTAATCCTCTGATGAAGTTTAAGATCTTTTCATCTGTGGGGTTTTAGAACTATGCTGTGTTTTCCAAGAAGAGTGAGGTGTTTTAAATGTGAAAAATTGTCTTTGTCAAATAACTTAAACATGTTTTGATATGATATATGTCACATAAACTAATTGAAAATTAAAAAAATATATACTTAAAAATTAACTTGGATGACTGTCTTTTAAAAAAAAGGTAACACCACTAAAAATGTTAAGTTTCATGGAGCAAGTAGACTTTAGCCATGTTTTAATCCAAAGAAAAATGTATGCTTATAACTGAAATATCACATTAAAAAATGTGAAAATCCACCGCTTCCAATGCAACGAGTCAAAGAGAACAAAATCGTCACATCCTGATAAACCGGCGGCAAATATCGAAAAAGAAAAAAGGAAGTTGCTGCGTGAAGAAAAGACTAGTAATCATCTTACTTTTAAACTTACTTCTTAACTGCTCTTTGGGAATGCAGTCAGTCAAGGAAGGCGATAAACCCAAACAACTTTGATGACAAACTTTAACTAAGGAATTTTAGAATTACGAAGACTACATTTCAGATGTTGTGCGAAGAAATCCGTCCGTTGGTTAATCCATCATTGCCACCCCAGTTCTGTCAGAAAAACACATTGGGATTTTTTGGAAAAATACGTTTCCATCTAACTTTAAGAGCATTTTTTTCTTATAGGAGAAAAAGTTTATCATTTGTTCTCATAAATTGTTTTATGCACAATTACTAAATTTATGTGCATCTTTCCATCCACAGTTTTTACGTGATATTCCAAAAAAGTGCGTAATGAAAGATGCTGAGTAAGAAGGCCACTTTTCGTGAATAGTAACTTACTTGCGTCTTAGAACACAGACGAAACGCAATATTCGCGGTCATGTCGTCTTGCTTCTGAGGCAGGAGATGGCTCTGAGAGAACCCAGCCTGTCAAGACAGTTCTAAGAGGATGATCCCTAACCACTTTAATGACTTTAGGAATTTTAGAATGACCAAAACAACATTTCAGATGTTGTACAATGAACTCGGTCCATTGTTTAGTCCATTAATCACGCCCCAGTTTCGACCGGAAAACACATTTCATTGGGATTTATTCAGTAAATGTGTTTCCATCAAAGTTTATGTGCATTATCTTCTCAAATAAAAAGTTTATCCTACAGAGTTGTGCACATATTTTCAATATATCTGTGCATCTTTGCACTCAGTGTTTTATTTTTATCGATATTCAAAGTGCGCATATGTTGTTGGAAACGCAGGAATTGATAGCAGAAGAGAAAGAACAGAACAGGCCGCTGAGGGATTCTCTGAGGTGCGTATAGAGGAGCTCCTCGCGAGTGTGAAGTGTGTTTACCATGATGCTCTGAACCATACCATAGTAAACAGAGCATCAGCTTCTGTCACAAACGCTATCTCTCTCTGGATTTAACAAGGATGATGACTCTGTCGACCCTCATCCCATCACAAGAACAAGTGTGTGCGTATTCGAAACGCGTTCGAGAAATCACTCTTCCGTCTCTACACACTCACCAATAAAACCGCTTCTGTTACATCAGAACAAACAGGTAACAGTGGCTCACAAAAAACAGAGCGCTACACAAACATCCACTCTTAATGCTAGAAAAAAACCACACGCACACCATATCTCAGAGGTTTCTTGGGATTTTCCAAGGATTGTTCTGGAAGTGGTATGATGATATGCAGGCCGTCAGGTCAGTGCACTTGAGGATGATCAGCACTGAGAGCTAATGCCCACATGATGTCACGCTGATTACATCATCGGCACATGACCTAAAGCGCAGGAGGGGGGGCTTATGTCATCACTGTGTGTCCCGAGGGACAAACAAACGCTTTCATATTTCATGACCATATGATCAAAAATCTCTAGCCGATGTTCTATTATTTACGAATGCACAAATTCATTTCTATAAATAGCTTTAATATTAAAATTGCATCATTTTATTAGGTAGTTGCAGTTGTATAAGTTGAGTTTTATATATTTGGCAAACTCTGCAGTTGCCCCTGACTGCTCTGTATATGCTGATAAATTTAGGTATTTTTCAAATCTCTGGCAACCCTCAAAACGAAGAATGCATCTCCTGCTAGTTCTTGCATGCTCCTCACAGTATCTTGAAACAAAAAACTCTTTCATGATTCACTTGTTATACATTTTAAAGCTCTCTTTTATGCACTGAAATTGTAAAAAAAATTAAAATGTACAGTAAAAACCTGACAGCTGTGGTTGCCAGAACTTCACAGTAAACTATACAATGGTACAGTTATTGCTGTTACTATTTTTTTTTACATTTATATAATTTTTTTGCTATAAACAGTTGATACCTGCACATTTCAAGGATGTAAATATTTAAGGGTCATGACCATTTGTACAGTTATATTGAAATAATTACGATTACCATATTTTGCACCGCGAAGCGGAGGGCGGTCACGGCTGTAGGAGAGGCGTAAGAGAGGCCGCGGCTTCGCCCTAGCTCCTGTTATGGTAAAAAAACACCTTCTCAATTGATAATAAACACTGGAGACCGTTTGAGAGAGAGAACACAGCAAATGCAGCTATTTATTGTAAAGATTTAGCTGTCTCAACGTATTTCCTACACACGTATTATCCGCATTGGAAAAGAACCTCGAGCCTCTCAAAGTAAGACAAGCGCCGGAAGAAGGGCGGGACTGAAGTATGAAGTGTCTCTTAAAAGTTTCTCAAATTACATTTTCCATCACACTCCGGTGCCATCGGTGCGCGCTGACGTCATCGCCCTACCATAGAGCGGATCGTAAGGAGCAGGTTTGAAACATTATAGCTTTTTTTGTTACTTTTACTGTTTACTGACCGTTCATGTTACATGTTTGGCATATAATTGTTCTTAAAACTGCTGTTAACTTTTACACAGTTGATATAAAATATTTTACTACAGTATTTGGTTCAGAATCTTTTTTTTTCTAGATCTTCCTCATTTAAAATTGAGTGCATCTTATATGCCGGTGCGTCTTATACAGCAAAAAATAATTGTAATTGTTGTAATAAAAGTGGTTATAAAAAGTTAATTTGACAGTAAGCTGTGGTTGCAGAAATGTTACTATTAAATATACTGTAATCATGTTTTTACAGTTTATAACTTGTCTAAACATGTTTGCATGTTTTTTTTATTCCCCGAAACACATTAAAAATCATTCGTTTTCTTTTAGAGATAACGCCATAAAATTAACGACAAAACACCCTATTTTCATTTCATTTAACTTTAACTGCTAAATTTAAGGTCTTAATGTTTAAAGCATTACATTTTTTTCAGTGTAAGTTGTTGCGGTTAAATGCTGTCTTTCTGTGGAATTTTTCTGTGTTTTACTTGAGTTAAAAGGGCCCCAATTCGTTTTTGAAGGCGAATAGTTAAGACGAATGGATGACAGCCCAATACATTTACTAAAATCAACAAATAATGTAAGTAAATTTATCAATTATAGCCATTTTAAACTGAAAACAGAAAGTAATTTACAAGAAATGGCTAATTTTACAAGTTTTAATGGACCATTATTGGTCTAATAAAATTAAGTTTAGTTATTGTTTTTTTTTTTAAGTAAAACTACTTTCCTCTTGGCTTCAAAAATTATTTGATTGTTTGTTGCGTTTGTTGTAGGGGTGACAGAAATTGGGTTATGATTAAATACGCACCAACTTTTTGACCCTGAATTCCAGTATTGTAACTGAAATCAAGCGAAATAACAAAATGACAATCCCAAGTAAAATGTTTTGTGTCTTTAATGAATAAATGTTACATATGATAGACCCACTACAATGAAATCCTTGTGTCTAATTTTATTTCGAACCACAAATCAAGCCTACTGATGCGTTAATTAAAGAAAATGTTAGATCAAACCTGATAAAAAAAAGATTGATTCTGATCATGAGAAAATGTGGTTTTGATAACCAGACGTTCTTTTGATCAAATAATTGCAGTAATTGGGATCTGGAGGTGAATAGTGCGTTTAAAGAGCAGATTTTCACACAGAGGGTGGAAACTAGGTCAGAAAGGATCCCTGCAGACGTAATCAAAAGGATGAATGCATTTTCTAAATTAGGCCCTCCTGCAATAAATATATACATAAAAGTGAAATGTGAGCAAATAGGAACTTTATGCTGCTAAATCAGACAGGAGCTACAGCGTTATTTATGCATGGCTCAGAAAGTGATTAAATGCTATTTACTGCAGATGGATAAACCGACGGGAAAATTAATCAACTTTACATCATTTTAGGAGGTTTTATAGAGGGTTTGCACATGCTGTGACGTTACCCAGAAGTCACTGTGAGATTGACACACATAAACCTGAAAAAGGGGAAAAACTGTCGTGCAATTGACTGCTGAAAATGAGTTTAAGGACAACATTCTACACACCGTAGAAGCAACAGGAACCCAGGATTTGTGTTAACCAGTTTGGGTCTGGCAAGTCAGACTTTCAAAAAAATAAACATATTTATTTATTAATTTGATAAAATTACTTTTTTTATGGTAGCTATGGCAGCTATCTTTGTTAAATAACCAAATGTGAAAATTATTTAAGTTCCAGCACAAGAAATTTAATTTAAATGTTTACATTATGGGTTTTAATGAACCCCGGCTGTGTGTTCTTGGTGAGTGCCTTTAAATCTTTTATCTTTTGAATTAGCGCTTGTCTATGCTTAAAATATGTGCCAATTTTATTTTATTTTTTTGCGCCAACACATGACTGGCAGCTTCAAATCTCATTGGTCGACAAGGTTACAGACCAATGTTTTTTTTTGCACTTTTGTTTTGTCAAATTAAATGCCATTTAATGAAAGCAGTGTAGACAGATGTAGTGCTCATCAATGTAACGATTGCAGCTAATTAATGTGAATATAATTATGTCGATGGCTAAATCAAATGGAGAGCGTCCACCATTTATCTGATTCTTTCCCCTACGTTGATATGCCAGAGGAGTCGGCACCCAGTCACTACAATGTAGCCATGACAACACGCCAGCTCTCTCAGCCAGAGTTTCTGACACTGATGTGAGCTGATGGCTACATTGAAAAGCTTCTTGACTCTGTCTCAGTGTGTGTGGCACAGCATGTGTGCTGGAAATCCCATTCACCAATCACAAAACACACACTTCTCGAAGCTCATGAATTATTTACACCAACACATTTGCACTCAGACACACGCAATCCCTGACACACAGAGTGTTTGATCAGCTCAAGAGTGTTTAGCACTCCAATAGTGACATTATTGCAGATATTTAAGTACTGAAAGGTGAATTTTTTTTTCTCAAATAGATATGCTTCAGATAAACTTCTTAAAGACTAACAGATGGAAACCTGTTTGGAAGCAATCGGTATTAGAGAAAATATGCATTAATAATAGGGGTGTGACAATACAAAATTACCGCAATATGCATAATTGATCTTAACATACTTGATGTCTCTAGGAGCTGAAGTGTATTTACTTCTTGGAGTGAATGTGATTCTAGTCACTTCTGTAACTTCTTTACCTTTCCTTCTTGTTTTAGGTAATATTTACAAGAAGACAAGCATACATTACTCACATTTTAAACGAGAAAGATTATAAAATTATCACTTGGAGTAAAAAAAAATGACGATGCAAATATTAACACTGCCCCCTAGTGGATGGGTGGTATCAAATGCTTTCATACAAATCAACTAGACCTTCATTAGCTTTGTAGTCTCAATACTTTTTTTCTCACAAGATGGATCACTATATAAACATTTATTCAACATTTATTAAATTCAATTTATATAACATCAATTAAATTCAAATAGTGTTTACATAATATCGTTACACCCCTAAAAACAATTCTTTGTCTCAGCTTTATAAGTAATTAACCACAAAAAGGGTTTAAATAAACACTGACATGTCCCCATCACAGCTGTGTAGCTTGTGTTTTTATAAGAAAATTCAGCATTTGTGTGTTTTTCATAACCAACATCAAACACAAGAATGAAGAAAGACAGAGGCCACCACATCCAGACGAACAGAAAGAAAAACCCAGCGTCCCAAGAGGAGATGAGTGTACGAGTGGGAGGAGGGCATGGGTACACACCTTGGCATTAATATAGGGGTCAAATGGGCCACAGCGTTTGAACTCAGTGTAGTCTACAGAGCTCTACGAGAGGAAGAGAAGAGCAGCAGAGAGGTGTTCAGCCTCATGCTCAACAGAAACAATGAACTTGTTGATGTGATGAAACAGGATAGAGATACAACAGCGACATTATTCGAAATTATTGAACCTTGTGAAACAACCAAACGACCCATTCTTTGTCTCCGCAGTTAATAAAAGTCTTCTTATGCATTATTTGCAACCAAGCACAAACAGACAAAATAAAATCACTTTGCTTTTTGAAAAAAGTTCCATTTGTACCCTTCAGTTCTTTCCCTCGTGAGGAGCATGGGTGCCCCAATTACTTTTTGTAAACCTTTTAGAAAAGCTTAATCTTAACTCATAGGAGTTCCATTATTTTAGTTTGTCTTAATGGGAACAAATACTTTCAGAAACAGACATTTGTCTCTTCTTCTTCAGCCTTTCATCTCTTTTCCCTTTGCTCTCCTCCTCTCCTGCTAGGGGTGGGCGATATCTCGATATTTAAAATATATCGAGATATTTTTTAAACTCGATATGAATTCTGGCATATCGTACATATCGATATAATGTCTATATTTAATTTTCGCCAATTTGCTTGTGTGCCTTCTCTGTGCTGCGCTCGTCCCCGCCTCCTTGCTTTTGTTCCCCCTCCCCTTGCCTGTCGTCTCAATCAACATGGCGGCGCCCGCAACCAGCCCGGAGGTTACAGAACTTGTTGCAAAAAAAGAACAGCTGGCTCCATTATATGGAAATACTTTGGTTTTAAGTCGTCAGACGAACAACAGACAGATGTCTACTGCTGTGAATGCCGTGAAAGTTGCTGCCAACCAAAGCTCAACTAATCTCCACAATTCTATAACGCGGAGTGTAGAATATGAAAGACAGAGCGCAAGGTGGTGTAGCATCACAGATCCGTGGCATTTCACATAGCGGTGGACATGGCACCCATATCCGTCGTTGAACAACGTGGCTTTAAACGTATGCTAAAAACACTTGATCCCAGTCAGATACAGTTTACCCAGTCGGCATTACTTTTCGAGACAGGAACTCCCGCGACTGTACACTACAGAGAGAGCGCGGCTTGCTGCTGAATTGGAAAAGGTTACTTACAACAGAGGTCCTGCAAAGTTCCTATGCACTGCCTGTTTTTTAGTTGTTTTATTTTTGAATGAAAAGGCAATATGTATACAAGGATTTCTGAAAGAAAATTTGCAGAAGCACCTCTGAGCTTCAATAAAAACGACTTTGACATTTGTATTATTTTTTTTTGCAGTAGGGTTTTTTTTTGGGGGGGTGGGGGGTGGGGGTTATAAATCCTGTAAAGATATCGAGATATATATCGTATATCGAGATATAGCAAAATATATCAAGATATATTTTTTGCTTCATATCGCCCAGCCCTATCTCCTGAATTTGTCATAGCGTTAAACTAAACGCTGATCGAATAACGTTTTGGCAGAAATGTCTGAGGATGTTCTAGGTCGTATTTGGACTGAAAAAAGTATGTTTTCGACCTACATTATTATGGTGAACAAGAAATTGGGTTAAATATGATCAAAAGAGTATCTGTGTTCTCGCCATATTCAAGGAAAAAAGGCAGGAACAGATTATTGATCATAGCATTTAAGCAAATGTGTTTCAATACAAGGTGGCTCTGCAACAAAACATGAGCAGATATTTAAAATGGCCAGATGCTGCATGATGGTCAGACTATATTGGGACAAACCTTATGATTTTATAATAAAACGGTATATTAAATAACAAAAAGGCCATTTTAAAACTCCTGACCACTAGGGGGCGCTGTGCTTTGGCTGACATCAGATAATAGTTATAATAGCATGTGTAAAAGGAAACGTTGGTACCATTATCCTAAATGTAGTAGGACATTACAAATCTTGTTGGGTACCTTCAGAACATGTTTGTAAACATGCAAGGCAACTTTTGTAAAGATATGTTGTTGCATTTACAAAACAAAAATGCAACTTTTGGCTAAAGCCATATGATCGACATTCAAAATGATTTTATGATGAACAGGCAAAAAGCCAATTTTTATATCTCCTGACCCCTGGGGGATACTGTGCTGAAACTGAGGAGGCAGCCTCACATAGTAGTTATTATAACATACACCAAGTTTGGTGTTGATGCACTAAAGCATTACTTGGATATAGATCCAAATCCAGGACAGGAAAAATCCGGATAACATTTTACAGATATCACATCAAATATTTCAAGATTTAAACAAAAAAAGATTACACATTATAAATATGTTGTCAAAAACTATTTATGTCTAAAAAATGAAGTCTAATAATTATGTCTAACGACAAATTATGTCTAAAACTCAGTTTGATTTAAATGCTTTTTTGAAGGGGATAAAAAAACAGAACAATTCCACATATTTAGAGATGGAATTGTCCATAATAACAGCAATATAAAAAACATTTCTACTGAAGGGGATTGTGGTATATTAGTCTGAAATCAATCTGAAAACTTTGTGATGAAGCAAGAAAAAGACTTCATGTTTAAATTAATATTAGGAGATTTAATATCATGCATATAATACTTTCCTGTAATCCTTACGATTATTACAGCAAATCAATCTTTGGGATGTTGCTTCATGCAAAAACAAACCAAACGTAAAAGCAAAAACAGAGCTGGTAAGTGAAAACTGTGACTTGTAAATGAACATCATTGAATAAATCACTGGAAATTAATAAATGGATGAAAGCCTCATCACATTATGCAAATAAAGAGCATCCGGAGAATAGTGCTTTCTGCTTTTCCTCCAGGGACAATTCAGACAAAGCAAAGCAACGATAACAGCCTGGTGCAGGTGCACATGAATATTCAGCTTCAGTTGCTGAAAGATGACAATGGGCTGGAAATAAATGAACAGCAGCTTGAGAACGGGGTGGCAAAGGAGATGGGAAATATATTTGACGTGAAGTGTGCGTTGGTATAGTAGACGTGACCACCCATGTTATTTCCCAAGCAGCATAAACCTACTCTGATTTCAAAAACTTTCTTCAAACTGAATTTTTGGAGCTCATCCATGTTGGCCGATCCCATTTAGCACTGGTTACTGGTGTTATCTGAAGCTTTAGGAGCAATGTTATTTATTAAACCTCATTTAACAATTTATGAAAAACAAAAACTGTACAATTATTATGAGCACCATTTTAATAAAAATGCACCTTTGCTGAACAATTTGATCAATGCTAAGATTTCCGTAAAGATGAACAAAAAAAATTTACATTTTGTGAAGACCTTTGGTCAACCAGATATAGTTTAAAACCAAGATATTTCTAAAATAAACTACTTTGGGGTAGGGCTGGGCGATATGGACCAAAAGTCATATCCCGATATATTTAGGCTGAATATCGATATACGATATATATCCCAATATTTTTATCAAAAAGTGAGATCAATTGTTTAGTCACAGTCAAACCCAAATATGACATTTCACAAGTAGTTTTATTTAAACTGGCCGGATGAAACAATACTCAGCTGTTCCCTTGTTTTTGGGAATAAAATATAAAGATATTTGAATACGCAAATAAAATATAAAAATCTAAAGTTTGTATAATGCTGTACATTCATAAATTATTAAAATATTCAATGCTGTAAGCAACTTAGGCGATTGCATTCTTTTAAACTTTTTAAACAATATTTATAGTTTTACAATGTGTTACAAGTAAATTTGACATCTACGCGGCATATAAGCAAAATAAAAATTAAAACTTTTTCACAAGTAAACATTTTGTGAACTCTCATTGGCTTAGTCTGTGTAATCACGTGATTGAACGCAAGAGGGGAGTCGGAATCTGCCGGGGAGTCGAAATATGGCACAACAACTGTACACCGCGGGGAAATGAAGCTTGAAGGGAGCTTTGTGTCGGGGCTGGAGCTTTTGCGGGTTGCGGTTGGCTTGCAGCTGGGGCCTCGGCAGCGCGCAGTTTCACACACTCTTCATACTGCAGTTTGTGCCACTGTTTTAGATGGTGAAAAAGATTTGTAGTGCTTCGACCCCTGGCTGTAACTTCTTTATGGCACTCCCTACATATGACATGCTTTTGTTTCTCATCAGAAACTTTGAATCCGAACCATCTCCATATTACTGAGCCGCTACTTTTTTGTTTACCAACTAATTTCTCCGCATGCTCAGCAGATGTTGTTGCTTCCTCCATGTTTGTTGAAGAGTGCCGGCGGATTGTCTGCTCCAGAGTCCAGCCCCTCCCCTCTCTGTGCCTGAAAGAGGAGGGGCGTGGCCAGGGGCGCGCGAAGTAGTGCTGAGAGCTCCGGGTTAAAGCAGTTTGCTGGAGCAAGGCTCACAGCGCAGTTTGAACTACGCAGCCTATATCGATATATGCGATATGGTCAAATTTCATATCTCGTTTAAAAATATATCGATATATTTTTAATATCGATATATCGCCCAGCCCTACTTTGGGGCTCATAGGACCAGAAAAATTAGCAACGGATTTGTTAATGAACTCGTGGATTTGCTTTTCTCGACATATGCAAATCACATTTTGACTTAAACTCGCCAAACCAGTTTCTCGGTTAATTATAAAGAGCACAGATTTTAAATTAAGCAGAGAAAACCAAAGCTAAATGAGAATGTGTGAAACCTTTTCCTGAAAATTGCTTACGTATCAAACCTGTACAGGACCACTGGTAATTTACCACTTGCTGTTTCAAAAAAAAAAAAAAATGCCCCAAACCTTAAAACCAAGGGGAAACACTAAATTTGAATGTTCTTATAGTTGCTATAAATCGTTACCAATAACGCATAGAAACGCTAGATTTATCACTTGTCACCAAGCAGGTCTTAAAAGTCTTAAAATAGTGCTAGGAAGTAGTGCTGCTTTCAAAAAACATTTCATGGTAGAATGGCAAAGTTAAGGACTTTATACACCTATGCATCTGCTGCATCCAGTGGATTTTCAATCTTAAATACACAAGTGCTAATGTGACCTTACACATTGGCCAGAAGAAAAAAAAACGTAGTCTGTCAATGCGCCATTTTTCAAGAAATGCAGTTTAAAGCTTTTTGTCACACAGTGTGACGGAGTGAATTGCAGTTCAGCGAAACACCACTAAATGTTTAAGGGAGGGTCTGTGCACTCATTTTCAATGCAAGAGAATTGATGTAGACAGCTGACGATGCAGTTCAGATGCATAGGTGCAGCAGATGTATAGATGTCCAAGAATCTGAGGATGGCATGAATCAAGGTTGTTAATTACAAAAAACAAAAAAAATAAACAATTCAAATCAATGAATTGACCTCAAAAGCTAGTTTTCACATTTCCGAAAGTGTCCAAAAACAGGAGACACAATTTGATATCATTATATTATAAGGAACAGCCTATTGATTCTTGATTTACTGCATATTTTCAAACCTGTCTGAAATGTATATTAACGTATTCTTCTGAACACATCATTTGAATCATAGCACAGTTACATTTTTAAATGGAACCCAATGGCAAATACAGTACAGTTTCCTGTACAGCAAATGAAGTGTGACTAACAATCAAGGGACTATCATTGGAAACATTTGAAATAAATCTGTAAAAATGTAAATAATTAAAAAAGTCTCAAGCTCAATTCCCTCTACGTGCTACAACCGCTCCTTATTTAGAAGATGTCTTGAAGCAAGAAATGTTAAATTTACCGAATTAGGCAGGCTCAAAGCGTCACGACCCTTGGGTGTCACTAATGAGTCTAAATATGTTCTGAGACTGTTTTGGCTAATCACTTGTGTCCAAACTGGTAAAAACTTTTGATAAGTGATAAGTGCATTATCAATTTAAAATGTTGTTACTCCTGTCACCACCTGGTGGTGCTATAACCAAGTGTGTATGTTGTAGATGTGCTCAGATATAAACTATTAGCATAGTTGATTAATTTGGGACCAATCAGACATTGTATGGCTGAGTTATAACCACTCCCTCTTGAGTGCGAAATGTCGATTTCGACAACCGCTATTCGTACATAGTTTAACAACGTCAAAAAAGAATTTACCATCGCACATACAATAGGATAATGCTGATGTAAACAGATAAAATCTTAAGGAAGAGTTAATATAAAATATAAAGAATTAGATGTGCAAAATTGCCAAAAGTCTAACATGGCAGTATAAAATTAAATGGAATCTCCCATGTTGCCACTAGTTGGCAGTATAACTGACACTGTAGGTTGCTGCATGGTTTCGTTCAGACACGGACTCTTAACACGCATTGCAAATTTGAACGAGATTGGCAGTTACTGAGTTACAAAAAACTTCCTGTTTATGGTAAAGTTTCAACATTGATGACCGCCATGCGCGCATTGTTAAATTACGTCAAGAACTCTTCGCAATTAAACGTCATACATGCTTTAGATAAGACTGATGGAGTTTAGAGACAAACAAATAAAAATAAAAATAAAATAAATTCCATTGCTTTTCATGTCATTTTCAGTACTTAAATTTGTTAAATTAGTTTTTTTTATGTTCAAAATCAAAATAAAGGAAGAACATGTAAATTTTCATCACCTAAATGCACTACTTTTTATTTTAATTTAGTGCCTTTGGTCCTTTGAAGTTTAAACACTTGCTCAAACCTCTGAAACTATAGCATTTCAGCGCCATTCATTTTAAACGTAGTGTAAACACACTATTAGTATTAATGATTCATACAATGTGTGAATTAAACCACAACTGATGCAGCTCAATCAGCACAGACCCACCATTTAATCACAAACAAAGTCACACTGTGCTTAACTTTCACCCTGAAAAGTCACAAACGTTGTGAGTTACAAACGAGTAAAAAATGAAGAAGCTTTAACAGGAAGTTCAAGTTGACCACCAGCACTTCTACGCTTCCTTAGATGTGTAAAAAACAAACCTTGAAAGCTCTGGACTTACATATACTCCCTTCTAAGTCAACATCCTTCAAATACCTTACTACTGATTTCAGAGAGTGGTTAGAAAGGTGCTGACAAGCACATCTATGAACTAGACCAGAAGTGCAGCAGTTGCCTATTCAGCATTTATATCATTCAATACAAGATGATTTCAACCCATAATTCAAACAAGAACTTGGCAGCGCAGCTTCAAGCTCCTTGAAAAAACACTTCCAGACGGTTTGAGCAATTAATGTCAGATATACATCAAATAAAACAGCTTTGCTTTTACTTTTGGTAAATCTGCAATATTTCTGTTTTTATATTTTTACACTGAAAATTAATGGGAGAAACAGAATGTAAAAAAAAAAAAAACATTTTTAATTAGCAGCTGTGTTTTAATGCACGACAGTTGACTAAAAAGCAGGCTTTAAAATTTATGAAGACGTGTGTTAAATATGTTGATTTGTTATTATATGTGCATTGTGCCAAAAATTCCAACCATTTATGAACTAAGTTGAAGCGAATGCTGGCAAACTGTTCTAATGTTGTTGAGTTATACTGTTGGTGGTACGTTTGTATTGCAGTGAAACTCAATCTGATAACGCTGTTCACAATTTTAAATGTAATCCAACAAATTGTTTAAAAATCAGCAATTTTCCTTTCTGTTTATTTGCTAAATACAAAAATGCTTCCTACTTTTGCATTCAAAATCTTTTTCATCTCAACCTTTGTCATTTGTTTTCTTTGTGACAAAATAAATATACACATAGTGATGGTGTTATTTACGACCATTGTACTAAATCCGTCTGAGACATTAGTAAATCCGGTAATATCTCAGACCAAACGTCCACCAGCTCCATCTTTACCTTGGAGCCGGTGGACCCTTATATCTGGTCTTTCAGATTTTGGCCCTTATATCTGAACTTTCAGATTTTTACTTAAAGTTTTAAAAATGTAATAGATTTGCATTCCTCATCGGGTTGTTTCTCCTTTCCCATGTTTTTACAACCTCCCCGTGTATCTTTCAGTCTTGTATTTAATGGTTTGACCAATCTCAGCCTCACAAATGCTGCACATGAGTTGGCCACACCCACTTATTTACATTTTGAGTTGCACACGGAATAAAAAATATTTTACGGTACACATGGTATGATAACAATATATACCATCAGACTGCCCAGCCCTACACTGTTCCAAGAACTTTTTGTTCCAACCTTAAAAAAACACAAGCCATATCACAGGTCTTGTACTTGCCCGGGTTATCCATTCTTTTCGCTACTAGACGGCAGTGCTGGCAGAGGTTTGGAGTCTGAAAGACGATCACGCATTAACTTGCATTTTAATTTTAATTACCTCATGTAAAGTTAATATAAACTGAAAGATATCAAAACTTACAAACTTAACCTTGAAATCTACACATTAAATTATAAAATCAACTTGTTGCTTTTGTTTCAATCTCTAACCACGTGAATTTTTTTTCAGTGAACTGTGACTTGGATGGGCCAACTAAAAATACACATTAGAAACTTCCATTCTTGACATTCAATGAGCATGGTTTTCTCCTGTAATATTTCAGTCAGAGGTGAGAAACAAGCAGAAGTATGAGGGTATAACGGACCTGTTCGTTGAGCTTTGGGTGAGACGGACCCTGGTGGATGAGCAGCTTGACGATCCGCTGATCTCCTTTCCAAGCGGCCAGATGCAGAGGGAAACAGCCCTTGTTGTCGGCCATGTTGGTTAAAGCCTCGTTTCGGAGCAGTTGCTCCACCACCTCACTGCAGAGAGACATTGAGTGTCATTAAAATTGAAATAAAATAATAGCAGTCCAACAAATGTGATGAAAACAGTTTGTTTAACTTTCAGAAACATTTTTGTTCAGTAAAAAAAATGCATGTACAAATATGGATTTTTAAAAATAAAAGTGTGTTCTGACCTGTGTCCGTTCAGCGCAGCATGGTGTAAAGGTGTGTATCCAGTGTTATCAACACAGTTCACATTTGGCCCCCTCCATATACTGCAAAACAAGGAGCACACACTGAATGAATACCATTTGAGAACCAGAGGGCTAAAGATTCTGCATAAACTGTGATGTTGACTTGTAAAAGTGTCATTTAAAAATATTTTATTAGCAAAATGGAATGGTTGCCAAGGTAGAATTTGTGGTTGCTATGGAGAAGTCACAGAAGGAACATCAAACAAAGTTCCCCATTATGAGTAAATTAAAGGAACCTCTATGTCTCTACAATTTTCCTTAGCTAAGATGACAAAATAGTTGCTATGGTAAACAGTCTGGTTGCTATGGAGGGGCAGTGACATAAAATAATGCTCCCTTTGTCACTACAAGTTATAGAATCAAGCCCCATGTCTATCATTTACCAAAGCTGACAGAGTTAAGAAAATTTTGTTGCTAGGGTAAACAGTTTGGTTGCTAGGGAGCTGAAAGTGATGTCATGTTCCCATTTATATTTAATGGTTATTATGAGTCAATGGTAAATATTTAACCCCTTCCTGGGGTTCAATTACTTTCATGTTCAAACCCTGGTTGGGGTGTTCTTGCAGACTAATGGTTATGGACCATTTGAAGTACCAGTTATTCCCTTACCATTCTGAAAAGATATAGGAACCTGAGTCAGACTTGATATCGTTTGGTGGATGTAGCTCGAATGGTCTCGGGAATATATTCAGAATTTTTTTGTCCGTAAGATGAATAACAAAACGTTGGCTTTGATTCAGTGAGAGATTGATTCAATGTTCTGTACAAATGAAAGATTCATGTCACAATGGCAGCGATGGTGTTGGTTCACTCCATGGTTTTACCTCTAGTGACTTTGAGAAGCCATTATAAAGAATGACTCATCGAGGAGAGGGCAGCGTGAGTATGAACATCACATTTGTGCCTTAATGAACCCTGGAGTACATTTGGTTCCTGAAGCAAACTCTAGATCAAGATTCAGGTGCATGAACACAACCTCAGGTTCAAACTAAGAGTCACGTTTGAATCTCATATAATGCAACAGCTGTGTTTGAGGTCATGACAACACAGTAGCTATTTCCCATCTATAACATTGAGGGGCACCCCTGTGGACAAACCCCATAAAGGTACAATTCTGCTAATTTGTATCCTAAAACACATGCGCAATAAAATTTCAGTAGCTCAGACCTTCCTTCTTATGTATTCTATCTATCCAGATTAGTGGTTGACTTATTTATCGGCCCGGCTGCTTAATCGATCAATTTTTTTAAAATACATTTTAAATTGGTATTGGTTGCCTTGATGTGTACATTCGGGGCGATCGTGGATATTCAGGACAAGGAAACTGCACTGGATCATGAGTGTGACCATTTATGGTGATCTGTAGAATGTCTGCACTTAAGGCGTCTACACAACGAATTTCCCACAGTTTCAATCATAGTGAATTCATAGTTAAAACAGGATAGAAATAGGGCGCCACAAATCCTCCTTTTCTCCACATCTTTGTCAAACAGCTTCCTGTGATCAGCCACCAACAGATAAACCACTCAACATCAATGTTAATTTGATGGTTCACTGAGGGATTAAGAATTAAGTCTAGAATTTTATAATCATTTGAGTATTCTTTCTTTATTTTTAAGCTGAGTGAAAAAAATAAGTGTAACTTTCAAGTATATGCCATACTGGTCATTGCAGATGACCACAGAAAACCCTCAGTTTAACCAGTTAAAAGTGCACGTCCAACAAGCCGTTTGCCTGGTTGCTCATAGCAAAAGGACAGCTCAGCCCGAAATGTTCTGATAAGCTCTAAATGCATCAGCAGGAAGTGTTTTGCTATTTCGCTAGAAAGGGGAAGTTGGAAACTTGCTGTTGAGTAAAGCAGTTAGCAATTCCAGATAAATTATTCTCTAAAATAAAGTGTGAGAAAACGTGCGGTTGTCTTTCAGTTTCATTTTACAGACCCCAAATTGGTGCGATGAGTGGCATCTAGTGGCTAAGAAAGGGATAACCCTGGGAAGTATAAGACCAATGATATGGCTTGTGTTTTTCAAAATTCTGGCACAAAAAGCAATTGGAACAGTCTACTAGGTTTAGGAGAGGTCTGCCACACAAAACTTTACAGATAATTTACTAGAGCAAACTTTAAAGTAGTGAAAAATGCTCAAAAAGCACCCAGACTTCTAAGGGTTAATGTATATTACATCCTATTCCATACTATTCTATAAGTGCAAATAGATGCTTAATAAAGACAGTTTGTATATTTGAATCCATTTAGCATTTCACAACTGTTGTGTTTATATATAAAAATCAACTTATAAGAAAAAATAAATATCAGGTCACTCCAGATGAGAAGCACATTGATCAACCTTTAATCCAGATGTTAGGAGTTTAACCATCAGCAGCCACTCCCTTCTTCAGCAATCGTTTTTTTCTGCCAGTGAGTCAAATTTCAAAAAATTTTCGTAAGAAAAAAAAAAGGTTAGCTGTGATGCTAATAATTCTAATGTTAAATTCCATTGACTTATGCTAAAAATGTTACCATATTGTAAAACAATTGGGTAAAATATGAGTCTTTCTATGTCTACAGTTGTGAAGAGACATACTTTAATACCACTGTCAGTTTGAGAAATATGAATTTACTGGTGGATTTTCAGAACTGCACAGTCAGTATTATTGGACTTTGTTTATCACTTTTAATTTATCGGAAATGCTTATTGAACTGTTACTCATCTGAACTGTAGTTCAAATCCTTGTAACAATGCATGGACAGAGCATATGGCCACACGATTTGGGAAATTTTTATGTTGGGATTATTGAGGTAAATAGTCTCATGAAAGAAAATAATAATAAATTAATTGAAGAAAATGCATACGGGTAAAATATATTGAAAAAGAATAAGAAATAATATAAAAAATGCTATACTAAATACTTTTTTTCTTTACACACAAAAAAGAAAATACCGACAACAATGAGATGAACAGAGCAGAGTAGAGCAGAATAACATCTTGAGCATTATAATTAAACTTCAAAGCATTTGTGTGTCAATTATATCAGTTATATCTGATTATGTAAGACCTGCTGCTCAAACCCAATAAATCATAACATGAAACGTTCCTCGATTAAATCTGACATCATGCTTCAGCATCATGGGCATCTCAGACCCACTGAGATCTTTTGTGATATTGTCAGGGCAACCGGAGCACGAAAAAGAGTCTGGCTGGAAAATGGATTGAGCCCAAAAAGAGATCATCAAATTGTAAATGCACACAAAGATCATTTCCTACCCCACAAGAAACTTTTCAGACCCCAAAATACCAAGCAAGAAGCAGCAAAAAGACTTTCTTTACCCCAGAGAGACGATAAATGGAGACATCTGCCCAGCATGCTGTGTCTCAAATTGAATTCTTGGAGTGGTTCAAGAACACTTGGGAAATGCTGGGAAATGTTGAAAACAACAAATTTAGCTTAGCTTGCTAGCTTTCTTCTTCTTCCATTAGCTTAGGGTAATGCTTCCTATTTGTGATGACCTGGTCATGTTTTTTCATGGCCGATTTTCATGGCTGACAAGTAAGTGAACAACATAAATAACAGGTTTATTTAGTATTTAACAGTCCAGACTGGTTTTGGCTATTAAAACAATAGCATCTGACATCTGAAATTAAATAACTAATAAATATTCAATTGTTTTATAAGTAAAACATGTGCCTTTTGGTAAAGTAAAACAGCAGGCCAAGGCTCTTATTTGTGCGCCAGTACAACAACGGCTGGTCGCTTTATGCCATATCTGTGCTTCAGACAGACCGTGGGGCTCCCAGTACCCTGAAACACTTCAGAATTTTAGTCCAGCATTTAATCGTGCGTCGCCAACATTGTTATTGCTTGGGCTTTTGGACAAACTCGGCTGAACTCTGTTTTTTGCGAAAGAGGTATTGCACCGATGGTTGACTGAGAGATGATGGTTGAGTGTTTTGCTGCATTAACAGTAACGCAAATAACGCAAGTGATTCAGTTCTGTATTAATTGAACGCTGCACCCCGAGTGCACACTTCTGGAAAAATAACGGCCGTTTTGCTTTATGGCCTGTTACACCCTGCAGGTATAACATAAAAGGAAATTTTAAATTTGGAGGGTAAAGGAGGAAATGGGAGAGGGCCAAACAAATACCAGCCAAGCAATAATTTATTTACAGTGTGACAAAACAACGAAAATATAAATGAGCAACAATAATACAATAAGACATAGCAAGTTTATAAATCTAAAGGGTCAGGCAAAAGTCCAATAGCAAAGCAAAAGTTCAAACAAGATTCGAATAAAACACACGAGCAATGCAAGCGAGAAAAAAGTAGATCCGGCGAGCCAAAGGGGATCATCTGCTGAACAATGGTGATGACTGAGTTTTTATCCAGTGGAACTATGGGTAGAGTCAGGCCTTTGGAGTCATTTGGCGGCCATCTTGGGAAGGTCTTTTCTCTGAACACACACACACACACACACACACACGCACACACACACACACACACATACTCACTCTCCCCATACAACCGGTGCATCCCTAGTAGAAATCTACTGATATTGGTTTTCTATAGCCGATGCCGATGTTTAGAGGTCAGGGTCACTCGATGACCGATAAGTCCCACAGATTTAATTTTTTTTTTTCAGATTTTAGGGCCGATATCAGGATGATTTCCCCTTTCATTTTCTGCTGAAATATCATAGAAATAAGCTGATGCACAACACTTTCAACATCAAACAACATCATGGCTGAACTATCTCTGCACTCCCCGCATTCCAACACCTCCGCTGCTTCTCCCACCGCTGTAATCTGTACAGCTCATGAGTACAGCGCCGTAACGGCTGCAGGATGTTTTCTTACTGTATTGTCTATATGTGCTTGATGTAATGACTTTTTTTTTTAACCTGCTCCACAATGCCCTTCGAAGGACAGTAACCTAATGTGGTCCGCGAGAGCTTACTTTCCCACAATGCCTTTGGCCTACGGTAGTCGCCACAGTGTTTCTGCATCCATACTCACGAATGAAACTGCAGAGCTGCCAACTCTCACACATTGAATGTAATACTCACACATTTGTATGATAAAAGATGATGTTACGAGGCAGTGTCGGTTGTCAAAGAGTACAATCTGCATCGACATTTCGACACCAAACACGGAGCTCCGTACGCTAAAGCTAGCCTTCGGGAAAAGCAACAAATTGCACAAGAATTGAAAGGAAAGCTGCGGTTTGTTCATAAAATACACAGCCAAAAACAAGTCCGCAGTGAAAGCTAGCTTCATTGTGGCTGAAGAAATCGCTCACACTTCCAAATCTTTTTCAGATGGAGCTTTTTTAAAACAGTGCATGCTGAAGGTCTGTGAGCAGGTCCCGACCAGTTACAGACTATTAAAAATGTCAGTTTATCAAGAAACACCATCACGGACAAAGTGAAATAACTCGCTTTTTCATTATGCTATTTTTCTTTATTCACTTGGACAGTTTGATCCTTCATTAATGGAGTTATGTGGGTTTTCATAAGCTGATAAAAATCAAAAGGATTTATATTAGAACAAGCATGCAATTGTTTCTACACAACTGAATTGTCACTTGAATAAGTTATAAATAATGAGTTATTTAACATTAAGGAGTAGTTACATTTATTTTACATTACATTCGATTTCATTGTTTTACATTTATAAGTTACATCTGGCCCTTTGAGGACAGCCATTATGCTAATGTGGCCCTCTGTAAAAATGAGTTTGACACCTTTACCTTACCTAATGTATATCCATTTCTATGTTCCTATCTTTACAAGAAGGCGCCGCAGATGGCTGCCTCGGCCTGTTACCAAAGCAAAATCCTTGTATGTGCAAACCTACTTGGCAATAAAGCTCTTTCTGATTCTTATTTCTGCACAACATATATAAAAACAGATTTATAAGTAAAAATCAATCAATCTGAAAAATGCGTCTTCTTTTTCTTTCTGTGGATCTTAGTAAGCTTACAGATGGTATTTTTCCTTCTTTGCTTCAAGTTACAAACCAAATTTCCATGATTCTGTTTTCTTCGATTTCTGCCTTCATAGCATAAAAAATACAAATTAAACAAAGTTCTCATTCCCAACACCACTTGTTCCACCAAGACCTATCAGAATGGTCCCTGTGTATAAATATACTACTGAAATACACAGACCGGTTGAAAAGATAGAAAGCTCAAGTTCAGCACAAACTCTGTACCTTTAGCCACATCTTGGGCTGGAAGCCAGCAGGGAAGCAAATCCATTTAGTACTCGAGATTAAAATAATGAACAGACAGAGCGAGACTTCTTACATAACAGTCCTCATAATGTCAACATTTCAGCTACTACAGACAACAAAAGCTCTGTATTTGAGGGAAACCACACAAGGAGCTTCAAGTGTTGAGCAAAAAACTAGAAGAGCTCTGTTTGCCAAACTACATTCACACTTGCTTTTAAAGTGGACAATTTCACCAGCAGCGACATAACTGAACTTATTAAGAAGAATACACTACAAGGACACTCATAAGACAACTTATTATGTTATCTTATTATTGTAGCTATAACTACCAGCTATCAACGTTATCGATAATAATCGAAAATGGCAATAGTCAACTCAAAGCTCATTAAAGATTTCAATTATTATGGTCATTTTTAAATATAACAGTCAAAGTGTCTAAGACAACACTCAGAACAGCCGTGTCCTCTGTACTCCGCGGGGATTTGATGCAGAGCCTTGTGAAGATCCGCAGTCCTTCTATATTCTCTGAGAATGGAGCTC
This sequence comes from Danionella cerebrum, assembly GCA_007224835.1. Taxonomy (NCBI): domain Eukaryota; kingdom Metazoa; phylum Chordata; class Actinopteri; order Cypriniformes; family Danionidae; genus Danionella; species Danionella cerebrum. The sequence continues at coordinate 29,392 of SRMA01026752.1, forward strand.
AATCTAAATCAAACTGATCTCTTTCGATCAGAAGAATTATTGGTTCAACTTAAGCATTTCTCCATAAAATACACGTCTGGGAAGCTGAAATAAACATTCTCAGCTGATATCAACTTCTAAATAAATATCTAATGTGAATGATGGAATATAAAAATATGGACGTGATCCTAAGTGAATTTATTTTCCAAGCTCAAAATCAAATTGTAAATGTACAAGACCTAAAAAGTCCAGCCAAAAATGAAATTTACAATCATCAGATTGATCAAATATGGTAATGATTCTTCTAATCAGCAACACTTTACTCTGATTTCAGCTTTGCAACAAAGGTGTCATTCTCTTGATGAGGTCGTCACCTAAAATGCTTTTTCAACATTCTTAAAAGGTTTCCCAGAGATGCTGAGTTGATCTAGAAGATATATCAGTTTTGGTAGATACAGGCTAGCTTAAAATGCAACTCTTAAACACAGAGGAAATTGCCATTGAAAAGGGTTTGTGTTTGAAAAAGTTAGAAGTAAAGTTTATTACAGTGTTTCAGGTTTGAAAATGTCAAATTTAAGACTTTTTAAGACCAATAAGGATCAAATTTGAAATCTATGCCGTATTTAAGTTTATCTAACAAACTGCCATGAATCCACTCTAAAATATGCATCACTGTAAACAATGCCGTTTAAGTAGATAAAGTCGTAGATTAAAGAACAGAAAAAAATTGACCTGTGAATATTTTCTTTCCTGAAATATCATTAGTTATCAACACTTAAGATAAGCAACCAAATGCATCTGCAGGTTCAGCAAATGCAGAACTTCTGGTCGTTAGTAAATTTTTAAACATATAAAAATGCATCATCATGAGGCAATATTGTGGATCCTTAATGTTATTAATCTACATTTTATTTTAAAGCTACCCTTTTTTGCTGTGTACAATAACTTATTCAGACCTATACATGTACTTATGACCTGAAATGGAACACGAAATTACGGATTTCCTAATTTTACTGTGTTTTTCATGAGCGAACCCATCAAGAAACGTATAATTGGCTAACAATCTTGCATTTTTCACGAAAAAGTACAAATTTTAAGGGATTTATGTTCAATTACATTTTCGGGCATGCGTATTTGTTACTTGAAGACTAACATCAAATGCTTAGCGTAATTAAAAACTTCTGTAAATGACAAAATGTATTTTTTTGTGTTTGCTATGGCTGTTTAATGATGAGTATGGCCAATCAATCCGAAGTGTGTCCAAAAATTAAGACCTGAGAAAAATTAGTTAAGACCTAGAACAGCAAATTTGGTCTAAAATTAGAGTCTAAATTAGACCTGTATTCAGCTCGTAGGCAGAGGACAATATCAGAAATGCTCACTAAAATGATTGAGAACACAGTTGGAGTTTCACTCCTAATGCTATGTTTAAGGGAAAAACAAAATATTTCCTTCTATCTCTCTTTCTCGAACGATCTCAAACAAAAATAGCAACTTTAAGTAAAATCTCCAAAGCTAGAACGTTTACTTTCCAATTTATCTAAAGAAAAGAAAGTTAGCCGTCTGTGCTAAATTTGGTGACCCATTTGCTGTTATAAATATTCAGCAGGTTGACCACAATTACAGAGTCTACATTCATTACTGCATTCAAACAGATCAAGCAGTTCGGATTCTTAATGAATATGCATAACTGATCATTTGTTACATAATCAAACGTTCAAATTGCTATGGTCTACCATCAACAGTCACATTTTGGTGTTTAATGACATAACGATAAATCATTGCGATTAAAACCACGACAAAAATAAGGTGAAAAACAGTGCTTGAGTCCGAATCAGTGAAATTTTCTACTTTCAAAAGTGAAAAACTTAAATAAACCACCATAATAATCCTCAACTCAAGGGCATGAGTCACCATTGCAAGAGGATCTGAGACATCCGAAGCTACAACAAACTCAACCACAGTGAGAAAGAAGGATAAAGACAAGTATATGGCCAGTAATTTGAGGATATAAGCAGCTTTAAGTTTCTGACAGTGGACAGAGCAGCTAATCCCTTTTTCTCCAGCAAGGAAATTGCATCGAAGTTTGAAAAAAGAAAGTAGGCGAGACATTGATATGAGAAACTTGTTACTAAATTAAAACATTTAGCCTGCAGTAATGCACTTCCTGTTTAAATCAGCAATTCAAGATGTTAACGGTAGATGCCAACTTCTGTAAAGAACAAGAATAAATGGTTCATAAACTGATTTTTTTTTTCCAATTAAAAAAAAAAATAAGTGTTTGTATAACTTGCCCACCAAAAATTTCCCAGGCTATTATTATAAACAATTTTTGTTTGCAAAATAAATAAAAAAAAGATAATTGTGTTGCCAAAATTGACAAAAACTGAAAAAGAAAAAAAAAGCATGCCTAGAAAACAAATTGTGATAATACCCGGTCTTCAAAACTAGCTCAGAAAAACTGAGGAAAGCACAAAATTGTGAAGAAAAATCTGTTTTTGTTCAGACAAGCTACTCCTGCTCTGTAGAAAGATTGTTCTACGTTTCTTGTGAAATCCATTTGAAAAAGTTAACCCACATTTTTCAAGTTTTTGGTTGGATTCCTTGTAGCCTACCATTCTTGTTTGGGTTTCAGGTTATCAGGCATTCTAATAGACTGAGGAAGTTATGCAGATGACCACAAGGCTTTCACAAACACCCTTGCTCAAGACATTTCCTGCAACCATAGCATTCAAATTGGGAGTGTTAGGATTGCATTGATGTATGGCATATGAAAATACTCAAAAGAATGATGGCACAGCATGTGAAAATACAAAGATATACTCTGGCGGAATTGTTCAATGGCAGGTCTTAAAGGGTCAATATGTAAATCAATCAGAGCTGACAAAGCGCACCGGGCAATAACAGCTAAGCTGAGCAGGAGAAAGGTGTTAACCAATCAGAGCTCAACGAATCTTTGAAGACCTGCTACCAGCTCACCTTCGGAGAAAGTGTTTAGTTCTGGGGGAAATGTGGTGACCGTTCATGCTGAAAATCTGTTTTGTGGTTTTGATTTATTGTTATGACTGGAATTTACGTTATGTAATCTTTATTTTATGTCATCTGTTGAAAAGAATTTTACTACAGTTATGCACTTGTGCACTGAATAAATTTGGAATGGATGTATGTAGTTTGTTGGAAAAAGCAAAAACAGCTGTCAAAATCCCAAATAAAAATTGCAATATGATTATTTGGTCTATATTGCACATCCTTAGCTTAAAGCATTTAGTTTTTCAGAGTGGACATTTTTAAAGTCATTAATTTTAATTCACTAATTCATGGTTCTTTGCACCTTAAATCAGTGTAATGTTGTTTTATACCTTTAAAGGGCCTTTTCATTCATTTTATTTTCCTTCATGGTCTCTATTATCGCAGTGTATTAATTATTAATGACAAGGGGTATAACGGTACGCTAAAATTGTATTCGATTCGGTTAATTTTCGGTACAAAATAAGAACTTAGAAAATCTTTATTTTAAAAGCTGCCAATACACAACAGAATTCTTGCATACAATAAATAAAAGTGACACATTTGGGTGATATTTTAAATAAATTGCACTCTATAAAGAAATACACATTTTTAAAATAAAAAATTAAATACTGCAACTAGTTAGGACCTGAAAACTTTTAACACTAGCAACAGCTTCAGCTTATATATCAACAAAACTAACTTTTTAAGTTTTAGGCTAAAAAGATTAACCTATCCACATTTTCTGAAGAGAGCACAGATCTGGTTGCAGTGACAATATCTCCAGCAGTAGAAAATATTAGATGTGTTGCCTGCCCGATCTCCGTGGAACAATGTTGGCATACAACTTTAAATTTATCCACTCGTCTATCCCCGTTATGTATTTTAACAGAGAAGCCAAAGTGTTCTCAAACAGGAGACCGTAGTGAGGTGGGAGGGTCTTCAAGCTCTGGCTTCTCTTTCGCTGTTGCCATTTCTCAGAGCTACTCGTGCAGCTCTACTGTGCGTCACTCAATAGCGTCCGTGCGGAAACTCGCCTAAGAACATTGTTCCGCTGCGCTTCATATCGCGCTAGTAATTAATTTATATTATTTAATTAAAAAATATACCGAAACGGTACGCAAGTGTAACGAACCGAACAGGCCGCACCGAAACGGTTCAATACAT
>SRMA01026752.1:33563-46734 GCA_007224835.1 Danionella cerebrum
CTTGAAGGGCGCTTTGTGTCGGGGCTGGAGCTTTTGCGGGTTGCGGTTGGCTTGCAGCTGGGGCCTCGGCAGCGCGCAGTTTCACACTCTTCATGCTGCAGTTTGTGCCACTGTTTTAGATGGTGAAAAAGATTTGTAGTGCTTCCACCCCTGGCTGTAACTTCTTTATGGCACTCCCTACATATGACATGCTTTTGTTTCTCGTCAGAAACTTTGAATTCGAACCATCTCCATATTACTGAGCCGCTACTTTTTTGTTTACCAACTAATTTCTCCGCATGCTCAGCAGATGTTGTTGCTTCCTCCATGTTTGTTGAAGAGTGCCGGCGGATTGTCTGCTCCAGAGTCTAGCCCCTCCCCTCTCTGTGCCTGAAAGAGGAGGGGCGTGGCCAGGGGCGCGCGAAGTAGTGCTGAGAGCTCCGGGTTAAAGCAGTTTGCTGGAGCAAGGCTCACAGCGCAGTTTGAACTACGCAGCCTATATCGATATATGCGATATGGTCAAATTTCATATCTCGTTTAAAAATATATCGATATATTTTTAATATCGATATATCGCCCAGCCCTACTTTGGGGCTCATAGGACCAGAAAAATTAGCAACGGATTTGTTAATGAACTCGTGGATTTGCTTTTCTCGACATAGGCAAATCACATTTTGACTTAAACTCGCCAAACCAGTTTCTCGGTTAATTATAAAGAGCACAGATTTTAAATTAAGCAGAGAAAACCAAAGCTAAATGAGAATGTGTGAAACCTTTGCCTGAAAATTGCTTACGTATCAAACCTGTACAGGACCACTGGTAATTTACCACTTGCTGTTTCAAAAAAAAAAAAAAAAAATGCCCCAAACCTTAAAACCAAGGGGAAACACTAAATTTGAATGTTCTTATAGTTGCTATAAATCGTTACCAATAACGCATAGAAACGCTAGATTTATCACTTGTCACCAAGCAGGTCTTAAAATGCAGTTTAAAGCTTTTTGTCACACAGTGTGACGGAGTGAATTGCAGTTCAGCGAAACACCACTAAATGTTTAGGGGAGGGTCTGTGCACTCATTTTCAATGCAAGAGAAATGATGTAGACAGCTGACGATGCAGTTCAGATGTCCAAGAATCTGAGGATGGCATGAATCAAGGTTGTTAATTACAAAAAAACAAAAAAAATAAACAATTCAAATCAATGAATTGACCTCAAAAGCTAGTTTTCACATTTCCGAAAGTATCAATTTAAAATGTTGTTACTCCTGTCACCACCTGGTGGTGCTATAACCAAGTGTGTATGTTGTAGATGTGCTCAGATATAAACTATTAGCATAGTTGATTAATTTGGGACCAATCAGACATTGTATGGCTGAGTTATAACCACTCCCTCTTGAGTGCGAAATGTCGATTTCGACAACCGCTATTCGTACATAGTTTAACAACGTCAAAAAAGAATTTACCATCGCACATACAATAGGATAATGCTGATGTAAACAGATAAAATCTTAAGGAAGAGTTAATATAAAATATAAAGAATTAGATGTGCAAAATTGCCAAAAGTCTAACATGGCAGTATAAAATTAAATGGAATCTCCCATGTTGCCACTAGTTGGCAGTATAACTGACACTGTAGGTTGCTGCATGGTTTCGTTCAGACACTGACTCTTAACACGCATTGCAAATTTGAACGAGATTGGCAGTTACTGAGTTACAAAAAACTTCCTGTTTATGGTAAAGTTTCAACATTGATGACCGCCATGCGCGCATTGTTAAATTACGTCAAGAACTCTTCGCAATTAAACGTCATACATGCTTTAGATAAGACTGATGGAGTTTAGAGACAAACAAATAAAAATAAAAATAAAATAAATTCCATTGCTTTTCATGTCATTTTCAGTACTTAAATTTGTTAAATTAGTTTTTTTTATGTTCAAAATCAAAATAAAGGAAGAACATGTAAATTTTCATCACCTAAATGCACTACTTTTTATTTTAATTTAGTGCCTTTGGTCCTTTGAAGTTTAAACACTTGCTCAAACCTCTGAAACTATAGCATTTCAGCGCCATTCATTTTAAACGTAGTGTAAACACACTATTAGTATTAATGATTCATACAATGTGTGAATTAAACCACAACTGATGCAGCTCAATCAGCACAGACCCACCATTTAATCACAAACAAAGTCACACTGTGCTTAACTTTCACCCTGAAAAGTCACAAACGTTGTGAGTTACAAACGAGTAAAAAATGAAGAAGCTTTAACAGGAAGTTCAAGTTGACCACCAGCACTTCTACGCTTCCTTAGATGTGTAAAAAACAAACCTTGAAAGCTCTGGACTTACATATACTCCCTTCTAAGTCAACATCCTTCAAATACCTTACTACTGATTTCAGAGAGTGGTTAGAAAGGTGCTGACAAGCACATCTATGAACTAGACCAGAAGTGCAGCAGTTGCCTATTCAGCATTTATATCATTCAATACAAGATGATTTCAACCCATAATTCAAACAAGAACTTGGCAGCGCAGCTTCAAGCTCCTTGAAAAACCACTTCCAGACGGTTTGAGCAATTAATGTCAGATATACATCAAATAAAACAGCTTTGCTTTTACTTTTGGTAAATCTGCAATATTTCTGTTTTTATATTTTTACACTGAAAATTAATGGGAGAAACAGAATGTAAAAAAAAAAACATTTTTCATTAGCAGCTGTGTTTTAATGCACGACAGTTGACTAAAAAGCAGGCTTTAAAATTTATGAAGACGTGTGTTAAATATGGTTCCGCTGTTGATTTGTTATTATATGTGCATTGTGCCAAAAATTCCAACCATTTACGAACTAAGTTGAAGCGAATGCTGGCAAACTGTTCTAATGTTGTTGAGTTATACTGTTGGTGGTACGTTTGTATTGCAGTGAAACTCAATCTGATAACGCTGTTCACAATTTTAAATGTAATCCAACAAATTGTTTAAAAATCAGCAATTTTCCTTTCTGTTTATTTGCTAAATACAAAAATGCTTCCTACTTTTGCATTCAAAATCTTTTTCGTCTCAACCTGTCATTTGTTTTCTTTGTGACAAAATAAATATACACATAGTGATGGTGTTATTTACGACCATTGTACTAAATCCGTCTGAGACATTAGTAAATCCGGTAATATCTCAGACCAAACGTCCACCAGCTCCATCTTTACCTTGGAGCCGGTGGACCCTTATATCTGGTCTTTCAGATTTTGGCCCTTATATCTGAACTTTCAGATTTTTACTTACAGTTTTAAAAATGTAATAGATATGCATTCCTCATCGCTTTGTTTCTCCTTTCCCATGTTTTTACAACCTCCCCGTGTATCTTTCAGTCTTGTATTTAATGGTTTGACCAATCTCAGCCTCACAAATGCTTCACATGAGTTGGCCACACCCACTTATTTACATTTTGAGTTGCACACGGAATAAAAAATATTTTACGGTACACATGGTATGATAACAATAAATACCATCAGACTGCCCAGCCCTACACTGTTCCAAGCACTTTTTGTTCCAACCTTAAAAAAACACAAGCCATATCACAGGTCTTGTACTTGCCCGGGTTATCCATTCTTTTCGCTACTAGACGGCAGTGCTGGCAGAGGTTTGGAGTCTGAAAGACGATCACGCATTAACTTGCATTTTAATTTTAATTACCTCATGTAAAGTTAATATAAACTGAAAGATATCAAAACTTACAAACTTAACCTTGAAATCTACACATTAAATTATAAAATCAACTTGTTGCTTTTGTTTCAATCTCTAACCACGTGAATTTTTTTTTAGTGAACTGTGACTTGGATGGGCCAACTAAAAATACACATTAGAAACTTCCATTCTTGACATTCAATGAGCATGGTTTTCTCCTGTAATATTTCAGTCAGAGGTGAGAAACAATCAGAAGTATGAGGGTATAACGGACCTGTTCGTTGAGCTTTGGGTGAGACGGACCCTGGTGGATGAGCAGCTTGACGATCCGCTGATCTCCTTTCCAAGCGGCCAGATGCAGAGGGAAACAGCCCTTGTTGTCAGCCATGTTGGTTAAAGCCTCGTTTCGGAGCAGTTGCTCCACCACCTCACTGCAGAGAGACATTGAGTGTCATTAAAATTGAAATAAAATAATAGCAGTCCAACAAATGTGATGAAAACAGTTTGTTTAACTTTCAGAAACATTTTTGTTCAGTAAAAAAAAATGCATGTACAAATATGGATTTTTAAAAATAAAAGTGTGTTCTGACCTGTGTCCGTTCAGCGCAGCATGGTGTAAAGGTGTGTATCCAGTGTTATCAACACAGTTCACATTTGGCCCCCTCCATATACTGCAAAACAAGGAGCACACACTGAATGAATACCATTTGAGAACCAGAGGGCTAAAGATTCTGCATAAACTGTGATGTTGACTTGTAAAAGTGTCATTTAAAAATATTTTATTAGCAAAATGGAATGGTTGCCAAGGTAGAATTTGTGGTTGCTATGGAGAAGTCACAGAAGGAACATCAAACAAAGTTCCCCATTATGAGTAAATTAAAGGAACCTCTATGTCTCTACAATTTTCCTTAGCTAAGATGACAAAATAGTTGCTATGGTAAACAGTCTGGTTGCTATGGAGGGGCAGTGACATAAAATAATGCTCCCTTTGTCACTACAAGTTATAGAATCAAGCCCCATGTCTATCATTTACCAAAGCTGACAGAGTTAAGAAAATTTTGTTGCTAGGGTAAACAGTTTGGTTGCTAGGGAGCTGAAAGTGATGTCGTGTTCCCATTTCTATTTAATGGTTATTATGAGTGAATGGTAAATATTTAACCCCTTCCTGGGGTTCAATTACTTTCATGTTCAAACCCTGGTTGGGGTGTTCTTGCAGACTAATGGTTATGGACCATTTGAAGTACCAGTTATTCCCTTACCATTCTGAAAAGATATAGGAACCTGAGTCAGACTTGATATCGTTTGGTGGATGTAGCTCGAATGGTCTCGGGAATATATTCAGAATTTTTTTGTCCATAAGATGAATAACAAAACGTTGGCTTTGATTCAGTGAGAGATTGATTCAATGTTCTGTACAAATGAAAGATTCATGTCACAATGGCAGCGATGGTGTTGGTTCACTCCATGGTTTTACCTCTAGTGACTTTGAGAAGCCATTATAAAGAATGACTCATCGAGGAGAGGGCAGCGTGAGTATGAACATCACATTTGTGCCTTAATGAACCCTGGAGTACATTTGGTTCCTGAAGCAAACTCTAGATCAAGATTCAGGTGCATGAACACAACCTCAGGTTCAAACTAAGAGTCACGTTTGAATCTCATATAATGCAACAGCTGTGTTTGAGGTCATGACAACACAGTAGCTATTTCCCATCTATAACATTGAGGGGCACCCCTGTGGACAAACCCCATAAAGGTACAATTCTGCTAATTTGTATCCTAAAACACATGCGCAATAAAATTTCAGTAGCTCAGACCTTCCTTCTTATGTATTCTATCTATCCAGATTAGTGGTTGACTTATTTATCGGCCCGGCTGCTTAATCGATCAATTTTTTTAAAATACATTTTAAATTGGTATTGGTTGCCTTGATGTGTACATTCGGGGCGATCGTGGATATTCAGGACAAGGAAACTGCACTGGATCATGAGTGTGACCATTTATGGTGATCTGTAGAATGTCTGCACTTAAGGCGTCTACACAACGAATTTCCCACAATTTCAATCATAGTGAATTCATAGTTAAAACAGGATAGAAATAGGGCGCCACAAATCCTCCTTTTCTCCACATCTTTGTCAAACAGCTTCCTGTGATCAGCCACCAACAGATAAACCACTCAACATCAATGTTTATTTGATGGTTCACTGAGGGATTAAGAATTAAGTCTAGAATTTTATAATCATTTGAGTATTCTTTCTTTATTTTTAAGCTGAGTGAAACTTTCAAGTATATGCCATACTGGTCATTGCAGATGACCACAGAAAACCCTCAGTTTAACCAGTTAAAAGTGCACGTCCAACAAGCCGTTTGCCTGGTTGCTCATAGCAAAAGGACAGCTCAGCCCGAAATGTTCTGATAAGCTCTAAATGGATCAGCAGGAAGTGTTTTGCTATTTCGCTAGAAAGGGGAAGTTGGAAACTTGCTGTTGAGTAAAGCAGTTAGCATTTCCAGATTAATTATTCTCTAAAATAAAGTGTGAGAAAACGTGCGGTCGTCTTTCAGTTTCATTTTACAGACCCCAAATTGGTGCGATGAGTGGCATCTAGTGGCTAAGAAAGGGATAACCCTGGGAAGTATAAGACCAATGATATGGCTTGTGTTTTTCAAAATACTGGCACAAAAAGCAATTGGAACAGTCTACTAGGTTTAGGAGAGGTCTGCCACACAAAACTTTACAGATAATTTACTAGAGCAAACTTTAAAGTAGTGAAAAATGCTCAAAAAGCACCCAGACTTCTAAGGGTTAATGTATATTACATCCTATTCCATACTATTCTATAAGTGCAAATAGATGCTTAATAAAGACAGTTTGTATATTTGAATCCATTTAGCATTTCACAACTGTTGTGTTTATATATAAAAATCAACTTATAAGAAAAAATAAATATCGGGTCACTCCAGATGAGAAGCACGTTGATCAACCTTTAATCCAGATGTTAGAGGTTTAACCATCAGCAGCCACTCCCTTCTTCAGCAATCTTTTTTTTCTGCCAGTGAGTCAAATTTCGAAAAATTTTCGTAAGAAAAAAAAAGGTTAGCTGTGATGCTAATAATTCTAATGTTAAATTCCATTGACTTATGCTAAAAATGTTACCATATTGTAAAACAATTGGGTAAAATATGAGTCTTTCTATGTCTACAGTTGTGAAGAGACATACTTTAATACCACTGTCAGTTTGAGAAATATGAATTTACTGGTGGATTTTCAGAACTGCACAGTCAGTATTATTGGACTTTGTTTATCACTTTTAATTTATCGGAAATGCTTATTGAACTGTTACTCATCTGAACTGTAGTTCAAATCCTTGTAACAATGCATGGACAGAGCATATGGCCACACGATTTGGGAAATTTTTATGTTGGGATTATTGAGGTAAATAGTCTCATGAAAGAAAATAATAATAAATTAATTGAAGAAAATGCATACGGGTAAAATATATTGAAAAAGAATAAGAAATAATATAAAAAATGCTATACTAAATACTTTTTTTCTTTACACACAAAAAAGAAAATACCGACAACAATGAGATGAACAGAGCAGAGTAGAGCAGAATAACATCTTGAGCATTATAATTAAACTTCAAAGCATTTGTGTGTCAATTATATCAGTTATATCTGATTATGTAAGACCTGCTGCTCAAACCCAATAAATCATAACATGAAACGTTCCTCGATTAAATCTGACATCATGCTTCAGCATCATGGGCATCTCAGACCCACTGAGATCTTTTGTGATATTGTCAGGGCAACCGGAGCACGAAAAAGAGTCTGGCTGGAAAATGGATTGAGCCCAAAAAGAGATCATCAAATTGTAAATGCGCACAAAGATCATTTCCTACCCCACAAGAAACTTTTCAGACCCCAAAATACCAAGCAAGAAGCAGCAAAAAGACTTTCTTTACCCCAGAGAGACGATAAATGGAGACATCTGCCCAGCATGCTGTGTCTCAAATTGAATTCTTGGAGTGGTTCAAGAACACTTGGGAAATGCTGGGAAATGTTGAAAACAACAAATTTAGCTTAGCTTGCTAGCTTTCTTCTTCTTCCATTAGCTTAGGGTAATGCTTCCTATTTGTGATGACCTGGTCATGTTTTTTCATGGCCGATTTTCATGGCTGACAAGTAAGTGAACAACATAAATAACAGGTTTATTTAGTATTAAACAGTCCAGACTGGTTTTGGCTATTAAAACAATAGCATCTGACATCTGAAATTAAATAACTAATAAATATTCAATTGTTTTATAAGTAAAACATGTGCCTTTTGGTAAAGTAAAACAGCAGGCCAAGGCTCTTATTTGTGTGCCAGTACAACAACGGCTGGTCGCTTTATGCCATATCTGTGCTTCAGACAGACCGTGGGGCTCCCAGTACCCTGAAACACTTCAGAATTTTAGTCCAGCATTTAATCGTGCATCGCCAACATTGTTATTGCTTGGGCTTTTGGACAAACTCGGCTGAACTCTGTTTTTTGCGAAAGAGGTATTGCACCGATGGTTGACTGAGAGATGATGGTTGAGTGTTTTGCTGCATTAACAGTAACGCAAATAACGCAAGTGATTCAGTTCTGTATTAATTGAACGCTGCACCCCGAGTGCACACTTCTGGAAAAATAACGGCCGTTTTGCTTTATGGCCTGTTACACCCTGCAGGTATAACATAAAAGGAAATTTTAAATTTGGAGGGTAAAGGAGGAAATGGGAGAGGGCCAAACAAATACCAGCCAAGCAATAATTTATTTACAGTGTAACAAAACGACGAAAATATAAATGAGCAACAATAATACAATAAGACATAGCAAGTTTATAAATCTAAAGGGTCAGGCAAAAGTCCAATAGCAAAGCAAAAGTTCAAACAAGATTCGAATAAAACACACGAGCAATGCAAGCGAGAAAAAAGTAGATCCGGCGAGCCAAAGGGGATCATCTGCTGAACAATGGTGATGACTGAGTTTTTATCCAGTGGAACTATGGGTAGAGTCAGGCCTTTGGAGTCATTTGGCGGCCATCTTAGGAAGGTCTTTTCTCTGAACACACACACACACACGCACACACACGCACACACACACACACACACATACTCACTCTCCCCATACAACCGGTGCATCCCTAGTAGAAATCTACTGATATTGGTTTTCTATAGCCGATGCCGATGTTTAGAGGTCAGGGTCACTCGATGACCGATAAGTCCCACAGATTTAATTTTTTTTTCAGATTTTAGGGCCAATATCAGGATGATTTCCCCTTTCATTTTCTGCTGAAATATCATAGAAATAAGCTGATGCACAACACTTTCAACATCAAACAACATCATGGCTGAACTATCTCTGCACTCCCCGCATTCCAACACCTCCGCTGCTTCTCCCACCGCTGTAATCTGTACAGCTCATGAGTACAGCGCCGTAACGGCTGCAGGATGTTTTCTTACTGTATTGTCTATATGTGCTTGATGTAATGACTTTTTTTTTTAACCTGCTCCACAATGCCCTTCGAAGGACAGTAACCTAATGTGGTCCGCGAGAGCTTACTTTCCCACAATGCCTTTGGCCTACGGTAGTCGCCACAGTGTTTCTGCATCCATACTCACGAATGAAACTGCAGAGCTGCCAACTCTCACACATTGAATGTAATACTCACACATTTGTATGATAAAAGATGATGTTACGAGGCAGTGTCGGTTGTCAAAGAGTACAATCTGCATCGACATTTCGACACCAAACACGGAGCTCCGTACGCTAAAGCTAGCCTTCGGGAAAAGCAACAAATTGCACAAGAATTGAAAGGAAAGCTGCGGTTTGTTCATAAAATACACAGCCAAAAACAAGTCCGCAGTGAAAGCTAGCTTCATTGTGGCTGAAGAAATCGCTCACACTTCCAAATCTTTTTCAGATGGAGCTTTTTTAAAACAGTGCATGCTGAAGGTCTGTGAGCAGGTCCCGACCAGTTACAGACTATTAAAAATGTCAGTTTATCAAGAAACACCATCACGGACCAAGTGAAATAACTCGCTTTTTCATTATGCTATTTTTCTTTATTCACTTGGACAGTTTGATCCTTCATTAATGGAGTTATGTGGGTTTTCATAAGCTAACAAAAATAAAAAGGATTTATATTTGAACAACAAGCATACAATTGTTTCTATGCAACTGAACTGTCACTTGAATAAGTTATAAATAATGAGTTATTTAACATTAAGGAGTAGTTACATTTATTTTACATTACATTCGATTTCATTGTTTTACATTTATAAGTTACATCTGGCCCTTTGAGGACAGCCATTATGCTAATGTGGCCCTCTGTAAAAATGAGTTTGACACCTTTACCTTACCTAATGTATATCCATTTCTATGTTCCTATCTTTACAAGAAGGCGCCGCAGATGGCTGCCTCGGTCTGTTACCAAAGCAAAATCCTTGTATGTGCAAACCTACTTGGCAATAAAGCTCTTTCTGATTCTTATTTCTGCACAACATATATAAAAACAGATTTATAAGTAAAAATCAATCAATCTGAAAAATGCGTCTTCTTTTTCTTTCTGTGGATCTTAGTAAGCTTACAGATGGTATTTTTCCTTCTTTGCTTCAAGTTACAAACCAAATTTCCATGATTCTGTTTTCTTCGATTTCTGCCTTCATAGCATAAAAAATACAAATTAAACAAAGTTCTCATTCCCAACACCACTTGTTCCACCAAGACCTATCAGAATGGTCCCTGTGTATAAATATACTACTGAAATACACAGACCGGTTGAAAAGATAGAAAGCTCAAGTTCAGCACAAACTCTGTACCTTTAGCCACATCTTGGGCTGGAAGCCAGCAGGGAAGCAAATCCATTTAGTACTCGAAATTAAAATAATGAACAGACAGAGCGAGACTTCTTACATAACAGTCCTCATAATGTCAACATTTCAGCTACTACAGACAACAAAAGCTCTGTATTTGAGGGAAACCACACAAGGAGCTTCAAGTGTTGAGCAAAAAACTAGAAGAGCTCTGTTTGCCAAACTACATTCACACTTGCTTTTAAAGTGGACAATTTCACCAGCAGAGACATAACTGAACTTATTAAGAAGAATACACTACAAGGACACTCATAAGACAACTTATTATGTTATCTTATTATTGTAGCTATAACTACCAGCTATCAACGTTATCGATAATAATCGAAAATGGCAATAGTCAACTCAAAGCTCATTAAAGATTTCAATTATTATGGTCATTTTTAAATATAACAGTCAAAGTGTCTAAGACAACACTCAGAACAGCCGTGTCCTCTGTACTCCGCGGGGATTTGATGCAGAGCCTTGTGAAGATCCGCAGTCCTTCTATATTCTCTGAGAATGGAGCTCAATCTAAATCAAACTGATCTCTTTCGATCAGAAGAATTATTGGTTCAACTTAAGCATTTCTCCATAAAATACACGTCTGGGAAGCTGAAATAAACATTCTCAGCTGATATCAACTTCTAAATAAATATCTAATGTGAATGATAGAATATAAAAATATGGACGTGATCCTAAGTGAATTTATTTTCCAAGCTCAAAATCAAATTGTAAATGTACAAGACCTAAAAAGTCCAGCCAAAAATGAAATTTACAATCATCAAATTGATCAAATATGGTAATGATTCTTCTAATCAGCAACACTTTACTCTGATTTCAGCTTTGCAACAAAGGTGTCATTCTCTTGATGAGGTCGTCACCTAAAATGCTTTTTCAACATTCTTAAAAGGTTTCCCAGAGATGCTGAGTTGATCTAGAAGATATATCAGTTTTGGTAGATACAGGCTAGCTTAAAATGCAACTCTTAAACACAGAGGAAATTGCCATTGAAAAGGGTTTGTGTTTGAAAAAGTTAGAAGTAAAGTTTATTACAGTGTTTCAGGTTTGAAAATGTCAAATTTAAGACTTTTTAAGACCAATAAGGATCAAATTTGAAATCTATGCCGTATTTAAGTTTATCTAACAAACTGCCATGAATCCACTCTAAAATATGCATCACTGTAAACAATGCCGTTTAAGTAGATAAAGTCGTAGATTAAAGAACAGAAAAAAATTGACCTGTGAATATTTTCTTTCCTGAAATATCGTTAGTTATCAACACTTAAGATAAGCAACCAAATGCATCTGCAGGTTCAGCAAATGCAGAACTTCTGGTCGTTAGTAAATTTTTAAACATATAAAAATGCATCATCATGAGGCAATATTGTGGATCCTTAATGTTATTAATCTACATTTTATTTTAAAGCTACCCTTTTTTGCTGTGTGCAATAACTTATTCAGACCTATACATGTACTTATGACCTGAAATGGAACACGAAATTACGGATTTCCTAATTTTACTGTGTTTTTCATGAGCGAACCCATCAAGAAACGTATAATTGGCTAACAATCTTGCATTTTTCACGAAAAAGTACAAATTTTAAGGGATTTATATTCAATTACATTTTCGGGCATGCGTATTTGTTACTTGAAGACTAACATCAAATGCTTAGCGTAATTAAAAACTTCTGTAAATGACAAAATGTATTTTTTTGTGTTTGCTATGGCTGTTTAATGGTTGTTTAATGATGAGTATGGCCAATCAATCCGAAGTGTGTCCAAAAATTAAGACCTGAGAAAAATTAGTTAAGACCTAGAACAGCAAATTTGGTCTAAAATTAGAGTCTAAATTAGACCTGTATTCAGCTCGTAGGCAGAGGACAATATCAGAAATGCTCACTAAAATGATTGAGAACACAGTTGGAGTTTCACTCCTAATGCTATGTTTAAGGGAAAAACAAAATGTTTCCTTCTATCTCTCTTTCTCGAACGCTCTCAAACAAAAATAGCAACTTTAAGTAAAATCTCCAAAGCTAGAACGTTTACTTTCTAATTTATCTAAAGAATAGAAAGTTAGCCGTCTGTCCTAAAATTGGTGACCCATTTGCTGTTATAAATATTCAGCAGGTTGATCACAATTACAGAGTCTACATTCTTTACTGCATTCAAACAGATCAAGCAGTTCGAATTCTTAATGAATATGCATAACTGATCATTTGTTACATAATCAAACGTTCAAATTGCTATGGTCTACCATCAACAGTCACATTTTGGTGTTTAATGAAATACGACAAATCATTGCGATTAAAACCACGACAAAAATAAGGTGAAAAACGAATCAGTGAAATTTTCTACTTTCAAAAGTGAAAAACTTAAATAAACCACCATAATAATCCTCAACTCAAGGGCATGAGTCACCATTGCAAGAGGATCTGAGACATCCGAAGCTACAACAAACTCAACCACAGTGAGAAAGAAGGATAAAGACGAGTATATGGCCAGTAATTTGAGGATATAAGCAGCTTTAAGTTTCTGACAGTGGACAGAGCAGCTAATCCCTTTTTCTCCAGCAAGGAAATTGCATCGAAGTTTGAAAAAAGAAAGTAGGCGAGACATTGATATGAGAAACTTGTTACTAAAT
>SRMA01026752.1:46744-81071 GCA_007224835.1 Danionella cerebrum
GTACAAAACAATAAGAACTTAGAAAATCTTTATTTTGAAAAGCTGCCAATACACAATAGAATTCTTGCATAAAATAAATAAAAGTGACACATTTGGGTGATATTTTAAATAAATTGCACTCTTTATAAAGAAATACACATTTTTTAAATAAAAAATTAAATACTGCAACTAGTTAGGACCTGAAAACTTTTAACACTAGCAACAGCTTCAGCTTATATATCAACAAAACTAACTATTCAAGTTTTTGGCTAAAAAGATAAACCTATCCACATTTTCTGAAGAGAGCACAGATCTGGTTGCAGTGACAATATCTCCAGCAGTAGAAAATGTTAGATGTGTTGCCTGCCCGATCTCCGTGGAACAATGTCGGCATACAACTTTAAATTTATCCACTCGTCTATCCCTGTTATGTATTTTAACAGAGAAGCCAAAGTGTTCTCAAACAGGAGACCGTAGTGAGGTGGGAGGGTCTTCAGGCTCTGGCTTCTCTTTCGCTGTTGCCATTTCTCACAGCCACCCGTGCAGCTCTACTGTGCGTCACTCAATAGCGTCCGTGCGGAAACTCGCCTAGGAACAATGTTCCGCTGCGCTTAATATCGCGCTAATAATAAATTTATATTATTTAATAAAAAAAAATATGCCGAAATGGTACGCAAGTGTACTGAACCAAACAGGCCGCACCGAAACGGTTCAATACATCCCGTGAACCGTTACACCCCTATTAATGGCGCCTAACTCCTAACGCGTCCTGTGAAGTTGCACAATCGCGCAGTAGTTTGGACTTCACAATGGTTCACAAGGGTTTGTTCCATGGTGCTGCGATAATCCGTCTCTTTCCCCGTGATGAAGCCAGAACCAAACTCTGGCTTCGAGCAGTGGGTTGGCCACCAACAACCAACTAGTTGAAACTATGGACTTACAGCAAGCATTTTCCTCGACAAAGCTACGAGAACTAGAGAATGGTGGACTTGGACATAGTAAATCAATGCATTTTGGGGTTATAATCCTACTTCAGTGCAGGTGTGTGTGTTTTATCAGCTGTTTTAGGCACTTATCTTTGAAATTTGTCATCGAAGGCCAAGCCACACCCACACCCCAACCTAGTCTGCACAGCTGTACACGCCAATTTTTGCATTTTTTGAAACTGACCTCTGGGAGATAAGACCTGAAACCACCGGGGCTCATGGGTCATGGCCGTTTAAAAATACATTAGTGGAGTTATTCCATTTAACCCACTGTAGCTTTGCAAGAAAGCATAAACTGGATCATGATGCCCAGTGCTTAAAGATGTGCAAAGAGATTAAATAGAAAGCACATTATACATTGAGAAATATAATGGTAAGACTTCATCTTATTCCTTTGATTTGGAGTGACCACAGGTGAGAGTCTGCTAGCCATCGTTTTGGGAGAAGGAAGCGACCCACTTCTCTCCTCTGGAAATAGACTGCTTCTGTTCCAGTTCGGCTACACTTAGACCAAGTTTCACACTACAGCGTCAAGAGACTCAAAGTGTTGCACACATTCCACGCTTGACCTCCAAGTCTTCAATCCAGTGCTGACAATTTAGCAGCAAAAATGTGGAGATATAGCACAGACAACATCTCGTTTGATAGAAACATTTTACAGAAAAGAGAATTTACCAAACCGCAGCATCCATTGAGTACAGCAGATGTGGTTAAATGCCATGCTGATTGCAACCCTAACTAACAAAACTAGAGAGTTGCACTATGTATTCATGATGACCACTTGGACTCCTCTGGACTATAAATTAACAGAAAGTCAGCCATTTCGCAATAGTGCCGTACTTTAACGTACTGCTCCTAAAGATTTTATCTCCAAACTCCATCAGTCTTATCTCAAGGGATTTTAAATTGTGAAGCTTTTTTGACTTAACTGTTAAACTTAAAATTAAACATGAACATTAAAAGTTGAAATTTAGACAAACAGGAAGTTGCTAATAACGAAATGTCAGATCGGACTCAAATTTGCCATGTGCGTTAATATGTCTGAAAAAAATCTGATTACCAACATAGAGACAGTTATAGGGACACCTAGTGGCACAACAGAATATTTGATTTTATAGTTTTATACTGGTTCTCCTGAACAGAATACATGTGTTTGAAAGAGAGGGAGGGAAGTAGAACAGTGAGGTTACAGGGGGCTGAGGTCAAGAAGGTGCAGGATTTTTGGGGTCAACAGTCCAGTGCGACGGGGAGTGTGGAAAAGAGTTGGAGAGACGAGTGCAGGCAGGTTGGAGTGGATGGAGAAAAAGTATCAGGGGTGTTGTGTGACAGAAGAGTGTCAGCAAGAATCAAAGGAAAGGTGTACAGAACAGTAGTGAGGTCAGCTATGATGTATGGGTTGGAGACTGTGGCAGTGAGGAAGAGACAAGAGGCAGAGATGGAAGTAGCAGAGATGAGGATGTTGAGGTTCAGTTTAGGAGTGACGAGGATGGACAAGATTAGGAATGAGCACATCAGAGGGACAGCTCAGGTTGGTTGTTTTGGGGACAAAGTCAGAGAGGCCAGGTTGAGATGGTTTGGACATGTGCAGAGGAGGGATAGTGGTTATACTGGTAGAAGGATGTTGTACAAGAGGACAGCCAAAGACAATATAGATGGATGGGCTGAAAGAGGGCATGAAGTTAGTTGGTGCAAGAGTAGAGGATACTGAGGACAGAGTTAGGTGGAAACAGATGATTCACTGTGGTAACCCCTAAACTGGGAACAGCCGAAAGGACAAGAAGATACAGCTTTTTTCTGCGCTATTTCAGAAATTTGAAACACTTCAATAAAAAAATCAATAGGGGCGAGGACAGGAAGTGAGATATTTTCTTGTAAAATTAAGTACAATTCCAAAGTTGTTGAAATAGTTCATGGAGGTCTTCTGAAATTCGATGTTTCACCATGAAGCAGGAATATATAGTGTTCTATGGTGTCCGTTGTAGAACCACACAGTGGCAACAACGAATATAGCATTTTCTGCTGTTTTTTACTGCTATTTCAACCTTGAAATAAATGCTTGGAATTTGGATGATGTATATAAGGGACAAAGACCTACAAAAAAAGACTATTGGAGTGAGTTTCCAAAACCAAGAATTGAATTATTACGTTAAAAAAAAAAAAAAAAAAAAACCTAAAACAGCACTTTTCATAAACTAGAGATTATATCTCAAAAGTCCATCAGTCTAATCTTAAGCCATGTTGACTGTAAAATTTTAAAGTTTTTTTGAATTCGTTAAAATAAAGCACAACAAAAAAAAATAAAATAGACATTTCGCCTAAAAGACAAAGTTCTAATAACTTCATACAATGTCTGATTGGTCCAAAATTGGCGAAGTCAACATTTGGAGACATCTACAATGTACTCACTTAATTACAGCGCCAGCAGGTGGTCACAGAAAAAAACATTTAACAATAAGGTACTTTTTTTTCTCCATATTGCAACTATCTGGCCACTGAGAGGCAAAGACGTAGGAGGTGCTCGAGCCCTTTGATCGCTGCTTGCAGCTTTAATTTCCATCAGTCTTTGGAATTTATCAAGTTCATCCTACTATTAAAAAGTATTACACTTCCATCTATCATTAATGCATATACTGGCGCTTTACAGTGACAAACTTACGAAATTCACATTTTAGAGCTAAATTATCTTAATGGAACATGTTACAATAACAGCATAACTTTGAATAGCATCAGTTCCAGTACAAGTCATGTTTTGCAGAATATTTATAAAAACTAAACATGTCAGCAAAAAAAAGAAACATCAGCAAGTTCAAGAGGTCAAGACATTAAAGGTTCCTTCGACTCCCTCACAACATTACTGACGCCAAAGAAAAATTAAGCAACACAGAGGCTACTAAATTAAAACAAGCACTCAAAATGTCTAGACGAGGCTAACTGGGGTCCAGTATGACCATAAGATCAGCGAACTCCTCTGTGTTCAAGTGAACAAGCTTTTGAAGTTGGTCAGCAGGAGTAGGTTGAGCTCGCAGCAGGTGGGTAAGGAGCCTGCCAGGACCCCGAGGAGCTACAAACATTGTGAAATATGACGAATGAAAGGCTGCTGTCAGAAGACAACACTGGCTGCTAGATTTGATTAGACTTGCAGAGATTCAAGCTACTGAACGTACTTAAGTTCGTCAAAATCTTGAAAGCAAATGGTGGAAAAAAAATTGAAGTGGAACAAATATCTGCATGGTGTATATAAATCCAGTGGAGATCTACAGGAAACTTCGGAATTCTATAAAACCAAAAATTTGTTTTATCTTTCGATTGTATCTTATCGCATTTCATGCAATTACTTCAAACCATAAAAAGTGACTATTATTCTTTTTGCAGATACCTCTTCTATCAGTCTATCATCTACCTGTCTAGAGTAACCAGAAACTGCTTTATTTTTCACCGTCAGACAAGGAGACATTTTATTTTCAGAGCTTAAATCCTGCAAATGACATAGAAAAGAAAAGAGGAACTTACTTAACCAGTTCAGTTCCTGGAATTCCATCCTGGGGGTGTTTGATTCTTCAATGACTAAAAAGCTACAAAAAAAAAAAAAAAAAACAACAACACGACCCAACTCTGACTGGAGTCTCCAAAGTTCACCCCATCCAGATCCAGTACAGAGGGTTTGTTGATATTTCAGAGATTATTCCCATTATTGATTAACTTTAGAGGCCTTTTTGAGAATTTTGTGTGGCAATGCTTGATTTCTTTTTATCACATTACATAATAATTCCACACAAAAAAACTGAAAGTATACAAAACTTTCAGTATTACATTGTCACTTTTACTGCAAAAAAAAAAAAAGATAAGAATCACAAATCCCCAAAAAAGCAAAGACCAGGTCAAAACAATACGAATATCATTCATTTTAGGCACTTTGTGTTTTCAAAATCCAAAATATGCAGTCCCAAAGATGTTTTGTGATAAAATCTCAGAAGCATGAATAAAAGCATTGATTTGTTTGTGAAACTCACGCAGCGGCTGTTATCTGGCTGGACCGCTTCTTGAAAGATCATTGGTTGTCTGGTGGCTGAAAGGTATTGCACGCGTTTTGTTTTATAGAAAGATGTCGTTCCATTACCTCCTGAGGTGTATGTTTCAGCGGTAGTAAACAGACTGAAATTCTATGTGATGTTGCGCCTTATTTCACGACCGAAAGCTGTCTGATTGTGCTCCGGCTGTTAACAATGATCACCATAATTAAAGAAGAGAAGCATTAGAGCAATCCTCTTCTTCTACACTGCTCTCTGAAGCCCTGAAGTCATTGAATTAGGCATAACAGAAAAGGACCAGCGGTTATTATATACCTAATTTTCCCAAAGCAGCTCCCTGCTATCTCATTAATTGACGCTGACCACACCCCCTTTCCCGTCTCAAAACTAAAGTGTGAAAACAGCTGCAACCATCTCATTTATTCTCTGACACAAATCCAGCAGTTTTAGCAAAAAATTTTGATTTTAGATTCAGCCCAGCACAATAAGAACAATATCTTTCTAATTATAGACCGCTATCTAAACTTCTTTTGCAGTCTAGTCATAGAGGCTAGAACATGACTTCAGTTTCACCACGTTATTTAGAGGCATATTATTTCTCTCTAGCAACCAGATTGTATACCCTAGCAACCAACAAAAAAGCTCAGGAAAATTTTTGATAAATGGTGCAATGTTTACACAGGGCTCTAGACTAACTTTTTGCACTGGTTGCACTGGTGCGCCTACATTTTTTTCTTAGGTATTTTTTTGACATAGGCTCCATGACATGTATCTGCGATGACTCCTATAAATTGGGTGCGCGCGACATCATTGCTGTACGTCGGGTTTACGTTCAAGCCATTTTTCTTCATAAGAATTATTTCGGACTTGAATTTAGTGAAGGGGAGTTCTTCTTTTGCAATATTGTAGGCAACGTAAAACTTAATTGTCATCTCGGCCTCGTCTGATGATCTGTTTGCTGCTGCCTGCCGCTGAAAGGCAGCGGGGAGAGGGGACACTTGAGCGGTGCATTTATCGCGGCATGTTATGTGTTTTATAGAAAATTCTGAAGTTTATAGTTTCAATTCTAAATGTATTAGAGCCAGTCACAGGGGAGGTTGATGGCTCCGTGTCAGAGCATTGGTTATGATTTTCACGATCAGGCCCTAACTTATCTTTCTTAATGAAAAATCTGTCAATCGTTCTTTTCATCTTCTCTCGTAATCCACGGCTACATCCACTGTTTACCTGATGGACTCACCTCTCTCTGTCTGACTGCATCACGTGCATTTTCAAACGTATGTTCACACACATACAGGAATATCTGGACCACGGCCAATCAGGGGGGGGGGGGGACGGGATACGCTCTTCACTATCTCTGATTGGTTTAGACCACGATATGGGCCTAATGTGTGTCTGTTGTTGAACAACAGGGAGACTCACGGAGTTTCGTTTTTTCCCCCTCGAACGACGGGTCGCACCGGTGCAACCTTTGATTTTTTTTAGTCGCACCATTGAGAAATTAGGTTGCATATGCGACCAAATTGGTCGCACCCTAGAGCCCTGACTGGTTTGACTGGATTCAGATCAGGGGATACTTGACCATTGAATCACCTTCACCCTGATCTTCTTCAGAAATGAAACAGTAGCTTTGGATCATTGTTGTGTTATTCATGGAGTGGCGCCAGCATCTTCTCTTTCAGTATAGAGCAGAATTCATGATCATGAGTTCATGATGCCATCAATGAAATGAAACCACCCACACCAACTTCTGCCTCGAGGGGAGACGGTGACGGTGTACCACCCTATGCCCTAAGTGTTACTTTTTAAGCACTTTAAAGTGCCAATTTAGCAACTCAACACTTCAACCTGTGTACTTTTTACTAGGGATGGGTACCGAAACCCAATAGTTAATCAGCCTCGGCGCCTAATTATAAAAGACCGGAGTATTGATAAGCTCTGACCTTAACAGTTCTACTGTCGGTACTGGAGGAATATAAAAAAAATCATACATATTGCTAAATAAACATTACCTAGCATTAACCACTTGACCAGCCTTCTATAATTTGCGATATTATTTAGAATGCTGTTATTTGGAGTCTCACGCACGAAATGTATTTTCGGTAATAAAGAGAGTTCACGTGCACGCAGTGAGAGTGCAACAAGATTTTTTTCTCATAAAGGTGGAAACACATGCAAACGATCAAAACAAAATGCATTATGTGCACACATATGCTGTGTTAAAATAACGAAATAAACATCACATAAGGTTTCTCAAAATCAGTATTATAATGTTCAAACATTTAGAAAGATTAGAGAGAGACACGGAGACCTAAATGATTATATTACATTGTTTAATGCGATGGGTTTTCTTGGGCAGAGATAGAGAGTTGAGAATAGAGTTGTTCCGATTCCGATACCAGTATCGAAAATGCTCCCGGTACCACAAAAAAAATCTGGCATCGGTATCGGCGAGTATTTGAGTCCACGTACCGATCCGATACCATTTTCATAAACATAACCTAGTTATAACCGCTAGCTTTGCTTATCGCTGCAAAGTGGAAATCAATTCTTCTTCGCTGCTCAGAATGTAAACACAGGACGTTGTGTCGTGTTGCCACAAGCAACCAGGGAGAAGGACAAGCCGTGCCAGACGCAACAAACATTGGAAGCTTCATTTAAACAAAGAGAAAAGTTTACACTTGATAACTGATGTTGGAATGGCCAAAAAATGAACTCCGCCTAAAAAAAAAACACATGTTTCCTCCAATATCTCCTTATTTTACTTATAACGAAGCAAATAAACACAATCAATTGTAACCACTACATGTCAAGAACATCTGTAGCAAGTTTGGTGTTCATACTACAAGAAACTAATATTCTGTACAGGTTTTGATTGAACAAAGTTCAGGCGTAATCCATGTTGGCACAGTTTGGCACAATTTGGCACAATAATTGAAATATGGAAAAAATCTTGTCCAAAGCTTCAGCTACGTTCATAGTCTTCTTTTCTTGCTTACGGGACATGATTTCAGCAAAAAAAAACTCCTAAAGAAATGCTGTAAAAGGGGGGTAGAAGCTCATTTACCCCATCTTGCTGCGCTTTTGGGAACCTTTCATTCACAAACGCTTTCGACGTCGAGCTTCTGCGTGTCCCTACCCCCCGACCATCTGTCCAATCCGGGAGATCTAGATATCGCTGGAAAGCTCTGATTCTATGGAAACCAATCAGCTCAACCATTTTGAGACTGACGGGATCGCCGACGAATCACACGACGCGCAGCGTGGAGAGACGTGCTCTTACGCACGGGGAGTCATTCCATATTTGGTGACGAAATGACGCCACAAAGCTAAAGAAACAATCCAAAATGGTGTTTGCACGAAGCTATCGACCGGACATAACAACAAACGGACTTTTATCGCTATGGAAATAACTTTTTGTTGAAAAAACGGCAAAGGTAAGACAAGATTTACATGCTTGCTTGGTTTTCGCTGGCGTTTTTTCGTGGAACTTTCGCTCCCTGCTCTGAAATACTTCATGCAATGTTAATAAGTTGCATATCACTGGATTCAGCTGGTTGTTAGCTTTCATTTAATGTAATGGTTTTGGTGTTTCCGTTTATATTGTGGATACATATCGCACATAAACAAAAACGTGGTCATGAATTATACTCCGGACATGTTGTTGTTTATTTGCATGGCGTTCGAGCTGTGGTTAACGGATATGAAATTGAATTAGATACGTTTTTAGAGGAGTTTCCGCTGAACACAACAGTATTTAATATGTGTGGGTTATTCTCAGGGTTCGTGAGCTATGAGTGAAAATGTAACGCACAAGGGGGCAAGTCCCCGGTACCGGGGACTCTCGGGCTTAAGAGGTTAAGTAATGACCTTCTATTGTCAACTGTCTGCTGGCAACCTCTTCAATGAATCATTAGAATCACCTGACTCACTTGTTCATTAGAATTTTACAGCCTTAAGTCTGGCTTTTCTCCTAAGACTATAACTGGCGTGTTTTCATTTATGCTGAGTACTATATCCAGAGTACAGGCATCTATAGTAGTCCAGATGATAGATTTTATTAATTATATATGGATCTACACTTCAGTGTTTCATCAACCGTCTAGACATCAGCGATGAGAAAATTAACCATTAGTCTACTAGAACAATCTGCCTTTAAGTAAAAATAAACACATACATTTGAGATGGAGCACAACTTTAAAGTGTATTTTAGCCCAAAACTGCTGTAATTTAATACAAACATCCAGGCTTTTAAATTTCTGGTAAAACCCACAAACACCTTCTCAAGCTTTTATAAAATTCCTAGACATTAGGAAAATTGATATTTGTGCCCATTAACCCTTTACATGCAGAAAACAACAAATCACTGCTGTTTGTGAAAAATAAAACCTCACAATCATTCCCTAGCACATTAAGATGAAGATGCTGATTTTTAGATAAAGTTTTCACCATTTGTCGTTATGGAGATACAACTCAAAAACTACAAAAATTCAAAATCATTCAAACTTCAATATCAACAACATTTTTCAAGGAACTGTTACCATCATCTCAGGAACCGCTTCTCAACATCACAAACTCTATCACTAGGGCACATCCCCAAGCCATTCAAAAATGGAGTCATTAAACCTTTAATTAACCTCTTAAGCCCTGAGGCCTATTTTCTGAAAATCCTATATCTTCATTTTATAAGGCATTTCTCAGCTTTTACAAGGTCTAAACTGCAAATCTTGGTATCAAAATGAAGATGGGTTCTTGGGGGGTGGTGTGGATGAGTTAATTTGACAGTCAAGAACACTGGGTAAGAGTAAATGATGTTGAATTGGCCAAAAAAAGAACTACATGTTTCCTCTAATATCTCCTTATTTTACTTGTAAACAAGCAAATAAACACAATCAATTGTAACCACTACATGTCAAGGACATCTGTAGCAAGTTTGGTGTCCATACTACAAGAAACTAATATTCTGTACAGGTTTTGATTGAACAAAGTTCAGGCGTAATCCATTTCGGCATAGTTTGGCACAATAATTGAAATATGGAAAAAATCTTGTCCAAAGCTTCCGCTACGTTCATAGTCTTCTTTTCTTGCTTACGGGACATGATTTCAGCAAAAAAAAACTCCAAAAGAAAAGCTGTAAGGGTGGGGGGGGGGGAGGATGGGGTTCAAGTGCCTTTTACGTTGTCTCCGTGCGCCATGCGTAAGCTTCTGTTCATTCCGCTTCCAACCTTGTAACTTCCCCGTGTGCCCACCCTTCGACTATCTGTCCAATCCGGGAGCTCTATACATGGTTGAAAAGCTTTGAATCTGTAGAATCCAATGATATCCACCATTTTGAGACAGACAGGATCCCCGACGAATCACAGGACACGGAGCGTGGAGAGCGTGAACTTTAACGCACGGGGAGTGTTTCAATATTTGGTCATGTTATTACGAGCACAGATCTACAGAAAAGAGCCAAAATGGAGTTTTTGCAAAGTTATCGACCAGTTATAACAACAAACGGACTTTTATCGCTATGGAAATAACTTTTGTTGAAAAAACGACAAAGGTAAGACAAGATTTACATGCTTGCTTTGTTTTTATTGCCGTTTTTTTTTCGGGGAACTTTCGCTTCCTGCTCTGAAATACTTCATGCAATGTAATGAGTTACATATCGCTGGATTCTGCTGGTTGTTAGTTTTTATTTGATGCCATGGTTTTGGTGTTTCCGTTTATATTGTGGATACATATCGCACATAAACAAAAACTTGGTCATGAATTATACTCCGGATATGTTGTTGTTTATTTGCATGGCGTTAGAGCTGTGGTTAACGGATATGAAATTGAATTAGATACGTTTTTAGAGGAGTTTCCGCTGAGCACAACGGTATTTAATATGTGTGGGTTACTCTCAGGGTTAGTGAGCTATGAGTGGAAATGTAACGCACAAGGGGGCAAGTCCCCGGTACCTTGGACTCTCGGGTTTAAGAGGTTAAGAAGTACTCCTAAATTCTAACGAACCATCTATTAACAGACCAATTTCAAATCTTCCTTTTGTGTCTAAAATACTAGAGAAAGCAGTAGTAGCTCAGCTTCCTGAAAAAAATAATAAGACTGAAGGAGTCAATCAATCAGGCGTTCGACTGCACTACAACACAGAGATGGCTCTAGATAAAATCTTGAAAAAGAAATCGGCGAATCATTGTATACAACAGCGGTGAAATATGGAGTGCCACAAGGATCAGTCTTAGGCCCAATACTATTCTCTAAATGCTGGCTCCCTGGACCTTTATCAGTAGAAACGGTGTAAACTTTCACTGCTATCTTCATAATACTCAGCTCTACATCTCCACAAGACCAGATGATAATAATATAATATAAAAGCCAGATATGAACACTGATCATCTTTTATTTGAAGATATTTTGGACCATTGTTGATTTATTGAGCACTTTTTGCTTCAAAGGGATTGCCAAGTGGAGGGTTGAAGAAATAGCTCTATCAGTCGAACAATTAGAACAATAAGCAAACTGAGAGGTCCAAGAAGGGAGGAAAGATGGACACGATCAGTCTTTTAAAGCACTTCATGATCTAAGATATAAGCATAACTAGGTCACAATCACTGCACATTGACAACTGAATAAAACAGAAATGATGAGAAGCATTTTGAGGTGGGATTTGAAAAAGTGCACTAATTGAAGATGTGGGTAGCAAAGTCCATAGTTACTAGCAAACTAAAAGCTGCTTGGAACTTTTCTTGATTTAAAAAGAAGATACTTTATCTCTAGACAACCAATTCAAGCATCTTTTACATTTATAGGGAGGGACGCAGCAGGTGGGGGCCTGAAAACAGACACGTATTGATGGCTGTGAGCAAAAAGAGAACAATGTGGAAATTTTAGAAGCAGCCGAACCACACAAAAGAAACCCACACAGGCAGAGTCTGATGGCAGAAAGAAGTAAGCATAGAGAATCAGTTAGCACACATTTAGAGATGCATGGTGGGTTTAAAGCAAGTGATTATAGGATGAGAGACAGGGAGAAGCTTCCAACTGGATGCAGCTTTAATCCTGTTTGTTCTAGAGGTGGACATATCATTACAAACGCGACACAACAACAGTTTTCTTTACTACAATGTTCCCTGCACCATTTCTGCTGTTTGCTGCCTTGATATCCAATCAAACGTCACAAACAGATTATGTTTATAATTATAAACACATCTCTCCGTTGTTCACCGAAACCAGAGTGAACTTGATGAATTAACCATAGTTTTTCTAGCACCTTAGATGTTGTAGCTCCTACTAAAAGTAAAAAAGATAAAGGAAAAACCATCTGCTGAACAGACAAACCATGATCTTTAAACGCAAACGGAGTAAATTTGCAATCAAAATTTGAAGTTGGCTTGTAATAGTGTCATTTAAAACTTTAATGTAATTTAAGAAGTAACATTAAACTACTTTAATAGTAACATTAATAGTAACATTAACCCAACCCAATGTCTCTATGATTTTCATAAGCTGAGATTTGTTGCAATGATAAAACAAAGTGGTTGCTATGGTTAACAATCTGGTTTCTGGGGAGGACAGAACACAATGTAATCTCTCCAATGTTGATAAAAGTAAAATAAAGAAACCCCAATGTCTCTATGATTTTCCTAAGCCGAGACATAGATATGCCAGTTTGGTTGCTTTGGTAAGCAGTCTGGTTACTATGGAGGAGTCAGACAATATAATGTTCCCCATTCCCGATGAATAAAATAAAGAAACCCCCATGTTCCCATGATTTTTCCTGAGCTAAGATATAGATATGCCAATTTGGTTGCTATGGTAAACAGTCTGGTTGCTATGGAGGAGTAAGTGACATGATATAATGTTCCCCAAGTCAATAGGAGTAAAATAAAGCAACCCCAATGTCTCTATGATTTTCCTAAGCCGAGACAGAGATATGACAAATTGGTTGCTATGCTAAACAGTTTGGTTGCTATGGAGAAGTCAGTGACAACATCTAATATTCCCCATTCTCCACGAGTAAAATAAAAAAAACCCATGTTTCTATTATTTTCCAAAGTTGAGATAGAGTTCTAAGAATTTGGTTGCTAGGGTTAACAGTTTGGTTGCTATAAAGTTGTCTGTGATGTTCTAAAACATGTAGTTGTTACTATGTGACATAACAAAACCCCCATTTCTATATGATGTTTACTCTTGAAGATAATTCAATTCCCTATCCCGTTAATAGTCAATGGTGAACTGTGAACAATTTGACGTTTTTATGAATTCCTCAGTTTGTGTTAAAGCTTTCAAAAGTATAACCCCATACAAAGTCAGTAGAAAATTCCCCAGCATTCTCAGCAATTTCCCAGAATTTCTTTATTGGTGCCAGTCTGAAAAGATACAGCAATTCGATTCAGACCAGTTCGGATATCTCCAACAAACAGAAGAAGAAAATGGAATAATATTAAGTTGAACCTCTTAATCCCTGAGGCCTATTTTCCGAAAATCCTATACTTTTACTTTTTAAGGCATTTCTCAGCTTTTACAAGGCCTAAACTACAAATCTTGGTATCAAAATGAAGATAGGTTCTTGGGGAGTGGTGTGGATGAGTTAATTTGACAGTCAAGAACACTGGGTAAGAGTAATTGATGTTGGAATAGCCAAAAAAGGAACTCCGCCTAAAAAAAAAACACGTTTCCTCCAATATCTCCTTATTTTACTTATAACGAAGCAAATAAACACAATCAATTGTAACCACTACATGTCAAGGACATCTGTAGCAAGTTTGGTGTTCATACTACAAGAAAGTAATATTCTGTAAAGGTTTTGATTGAACAAAGTTCAGGCGTAATCCATGTTGGCACAGTTTGGGACAATTTGGCACAATAACTGAAATATGGAAAAAATCTTGTCCAAAGCTTCAGCTACGTTCATAGTCTTCTTTTCTTGCTTACGGGACATGATTTCAGCAAAAAAAACTCTTAAAGAAACGCTGTAAAAGGGGGGTAGAAGCTCATTTACGCCATCTTGCTGCGCTTTTGGGAACCTTTCATTCACAAACGCTTTCGACGTCGAGCTTCTGCGTGTCCCTACCCCCCGACCATCTGTCCAATCCGGAAGATCTATATATCGCTGGAAAGCTCTGATTCTATGGAAACCAATCAGCTCAACCATTTTGAGACTGGCGGGATCGCCGACGACTCACACGACGCGCAGCGTGGAGAGACCACCTCTTACGCACGGGGAGTCATCCCATATTTGGTGACGTCATGAGGCCACGGAGCAACAGAAAAAATACAAAATGGAGTTTTCGCGAAGCTATCGACCGGACATAACAACAAATGGACTTTTATCGCTATGGAAATAACTTTTTGTTGAAAAAACGGCAAAGGTAAGACAAGATTTACATGCTTGCTTGGTTTTCGCTGGCGTTTTTTTGGGGAACTTTCGCTCCCTGCTCTAAAAGACTTCATGCAATGTAAAAAAGTTACATATCGCTGGATTCAGCTGGTTGTTAGCTTTCATTTAATGCCATGGTTTTGGTGTTTCCGTTTATATTGTGGATACATATCGCACATAAACAAAAACGTGGTCATGAATTATACTCCGGACATGTTGTTGTTTATTTGCATGGCGTTCGAGCTGTGGTTCACGAATATGAAATTGAATTAGATACGTTTTTAGAGGAGTTTCCGCTGAACACAACAGTATTTAATATGTGTGGGTTATTCTCAGGGTTAGTGAGCTATGAGCGAAAATGTAACGCACAAGGGGGCAAGTCCCCGGTACCGGGGACTCTCGGGCTTAAGAGGTTAAACACGATAACAATATGTTGGCTTTCACAAGCAATCATAACAACCCACGATACAATGGCTAAACTACTTAACAACCAAACCTGTGCAGACTCTGGCAAACAAACCAATCTTAACAGCAATGAATTCATTACCTATTTTTCCAATAAAATAGTCCATTCATCGAATAGCTACTCCCAGCAATCTGTTAAATCCTCATAGAAATACTACTAGATTTACAAATCATAAACTACAAAACTTCAAAAATATTGATCCGAAAGAGGAAAAAAAAAATATTTAACCTCTTAAGCCCTGAGGCCTATTTTCTCAAAATCCTATACCTTCACTTTATAAGGCATTTCTCAGCTTTTACAAGGTCTAAACTGCAAATCTTAGTATCAAAATGAAGATAGGTTCTTGGGGAGTGGTGTGGATGAGTTAATTTGACAGTCAAGAACACTGGGTAAGAGTAATTGATGTAGGAATGGACCAAAAAAAACCCAACATGTTTCCTCTTATTTTAATTTTCTAATATCTCCTTATTTTACTTGTAAACAAGCAAATAACCACAATCAATTATAACCACTACATGTGAAGGACATCTGTAGCAAGTTTGGTGTCCATACTACAAGAAACTAATATTCTGTACAGGTTTTGATTGAACAAAGTTCAGGCGTAATCCCTGTTGGCACAGTTTGGCACAATATGAATTGAAATATGGAAAAAATCTTGTCCAAAGCTTCCGCTACATTTATGGTCTTCCTTACTTGCTGACGGGACATGATCCAACCTTGTAACTTCCCCGTGTGCCCACCCCTTGACTATCTGTCCAGTCCAGGAGCTCTATACCTCGTTGGAAAGCTTTGAATCTGTAGAATCCAATGATATCCACCATTTTGAGACGGACAGGATCCCTGACGAATCACAGGACACGGAGCGTGGAGAGGACTGCTTTTACGCACAGGGAGTGTTTCCATATTTGGTCATGTTATTCTTAGAAAAGAGATATGGAAGAGACCCAAAATGGAGTTTTCACAAAGTTATCGACCGGACATAACAACAAACAGACTTTTATCACTATGGAAATAACTTTTGTTGAAAAAACGGCAAAGGTAAGACAAGATTTACACGCTTGCTTGGTTTTTGCTGGTGTTTTTTCAGGGAACCTTTGCTCCCAGCTCTGAAATACTCCATGCAATGTAAATGAGTTGCATATCGCTGGATTCAGCTGGTTGTTAGCTTTCATTTGATGCCATGGTTTTGGTGTTTCCGTTTATATTGTGGATACATATCGCACATAAACAAAAAACTTGGTCATGAATTATACTCCGGATATGTTGTTGTTTATTTGCATGGCATTCGAGCTGTGGTTAACGGATATGAAATTGAATTAGATACGTTTTTAGAGGAGTTTCCGCTGAACACAATGGTATTTAATATGTGTGGGTTATTCTCAGGGTTCGTGAGCTATGAGCGGAAATGTAATGCAAAAGGGGGCAAGTCCCCGGTACCGGGTACTCTCGGGCTTAAGAGGTTAATAATGAGACTTCTAAACTCACCTGCTCTCTAGATCCAACACCAACAAAAGTTTTCAAGGAAGAGTTATTATTTGCTCAGGAGTGCCACAAGGACAACAACACAACAACAAAATGCAATTATCCATGAGTTGTTGATATGATTACCCATGGTTTAAACCTGCAGATTACTCTTCCCAGGAATGTGCTTAATGCGTCTAGGAATGTGCTTAATGCGTAAACTATTACAAAGACGACCTAGTCAGATGAGCAGGGCATCATGAACAGAAATAAAAAGCCTGATGCATAATGTGGGTGTTTTTGGCTTCCTGTGACATATGATAATGGAAGAACA
Source organism: Danionella cerebrum (assembly GCA_007224835.1). Classification (NCBI taxonomy): domain Eukaryota; kingdom Metazoa; phylum Chordata; class Actinopteri; order Cypriniformes; family Danionidae; genus Danionella; species Danionella cerebrum. The sequence goes on from SRMA01026752.1 coordinate 63,366, forward strand.
CTGGTGAACTCTTCCTGTTTGAAGGGATCATAGCAAGAGAACCATTTCTCGAGTGAGCCCATCTTCTAAATATGGATTGGTCATTGTTCACATCAACTCTTCCCAATAACAAAACTCCTAAAACCAATCAGTCTTGGTCAAATCAACAGTTTTGCATAATTTTAGTTAAAATCCAGCGCTTAACACTGCTTCACTACCAAATGCAGTCACTAGAAACCAACAGTTCATCCTAGCTGGAAGCTTTTCAAACTCTATGAGGAAATCATAGATGGTTTTGATCCAAAATCAGTAATTGTGTCTGTTTTGAGAAAGCATTGCTTTATGGCTGCATTTTTTACTGTAAGAGTTGTAAATCATTTTGTTCATTGAGCAACCAGCACTGCTGTTTTAATGACCTGAAATAAACGAGCCAGTTACAGTTATGTGATGTAATATGTAATTCATTTTTATTGATATCAAAGATATAAATGTAGGCACGCAAACAAAAAAGTTTTCCGTCAATAAATCCATAGTGCTTTGGACAGCTATATTAATGAATAAAGTTATCTTTTCAAATCAAAGATGAAAATGGAGCCTTTTTTTTTCAAAAGCTAACAAAAAATGTTACAACCCCCAACTTGCAAGATGCACATTGAGGAAGAATAACAGGACGTAAATTAATTCAAAAGCAAGCTATCAACTACACAACACAAATTATGGTAATTCAAAACACAATACTTTAATGACGAACAACTCAAGTAGGGCTGCAACAAACGTTTATTTTGGTAATCGATTAATCTATCGATTATTAGACCGATAAATCGATTAGTCATCGATTATTACAATGATTAATCAGTAGCCTTTGAGCCATTATTCTGCTTTTTCAACTAGTTAAAATAATGAGTTACAAATATTCTAAACTAATAAATAAAATAAGAAAATTCCTTCAGCTTTTGAAACAGTTGTTTTAATGAACTTTGAGCCGACTAAACATGTCATTCTCTTTAAGTTTTCTGATTCTGTTACACTCAAATTACCCACAAATGCTCTCTAAGCATTGTTTACATGTTTTGTTCTAATTCAATAGAAAAAATAAATAATGAGCTGCATTACAGACAAAAAGAAAGTTGAATGTGAACATATCTTGACAGCAGCATTAATAATTGTTGGTTTACCACTCGTTTTAGTTCATCAAAAGTAATATCCCAGGGAAATACACAGTTATGAAACTAGATATTTGGAGGGTGATAATCTAATAATTCTTAGAAAATCTGGCAACATTTCAAGATGTAAGATAATTTTAGAATCAGCATAAGATAATGAATGGTGTGAGAAAGAAACGCTTTGGTGTGTGTCTTCATTTTATTTCTATTTTTGACTCTTAAAACTGTTAAAATGAACTTTCCCCATTGTGGGACAAGTTTTTTTCCCATAATCTGAATGGATTTATAAAGCTTTTTATTTTACATCAACGATTTTTACTTTGTTTATCCTTCTTTTTACGTTAAATGTTAATTATTCTAATGAATACGCAAATAAAATATAAACATTGCTTTAGGCGATTGCATTCTTTTAAACTTTTTAAACAATATTTATAGTTGAACATTGTGTCACAAGTAAATTTGACATCTACGCGGGATATAAGCAAAATAAAAATCAAAACGTCTTCACGAGTAAATATTTTATTTGAACTATCATTGGTTTAGTCTGTGTAATCACGTGATTGAATGCGCGTTCACGCAGAGGGGAGTCGAAAAATGGCACGACACCGGGATGCTTCCTCGTGCTTCAACATTCACATTGTGCTCCCGTGAAAAGCAAGTTCCGGCTCGCATGTATTGCACACGACAGCATTTTTAAGTTTAGTAAAACTTTCCCACACCTTACTCGTTCGGATTCGTTTGATCTCCATCATAATTCGCGCGAGTTTTCTTCTACTGCTGTAGCATTCGTGACGGCTGCATCACACTCTAGCGCTACAGAGCCGCAGCACTCAAATCGCGACACGTGACCCTTACATTAGGTCACATGACATCAAACGACTACTCGACAACAAAAATATTTGTCGACGATTTTTTATTGTCGACGTTGTCGATAATGTCGACTAATCGTTTCAGCCCTAAACTCAAATACTACGTGCATTAAAATCAAGTTCAAATAAACAAACAATAATCAAACAATGCAATACACTGGGTTCAGGGAAACCCCAAGGGGCTGACAAACATTAATAAACACTAATATACATGTAATACAAGGAACCAGTCCCGAACAAGTATAAAAGTATAAAAGTCACCAAAATAAATAAACAATCAAACGAATGCTGCTGAAATCAAAGCACAAACTAATTAGCACACAAGTTCACACAACACACACGCAAGCCGTACCACCGCACACCAACGAAACCAGTCCCTGGATTGTTCCAAAGTAGCCTTAACTAACAAGTGAACGTTACGAAAGGGATGTGGATAAACTAAAAGGTGTGCTATAAACGAAACATACGCCTGCGGTGGTAATCAAAAGTGTGAAACAGTAACGAAGCTAATAATAAACCAATAAACGAAGATAACGAAGCTAAACTAAGCGTGCTGAACCCAAACCTGAGAGTGTGGAAATAAAGGCAAAACAGGGGAGAGGAGTACTTTCTAGCAGGAGAGGCGCTGCACTCTGGGGAGTGACATGAACACGGAAACTCACAAAGAGATCGTCAAGATCTCAAACTACAAACAAAGTTTACGAAGATCAAGAAGATCACGGACTCACACACGCACATAAAACACATGAACTACATAAGCACATAATAAATATAAATAATAAATAATTACAACACACGGGGGTTGTAAGAAAAACAAATGACAGCTATATTTTACAATGAGTGGATTTTCATTGTTTTTTTTCATATATTAAATTAATTTATTTACACTCTGGAAATGTACCAAAAAAATTGTATCAATAGAATATATGTAGCATAATTATGGGACATGGGCAAAAAACACAGAATAGAAAAGACTGCAGAAAGCCAGAGACAATTAAAAAATATCCAATCCATCAATAATTATAGAAAAACAAAAACTTTTTTTAACCCCAAAATGTTTGGTAAACAATGTTTGCCAATTGTAGTTACATAATAATTACTCTATTTCTATGTTTTAATAATTACTCTATTAAATGCATTCTGCCTATTTTTAAGATCTATCAGAACATATATTCTTATTTCACAACACACTTTTTGATAAAAACACATAAACACATATTGATTAAACAATTGCAGTTTCTGGTTTTATTACTGTTGCCACCAATTTTTTTTTACATACAGCTAAAATGCACTCCCCCTCCATTGATTTCCCTAAGCTGAGATATAGATATGCCAATTTGGCTGCTACGGTTAACAGTCTGGTTGTTATGGAGGGGTTTGTGACAATATATTCTTCCCCTTGTCGATACGAGTAAATAAAGCAACACTTGCGCCTCTTTGATTTTACTAAGCTGAGATAGAGATATGCCAATTTGGTTGCTATGGTAAACAGTTTGGTTGCTATGGAGAAGTCAGTGACAACATCTAATATTCCCCATTCTCCACAAATGTATGCAATGGTGAAGAGGTCAAATGTGCTCACAAATGTGCTCGCCTTTTTTGCATGATTTTGGTCCACCCCAACCAGTTTTTGCAGTGAAACCAGAACTACAGAGTAAAACCTTTCTGGGCATTTCGGGTTTCAAATGTGTCTGTGTTATCGTCATTAAAAAATGACTGTTAAACTAAGACTAAACCTTTAAAAGTCCAGAGTGAATGAAAAAAATGTGTGAGCGCATATCAGCTTTCCGAGAGTGCCTTTGTGACTTTTACAGAGCTGAAGGTCAGTGGTAATCAGAGCCGGGGGAAGTGACAGTCTCCAGGATTAAGACAGATTGAACTCCGAGAGATTTTCAGCTTTGTAGACAGATTTTTATCTAGTTTTCATAATCTTACCTGTATGATGAATTCTCTCCGCCGAGGCATCCCTCTCTCTGAAAGTAAAATATATTCAGGCTCCTTCTCTTTTTTGGCCTGTTGAATCTGAGCCAGTCTGCTAATAGGGTTCATTCCCTGTCCATACTCTGGACCTGTCTGAGAAGCACATCAAGAACAAAACAGAACATGAGAAGAACGAAACCGATGGAGAGATGCAGATGGATGGCTGATTAATGTTCACATTGACAAGAAATGATGGATCCTACAACAGGACAATGACCCAAAGTACACCTCCAAAATGTGCAAGAACTATTTAGCGAGGAAGCACCAGCAGGTCTTCTATCTGTAATGGAGTGACCAGCGCAGTCACCAGATCTAAACCCCATTGAGCTGTTGTGAGAGCTGCTTGACTGTATGGTATGCAAGAAGTGCCCATCGAGCCAATCCAACTTGTGGGAGAAGCTTCTAGAAGCGTGTGTTGAAATTTCTCCAGATTACCTCTAAAAATAACAAGTAGAAGCCAACGGCCTGCAATGCTCTTATTGAGGCAAATGGAGGATTCTTTGACGTATGAGACAGCTTCTAGGTCCGGTTCTGGACGGCGTTCTGCCTGTGCGTGACCCATGCCCTAGTGGATGGATGATATTGAACGCTCTAATAAAAATAGACCATTGCTTTTTAGACCTTTGCAGTCATCGAAAATCCACCTGTTGGTCTCATATAGTCTTTACAGTATTTTACGAGGCTACAGCATGTAAACGAGCAAGCGTAGATACGTCCCTACAGAAAATCGTGATGTTGGGATCGCACTATTCGGGCAAATTTAGCCAATCCCCGCGATTTATTTGCGGCCTTGCAATTTCATCTAATAAACGCGACTTAATTCGACAAATAAGTTTGGTCTGTAACTGAACGCTGCATTATTTACATACAGGACTTCCTTATCAGAGAAAGCAGGCATGAGCGCAAATACATCATCTTTTATAATCTTTTGCTCTGTGTGCAACATTGTCGTGGAACAAAAAAAATTCTTGCTTGACGACACTTCTCCACAGCAAAACATGCCAGAAGCATGTCCGTGCAAGAGCCGACACGGCAGGGGACTATCACCGAAGCTGTTGCTCGCAAACCATCGCAAGCAGCTAAAGGAACAAGGTAAACAACAAAACTTGATAACGTTTGTAAAACTAGGTCTGTGCTGGTTTGCTTTTGTCAGTTGTCAGGCAGTACTTGCGTCGACAAAGGTGGTAGTGTTAGTGAGTTTGAGACGGGGAGTTAATAAAACTATTTTTCACACGGTAGTTTCATCAATCATTTATTCCAGTGTTTCTCCTACATAGATGTAGCTGTGGCGCCGCGGCAACAAAATACTAAAACTCTAAATATTTTACGGGGACAACATGATTTTTGTCTTAATTGAACCTGCGCTGCAGCCTCCTGAGGAAGCTCTGCATGTGATCAGAGCGTGCAGAAACCTGCGAGGGTATAAGATAATAGAGAAAATAAAAGAACGCTTAAAAATTCATAACATGTTTGTGAAATCATAAAGTAATACAATGTTGTTGAGGGAAAAAAAAAGTCGCTTTTCAAAAAGCTGCTGCTAATTCTAGCATTTTAGGGCGCAACAATCACAAAAAAACGTAGAAAAAAATCTAAAGTGTCCGTCTAGTCACATACCCCGAAATAATGGGAGAATCAAACAACCCAAAAGGAATTTAGTTGCTGTGTTTCATAAAGGTTGGTAGTAAATGATGTAGGGTTAGAGCCCCCCTTGGCCACGCCTAAGGTGACACACAGATAAGAAATGTTCCAAGCGTTAGAAGTGCTGAAACAAATGGTTAACGTTATTATCAAACACAACTAGTATAGCTGAAAAGTGCCATATGTGCTTTCGAGCAAGCTCTGTATCAACTAACCTTTAATATGGTCTTAGGCCGTTTCTTGTAAAGCACTTTGGTTTTCTCCACAACAGGAAGCGCTGGCAGTTTCTTCAGTTCCTGTAGAACGGAGAGGGCCGCTCTCTTTTTGGACAGCTTCTTACTGTTTCCCTCACCCTCTGCTGAGAACTCACCCACCGTCACACGAGTAACGAAACTCTTCATGTGCGGTGGGCCGCTTTCCTTCAGCACCTGCGGGACACAAAAAACGTTAAAAACATCTGGATGCATAGGCGTTCTCTTTCTCTCTCAATTCCCACTTTGACCGCTCTGCTGCTCGATCTTTCACTAATGCGAATGGGGAAATATCAAATTCAAGGTCGATTTCTGAGCATTAAAATGACTTATATTAATCGTTTATCTTTTTTTTTTTTTTTTTTTACTACAGGAGCTGGTCATACAATTAGAATACCACAAAAACTAATTTTGGTAATTGCATTCGAAAAGTGAAACTTGTAGAATGTATACATTAATTCCACACACACTGATATATAGGTTTATAGAAGTCTATTGTAATTTGTTGGAGCATTACTGTTCTATGGCTTTCGGTGAACATTCGAGGGCCTAAACAAGCGCAAAGTCACAGACACGCATAAGAACTGGTGGAAGTTTACGTCTGATTGTGGTTCGAGCTTATGTTACGTCAGTTTGTCACAAGTAAACATCGTTCGTCACACATGTAGGGTTCCAAGACTTAAATATAAGCAATATGGATCACGTTTACAAAATCGACAGGGCGTCAGATGTTATGGACACTTTTGCTTCTGTTGTATTTTGACAAACCTGTGAAGCTTTTTTGAGTTTGTTAGACAATGTGCTCACGCAGCCGTCACAATCTAAATTTTGCCATAAACAGGAAGTTGAAAAATGTAAAGTCAGAGCGGGTTCAAATGTGCCATGCTTGTTTAGTGTTCATATCTGAACAAATCTAAATAGCAACCTACAGTGTCAGTTATTGCGCCACATAGTGGCCACATGGAATATGCCATTGTTTTTAAGGTTATTTAAAATAGCAGTGAGGAAGTAGCGGAGATGAGGATGTTGAGGTTCAGTTTAGGAGTGACGAGGATGGACAAGATTAGGAACGAGCACATCAGAGGGACAGCTCAGGTTGGTTGTTTTGGAGACAAAGTCAGAGAGGCCAGATTGAGATGGTTTAGACATGCAGAGGAGGGATAGTGGTTATACTGGTAGAAGGATGTTGGAGATGGAGATGCCAGGCAAGAGGTCAAGAGGAAGACCAAAGAGGAGATATATGGATGTGCTGAAAGAGGACATGAAGGTAGTTGGTGCAAGAGTAGAGGATACTGAGGACAGAGTTAGGTGGAAAAGGATGATTCGCTGTGGCGACCCCTAAACTGGGAACAGCCGAAAGGAAAAGAAGAAGAGTTTGAATTAAATGTTTGAATTTTGGACGACTTATGTAAAGAACCAAGACCTACAAAAAAAGTCTATTGGAGTGAGTTCACAAAACCAACAGGAAGTCAGGTATTTTATAAAAAAAAAAAAAAAATTGCCATGTCTCACAGTTTGATGAATTTTTACGGTCAACAAATACAATCTCTAGGAGTTTGTCTCTACAACTTCTGATAGTCCCTCGGTTCTAGCGCCACCAGATGGTCACAGGATGAACGACATTTAAATTGACGAGGTATTTATTGTATCAACTTTGATATGTGACAAGAATCAAATTAATAAAAATATTAAAAGACTCTAGAGCGCACCTGGGGTAATGAGCTGGAAGTGCTCCAGCCCTTTGATTGCTGCTTGCAGCTTTAATTTAAGCATTTGTTTCCATTTGTTATAATTGACAAGAAGAGTAAGACACTAAAGGTCATTGCAATAGAGGCAGCCTGGTTAGAGCTCTGTGTAAAAAAAAAAGTGTACAAGCAATAGGAATAACCATACCACGGAGAGGATTGTGAAACGATGCCCAATGAAAAAAACCACCATGCATATATGAATGCAAAACGTGTTTCATCTGTCACGTTTTTTGTGTCAATCCACTCTTGAACAATAAAAATAATCACCATTTTCATTTTCGGGGAGAAAAAAACGCATTTATTGTTAGATACACAAAAAGTGTGGTGGGTATATTTGATTTCAAAAACTCTACATTATTTTAGTAAGTATTTTAGATGGTCAGAACCCAAAATTTAAGAAAATTTCACTGTGGCATTTTTGAGTTATTCCATCCTGAATTTGGATTTTTGGGGATGACAAAAAATAAACGCTATTTTGGTGAAATTGTGTGTTGGGCACATCTTGGGGGGCACCCATTTCTACTTGGGGGAGCGCTGTGGCCTTCAAGTTAGAAGTTTGTCGGTGCGAGGCTCGCGGGGATCTTCCTGGAAGGAGTTTGCATCTTTTCCCCGTGCCTGTTTGGGTTTCCTCCGGGTAATCCGGTTTCCCCCACAAACCCAAAAACATGCGGTTAGGTTAATTAGAAAATCGGAATGCCCCTTAGGTGTGAATGTGTGAGTGAATGTTGCCCTGCGATGGACTGGTGACCTGTCCAGTGTGTACCCCTGCCTGCAGTGATTTTGGAGAGCTCAGTTTAAGTAGTTAATCATTGTTGGTGGTTGTAACATGGACATTTGTTGGTATACAATTATTGTTTTAATCATAAAGGAAATGCACTGTACTGTTCAGATCCGGCTTCATCTCCACTTGAGCAACATTTGTTTTTAAAAGAATACCGACACTATTGCTTCTCTAGACGAGAGCAGAGAATAGTGAAGTGAGAAGCCTTGTTACACTTAAAGAGACATTTTGACCAGAAGTGAGAGCTTTTATTGAGATTTAAACACTGTTTTGAACAAAATTTAACCTCATCAACTTCTCAAAAGTCTTGAGCCTCTGATAGCCCCTTTCATTTTATACAATTTCTTCAGTTTTTTAATGCTATTTCAGAGTGTGTACATGTTTGAAACTTGGAACATTTATGTAAGGGACCAAGACATACAAAAAAAAAAAAAAAAAAAATCATTTGGAGTAAGTTGCCAAAGCTGACAAGTCAGTAATTTCAAATGATCTAACACAATTTGGTACAATTCCATACAAATTCCTTAAGATTTCATGTGCTCACCATCAAACTCTGCAAGTCTCATCTAAAGGCCTCTGGAATGTTAAATTGCAAAGCTTTTTGGACTTTGTTGAACGGTTCGGCCTTTTGAATTTTGATGATTCGCCAAGCAACAGGAAGTTGTTAATAAATGAACTATACAATGTCTGATCAAGATGAAATTTGCCAAGCGTGTTAAGAGTCTATCTCTGAACACATCAATATAGCAACCTACAGTGTCAGTTACAGCGCCACATAGTGGCGACAGTGGATATCCCTTTGTCATTCAGTTTTCGACCACTTTTTTAGTCTGTTTGTACACATTTGAAATTTGAAAAAGTTATGTAAGAGATCATGACATACGAAACAGTAAACAGAAGCAAGTTTCCAAAATCAACAGGAAGTCGCTTTTCTTAAAAAAAAACCCTCTAAAATGGCACATTGCTCTTGTCACATTTTAACAAGATTTCAGTTTTCACCTCTAAACTCCATCAGACATAAGGAAAGTTCAATTTTGAAGCTTTTTTGACTTCATTAATCTATGCGCGCACAGTGGCCGTCAAAAAAAAAAAAAAATCGACATTTTGCTATAAACAGGAAGGTGATCAAATTTTTGATTGGTATCCAATATACTCTGAGTTATAGCGCCACCATGTGGCCATACAAGGAACAACATTTAATATTGAACCTTGAATATTGTTACCAGTTCACATGTGACAAGAATTTTGGCTAAAACAATACCAGAAAATATTTATCATAAATATTTACTCATTAGCGCTGCCTGGGGGTCATGACACTTGGAGAACTGGTTTTCATTATTCAATTTGCCTGTGTTGTTCAGTCAATTTTACATTTCTCGCTTGAATACATTTTCTTAATAAGGATTGGTCGTAGTGCATGGTGCAAGAGGTGCCCAAGCCCTTTGATTGCTTCTTGCAGCTTTAATTTTGTATTTATTACTTGAAAGGTTTGAAGCAAAATATGAAATGAAAGCAGCATTATCCAGGATAAATCTAAAAGCCCTGAATCATATATCATTCTAATAATAAATACATTAGCCAACTATAAAAAATTAGGTAGATTACAAAAGTGCTGTCCACAGAAAGTTTTTATGAATGACAGGAAGGCTGCCAAGTCTCGTTCATCTTCTTATTGAAACTTCCTATCCGTCACAGTCAAGCCTTTCATCTGAAGGCATCACACTTGACACAGCAATATAGCACTATATTTACAAGCCCTAGATGTGGAGTGCATCTGATCATCACACTTAGATGTTACAGAAGATTTGAGAAAATTCCTTTGAGTGAGAATCATTCTGTAAGGAAGTGCCGAAATTCCATTTCCTTCCCATCTGCGTAATTCCAGTATCACCTAGCCCTCTATAGGGTTAGTTTATTGCAAGCAGAAAGACATAAAATAACAAGTGAGTTATTGAAGGAAATCACAGAACATCTATACAATGCAACTATGGGCTTCCAAAAAACATAACAGAACACTTCCTGAAGACAAGTTTATTTTTGAAGAAAGCCAAAGGACACCATTTGTTGTTTGTTCGTTAAACAGAAGCTTACGTTGATCTGAAGCGTCACTAATGCAGCTTTAGCTTTTCTAAATGAAATGGTGACTGTGTATGGCGTACACACTATTAAACAATAACGATTACCAGATTTGAGGGATTTAAGCAAGCATTTTATATTATTGATTTTATCCTCTTTGTTTGAGATAGTCCATCGTTAATTAAATTAATTGCTTTACAAGAGCAATCCCCTCGATGATGTTGATTCATTCAGAAAAAAATAAAGGTGTAGAACAATAGTTTGAAAAATTGTACATTACATGTGTTCTCCTTATCATCAAACTTAAAGGTACAGTCATGTGAAAAAAACTAGGAAAATATATTTTGTATCAATATATTGATATTTAACCTTAAAATCAACATACAGAGCAATCAAAGTAAATTAAATCCAAGATAAAGATTTTTCAAGATCTTCTGTAAATGTAATGCTACAAATGCATATTGTAGCTAAGGAAAAAGACTTTTCCAATGTCTCAAATCACACCAGGTACAGATCATTAGGAAATCAGTACTCAGTATTTTCAATGAGGTTTAAACCTCAGACATTTATTTTGGTGGTCTCTTAGAGTGAATGTGAGCACCGTGGCGCGTGATTTTATTGGACACCAGAAACAATGACAAGTTTGGCATAAACCAAAGACAGCCATGGAGGTGGAAGCGTGATGGTTTGGGGCTCCTTTGCTTCAGCAAGTCCTGGCCAGCTCAACATAATGGACTCCCCCATGAACTCTACAGTGTATCAGAGGGAACTTGAGGAACATCTGCAAGCATCAGTTAAAGCTGAAGCGGAACTGTGCCACGCAGCATGATAATGACCCAAAACAAATCAATGAATCAACCGAAGAGTGGTTTAAAATGATGAAAAGAAGAGTCCTGGAATGGCCGAGACAAAATCCTGATCTGAATCCCATGGAGATGCTGTGGGGTGACTTGAAATGGGCTTTACATGCAAGAATCCCAGCAAACATCTCACAGCTGAAGGAATTCTGGTAAAACTTTCCTCAGACCGATGTTGGAAACCAGTAGATGCTCATAAGAAGAGTCTCACTGCAGTGACTTCAGCCAAAGGGGAAACACTAGCTATTATGGGGCGTTAGGGGGCGTCATAACGTTTTCCTCAGTTAAAATGTACATTTTACTGAATTACATTTTTTCAGAAGATCTTGAAAAATCATATTTTGAATTTGAATTCTCACATTATATCACGTTAATCTCTTAGTGTTGTACAAATTGAGATTAAAATACCTGTATGACAAAAACAAGTTACAAAATACTCAAATTGTCACATGACCACAAATTAAGCATCAACTATTCACAAGTAGCTGTGACTTTTATTTAATCCTTTCATTTGGGCATAAAATACACTTGATTTTGGAGTGAGATCACAGTACAACTTTTCAGGTGAATGTATGGGAGGGGCTTAGGAGTGTGTCTGGATTTTTTTGGTGAGGACAAAAAATGTTAAGTTTTTTTGAGAGCTGTCATTAGGTGCATTAAATCCTTTATAGAGGCATACCACACTATTCCCCAACTGCACTTTGGATAGTGCTTTGACGTAGTTTGATGACCCGTTGTCTGGTTTGTAACTGCAGAGAATCTCTTCAACTGTCTAAACCATGTAAATAACAATTTTTTGTTAAATATAGAAATTCATGACTGAGATAGCAACTATTCAAGACATATAGCCACTATTCTTGCTCTTCATCAAGTTACAAGAGTTTAATGATAAAGCGACTAGCTGTATCTGTAGAACAGTCTCGTGCATGCCAGGATGCGTCACATCCTGATGTAAAGACCACACTGACCTGAAGCGCCTCGATTGAAAAACATGGGCGCCAATGAGAGCTCGCACATCTGACCGAAAGCGTGGCGTCAACAAAAGAGTTTTGGACTGCCATATCGGATCCGTTTTTCACAAGCTGAACGACGAATGAAAGTTGGCGCTTTTGATGTAGGAGGCGGTCATCTCACATTTTCATAGCGACTTCACACAAGAACAGGAAAGGAATAGCTCCAAAAGTCCTCTCTTTTCTCCACATTTTTGTCAGCAAGGCCCCCTGTGATCAGCCACCAACAGTGACATACATGATGTGTTCTTTGAAATCTTCTCTATTGTCTTCTTTGCTGTTTCCCCGTTTGGCACAGAGCTGGCCATCTGTTGTATTGCAAACGCCATCTTCAGGCAGGGAGCATCATTGCATCAATATTTCCTCGAAGGAGATTTCCTTTCGTGTGAATCTCAATTTGGACAGGTGTGCTTCAATCCTGTCCTTGTGTATAAGATCCGCAGTACTAGGGGAATCCTGCTAGGCTTCCACTGAACTGCCGAGGGGTAAGATACGCTCTCTCATGCCGCTACGGAAAATCTGCCCTATATTTGTGCAAATGCTAACAATCTCTTTTGGGTTTTAAGACGTAGGAAATAATATGTGCTTGAAAGGGTTGCCTGGACAACAATTAAAAAAAAAACATTATAAGGTTATATATTTTTACATTGTCTAAATAAAAATTTTAATTCACCTCAAAGTTAACAGGCAGGTTCCTCTTGAGGGCGATCTCATAGACCAGGCTGATCTCAGATTTGCTGGCATCACTGTTGTCCTCAAAAGCTTTCTTTTCCTCTGAACACTGAAAAAGAACACAAAGCAAAGTAATTCAGAGTGTACTCAGAGTGTCTCCCTCACCCGTAGGAAAACAGAAACATAGATTAGCCATGCTTTTAACCCAGAAATACACCATGTGGCAAAAATTGCTCGATAGCACCACCTAACGCGTTTAAGCTAATTGTGCACTCTCATTTTGTCATATGCAAATGAAATTTAACACACGTGTAGGGTACCAAGACACATTTCCAAAATCAACAAGAAGTCAGCAATTTTGGAAAAACCTGTAAAAATTGCCACTTTTGCTTCTGTTGTACTTGTTAAAAGGTCTTGTTTGAATACATCTTTAACCCTTTAAGACATGTCAAAGAACTATATATGGTACACCGCGGTGCGAATGCTTCAAGTTACGAAATGTTTTTGCTTCGAGATGGGATGAAAAATTAGAGATACAAACAACCACAAGCAGTTCTGCTCTATTATCGGCTGGTTTAGTCTGACGTAACGCTTCTGGGTCCTGGCGCTCCATCCTCCCATTGCAAAAAGGGTCTGATACGCTTCAAAACACTTTTAATCAGTTTTAAATCGAGCAAAACATTATGGACAGATTACCAATAATGTGCTATAACAAATAGCGTCCTAAAAGAAATGTGCTGTTCTGTATCGCAAATTAGAGAAACCCAGTGACGCTTTCTCAGAAGCGCTCTCTCCCATACGCTCGGTTCTGTCTGCGCTTGTGCTTGAAACCGTGTTGGTGTCAGTAATTTGTGAAAAATCTTGAGAAAGTTAACTTTCATACGTAGTGCCGTAATGTTTTCTGCATCCGTTTCACCTCCTCCGACACATAACTTCACTCAAGGTAATGTTTCACATTTGTGTACGTATTACGTATTTCGCTTGTGTTTTATTATGTTTTATTATCATTTATTACATTAACAATGTGTAGATTTAAGGATTGAAGAAACGTTTCTTGATTTTTCTCTGGTTTTCCATTTTTTCATCTACTTATACTTTTTTTTCTGAGAGTCATTGCATGGACTAGGCGTTTTTCATGTAAATATATATATAAAAAAATTCAAAACTAGTTACTGTACAAGCTATTTACAGAGCAACAGTATTTGTACTGCACTCAAGAGCTGTGGGAGAACTTGTGAGGATCTGCACTTTCTTCACCCCTGTGTGGCTTTTTTGAGCCTGATGCCCCTCACAGATGGCAACAAGGATGTTATGGGATGTTCAGGAGCGATTTAGATACTGATTGAATGAGTCCAAGCCAAAATTTTTTGATGCTGTAAAAGTCCCGCGAAGATGTCGCGGCTAATGTTGGCAATATTTATCACTTTTACAATGTGATGAATAAATATTCTTCATCGGAAGTGCTGTTAACACCAACCATGTGGATTATACTTTTTTTATTATGTACATTTTTAAATGGGCTTTTTGCAACTTTTACTGGATTTCAACACACAAAAAAGCTCTATGAGGCATGTTTCATATGTCAGATGTAACAACTATTTTATTTGCAAAAAATTCTTGCTCTATCTTATGTGGTTCCAGTTTTACCAGCATTTAAAATTTTATATACAAATGGAATCGAGGCACCCCTGTGGGTCCTAAAGGGTTAAAGCAGCCTTCAGTGTATTTTATAGCGCCACCAAGTGTCAACATGGAATATCCCACTTTGTTCAGATTTAAGTACGTTTGAAACTTAGAACACTTAAGTTTCCAAAACTGAGAGGAAGTCAGTTATCTTAAAAGTTCCTGTTAAATATAGTGCGATTTAAGGTTCATACTTTAACGAACTCTGCCTAGACATTTATCTGTTAACCCCCAAACCCCATGGGTCTTATCTCAAGGTATGTCTGACGTTAAATTGTGAATTATTTTAGACTTTTTTTAAACTATGTGCACACAGTGGCCATCGAAAGTTGACATTTTGACCATAAACAGGAAGTTCTTATAACTCAATTAAACAAGCTCTGATCGACCCTAAATTTACCAACTATGTTAACGGTCCCTGTCTGAACACATCTACAACATACACTCTTCGCTATAGCGCCACCAAGTGGGCACATAAAATACATGTAATAATTGATAATGTTGACCATTTATTTTTACCAATTTTAACATATGTGCAAGAAAACAATAACAGGGTAATTCACAGCACCATCTTGTGCTCATAACACTTTATGATGTGGTTTTCATTGATTAAGTGTGCTTTCACACCTAACTTGTTTAGTTCGATTCATTTGAACTAGAGTTCATTTTCCCTTTTAGTTCGGTCTGTTCGGTTCGGACAAACACATGATTTTGAATGAATACAGAGACCGTATTGTGCGAGGCATTATGATAATAGTGTTGTCATGGTAACCTGAGGTCAAACCTGGAGTAGTTTGTAATCCAGGCATCATTTGAAACATGAATCATAAGCCATTAATGCAAATGATAAAGTAAAAGATACCAAGGGTCAAAATCAAGTCTGTCCATTTTGATTACGTTGTCCCAGTCTACACGCGTTGTTTACTTCCGTGTGCGCACTCATTCTAACCAATCGAAAAACAGTTGAGGAAACACATGAGATTATGTTTATGACCAATGAGTGGCCCGCATAATCTCATCGTTTTCAGCTGGTGCGGACCAGAGACAGTGTGATTAGAAAGATTAAGAACGAGGACTAAACCTGCAGAGGTTTGCAACAATGTATCAGCTGTTCCCCTTGGCTCGGACCACATAAACGAACGAAAGGTATAAAAGCACCCTAAATAACTTATACTGGTTAGTAATTTTAACTATTCTAGCTTGTATACATCTCCTAAATATGTATTTGCCGTAGTGCCTAGTGCAACAAACTGGTCACAGATTACGATGGCTCTGGAGGTGCTCATGCCCTTTAATTGCTGCTTGCAGCATTCATTTTGTTTATTTTTAAGGGTATGTGGAAAATTCCTCAGACATCTGAAATGAGATATGCATGACTTTATACTTCCTTCACCTTTTCGTCACCCTTCAGCCAAAACCATATGGACGTATCATACAATGATGACAAAGCAAGGCATTGTGTCACCAAAGACCGTATCAGAATGAAATTGAATCTATGGTATAGAAGTTGTCTAAAAAAGGCAAATCTTCAAAACTTTGTAGCTTTTCTAAGTCTAAAATATCCATATAATTGGTCCTCAACAAAAACAATAGTGAGTGGCGGCTTTAATAATGGCTAAAAGCGCTAAGAAGGACCTTTGTTTAAATCTGCGTTATTTTTAGCGACCAAATCATGTTGCATCACATCACAACTAATAACACTAACACAACAATCCTTTTATCACATGACGTGAGTTTCAACTGCGTCAAATTAATTTTCTACCACTGACCTCAAACCAAGTGTTTACCCGCAACAGTGTGTAGAAGTCCCAGGAAGATCTGTGGAGTACTGAAAGAGCTCAGAGCTAACTGATGGTCAGTCCCTTTCACCGCTTGACTGAAGTTTCTCGTTCAACTCACAAATCAAAGAAACACTTCTGGTTTTGATCCATGAACAGTTAAGGTCTTAAAGAAAGAAGCTCTGATTTGGGGATAAATAGCTTTTAAAACGGATACAAACTGTGCTTTACAACTTTCGCTCCTTTTTAATCTTATCTGCTATTAAAAGAGGTGCAATAGTCCTCTTTTGTATGTTTTTAATATGATTACTAAAGCACAAAATCTTATTCTTCCATTACACTCCTGGCACTTCCTTTCAAAACATAGACAGTTCTCAAAAAAACCCTGGTAAGCTAATCAATGTGACATTCTAGATTCTTCTAAAAAAATTTGCATACTGAGATAAAGTTCATTATTTCCTGTAATGTTCAGATAAAATCATAAATATTAAAACAATAAAAGGCTTGAACTACTTCAGTTGTGTGTAAATGAATCTAAAATATGTATGAAAGTATCAATACATTACAGAAATAAAATAGTATTTTATCACAATATGCTGATTTTTTGAGAAGGACCTCTATTTGTAGGTGTGCAATTCTCATAATCGTCTATGGAATGACATTAGTGCCTAAAGGCTTTATGGAAGAAATAGCACTGAATGTAAATAAATTATTTGAAACTGATTTTTACTATCCTTGTTCTCCCAAAAAGCATTTTTTAAAGGCTTTTTAACATTCAGTTCTGATTTTTAGTTAGATTTTTGACAATATTCTCACATGGAGGCGGGCTTGACTGATCTAACCATAGCTTTTACTACAATCTAACAAATACAAATAATGTGACACACATTTAAACAGTTTTGAAATGGAAAAAGGGAAACATATTTGGGGAGAATTGGGACAAATGTCTAATTAGTGCACTTATGTAAGTAAAAACATAATAGTATATAATATACCTTACATTAAATAATATTAAACAAGTGCACCTAAAATGAACAATTTAATTTCACAAAATAAAAAAATAACCTTTTCTAACCAAGGTTATGCCTTTTGATTTTATCAGCGTAGTTCAGCTTTAGTTAGAGCCGTCAATTGTTAATTAAAAAAAACTACTTAATCACACATTTTTTGTGATAAATCGCAATTAAAAGACATTTAAAAGTGGATAAATAAATGTAAATT